>CM072090.1:27479459-27849459 GCA_036850905.1 Luffa acutangula | reverse complement strand
AAACAAAAGAAGGTTAAGAATTTGGCTAAAAAAAAAAATCAATGACAATGAATTAAGTTTTTGCAACAGAAAAATAAAAGAATGGTTATGTGAAGTTCGTTCACAATGAATTAAGTTATATATAGTTTAAGAATTTGGCGAAAAACAAGTGATTGGTTGAAGGAAGCCAACATGAGTACATGAAGCTTTAGCTACTTCATTCTTGTAGGTCAGCTTAACGTCATCCAACCTTATTCCCGTGCATGGAGACTTTGGGCTACAATCGAATTTCACGCCCACCTCTGTGGCCGATGTTCCATGAATGTCTTCATACGCCACATCACTAACTTTGATTCCAGAAACCTATTCATCCAATCACAAGTTCACAACAAACAAAACTAAGTAATTTTGACATAAAATGATCTCTCTCGACTGCAAACAAAATTAAGTTGTATGTATATCGATACATACCTGTCCAGGGCAATCTTTATTATGAGGGCAGTAATTTTGATCAATGATGATAGGATTTTGGACATTAGTCATTGTGAGATGTTGAAAACGAATGTTTCTTGCAAACCCACTGCTTGGTCTTCCCCAACTTTTTATTCTTACCCCATTTTGAGTGTTGATAAATCTAGAAGATCTCACTGTAATATTCTGAACTCCATCCTCCTTCGGCTCTTTCCCTAAGCTCCCAATGCTGCACCAATCAACCCAAACGTCACACCCCATATCTTTCTCTCATTATATTAATTCTCCAAAAAAGAACTCAAATAATTGATGATAGAATTTATCGAGTACCTTATTCCATGGCCAGGTCCACACACAACATTCTCAATCCACAAGTTGGAAGTGCCAGGACCTATTGAGATGCAATCATCGCCGGTGGCAATATTGGACTTGAGGATGGTGACATAAGATGATAGACCTACGTGAATGCCATCGGTGTTTGGACTATTATTTGAGGCCAAGAAATTTAGTCCTTGCATTTTTACATTCCGACACTTATTCACAACTATATGAAACATCTGGCTATTCATTGATGTTAGTCCACTAATCATTATGTTTTGTGAATCGGTAAATTCCAGTGACTGCACATATACAAACACAACAATTAAATTAGAGTGTGAATTCAACGCGATGGAAAAGAGAGGTATATCTATAATTTGTATTTAATATTTTATTTATCCTTTATTTATTGTTATTTAGGACTCTTAATAAGTTAAGTTGAGTTATTAATATGAATAAAATAATAAATAAATGTTTCAAAACCCTTTCAAATTGTTTGAAAAGCAAAAATACAGTAGGTAAAATTGTTGTTTTCTGTGAAAATGAATGGTATTGATATTACTTTATAAATCTATATTTATTTTCAATAGAAATGATGGATCCTAGTATTTGATGGAAATTTAAGCTTTTCAAAAATAAATTAATTTAGTATATGATCAAATAAAATATAATATGACATGACGCATATCAAAGTACTAATGTACATAAAATTAGTAAAATTTGTATACCGTGGTTCCACGAGGACAACTCTTGCCAGAGTTTTTGCAAGTCCAAAGCCTAGTTCCTTGACCATCAAGAATGCCACCTAAGACAGTTACACCATTGACATTGTGAAATATGATCCAATTTTCAGAGTTGGCAGTAACATGGAAGTTTGAGGGAGCCAGGAGAGTGCCATCAATGCGTATGGTGATGGCCTTATTGTTGCATGGGCCATTAAAAGTTACACTGCGGAGATAGAATTTTCCCTTGGGCACGTAAATGGATGCAGCTTTAGAAGAGGTACAAGCACGTTCCCATGCTAATTGGAAGGCCTTGGACGAGTCGGTTTTTGCATCGGGTTTGGCTCCAAAATTGACAAGATTGAATGTAAATTGAGCGGCAAAGGTTGAGTTGAAGAAGATAATGGGTAGTAGTAAGAGAAGAAGTGAAGTTGTATGAAGAGGCATTGTGATTTTGTTAAAAGTGTTTTGGAAGGTTGAGAGAGTTTGAAGTTGAGGATGTGGAGAAGTTGAATGGGTTTGAAGGGTTTATATAGGAAGAAGAAAGCACTCGATTTTGGTTCAAAAAATGAGAAAAACAAGCCATTTCCCAATAAAATTAAAAAGGAGTTGCTTTTTTATATATCATGAACATGTGACGAAAATTGACCAATATAACCTCACATGATAAATTCTAACCAAGGTTTAAAAAGAATTGGTTTTGATATAAAAAAGAATTACTCATAATTGCAAAATATAAATAGAATATTAATTTGAAATAATTTATTTAATTTAGAATTTAGAATTTAGAATTTAGAATAGGATTTAATTAAGATGGGAAAAGGAAATTAAAGAGAAATAAATTTGAAAAAAAGTGAAAGGGTTTATGCGTAAGAGGTGGAGAGTAAAACGGAGAAGAAATGGGTTTGGGAAATATCATTGTTGTTTACTTTCTCCACTTTCATCGCCCATTCTCATTCCATCCCTCTTTTTTCGCTTTTTTTTTCTTCTTCTTCTTTTTTAAATAACTTATCCATCAGCTCTTTATCATTATTAATTTAAACTTAACTAGAAATTAAGAGATTTAACAAGAATAATAAGTACATCAAAAGTACATCATTGTTACTGTTTTCTCAGATTCATTAGTAGCCATCAAAATGATTCGAGGTGAAATGCGAATTAAGAGATTTAAAATTAATTCTATGTTTAAAATTATATTTTGTTAAACCAAAATACAAACCAATTGTTTTGATTTCTCAAAATTTTAAAATCAAAAGATTTAAGATTTTTAGTTAAAGCCAAATCATTTTTTTAAGGAAAAATTAATTTTGTCTAAAATCATGTGTCTCCTACGCACGTCATCAATTTCACGATCCTCGAGGCTGTCAATTTCACGAACCTCGACTTAGGTACATCAATTTCATGTCTCTAAGTCCTGTGTAGACATCTCTTTAAGTACATCAATTTCATGTACACTTTCGAATATTTAAGAAAACTCATAAATAAATTAACTCATACATATAATAAAATTTTGAGAGACCACCAACTCGAAGATTTCAAAAACATCAACAATTGCAAGAATTAATAATTAAATTTCATGCTTTCATCAATTTTTCATAAAAGCATACATAACCAAACAACACATAAAACACATTAATTTTTGAAACTCAAACAAGTGCATCCAATTAAAATAAATTTCAACAATAAAGCCACTTACCTTGACTTAAATACTCCTGATCTCAAATTCCAATTAATTCTAGCAAAACTAACCTCGACCTTAATCAAACGATTGCCAAAACTCCAATTGGCGGTTGGACAGACTTTAAATTCCTTCAAAATTCGACGATTCAACTCCAAATCGCCACTCCAACTCACTGAATTTCAGAGACCCATGCTCGAATCGTCAAAATACGAATGAAGAGCTCGTTGAAAGAAGACGATAAAGAGTGGGTATTCGACTAAAAGTTGAAATCAATCAAAACGACCTTCAATCAAACTTACCAACAGCTGAAATTGCCCAAAATGCAGTTGTTCGCGCTCCAATCTTCGCTACAACGTTCTGTTCATGCCGGGAAAATATCCTTCTGTTGAGACTCACGCTGCACACAATCTTCGCTCCAAGAAGGAAGAACGCCACGGTTTGAGAGAGACAGAGAGAGAGAAAGCGATCGGCGAGAGAGAGAAACGAAGTTGCTGCACCGCGAGGGTGCTGCTTTCCGGAGACGCGTGTGCCGCTGTGGATCGCCGGAGAAGAAGCGTCGCCAGAGAGCTTGTGACTGTCGGCTGCAATCTTGTGGAAGAAGGCTTGCTAGGCGGCTTGAATCACGTGGAGAAGAAGAGGGAAAGAAGATGAGAAGATGACTCCCTAGGGCTCCGTGCAACTAATTTAAAGAGGAAGGCTTGGGCATGGGCTTGGCTCAAAATACAATTTATTTACAATTTTGCCATTCCAACCCAAATTTTTAAACTTCACCAAATTTTCATTCTTTTAATTTTTAAAATTTATCTCTAAATTCCAAATTAACTCCAACTTAGGAAAATTTGAAATTTATCATAAATTACGGACGTTACATAAGGCAAGTAGAGAAGGAAAACAGAACAAATGAGAGAGCGAGGAGGAAGGGAAAAAGGGTTAAAGAAACAAATGTTGGAAAATTTGGCCTAAATTATCTTTGACCTCAAAGCTTTCGTTGAATGAGGAATTTCAACCAATTTCACCACGATCACCACGTCATTATTTTGAATTAATGATAAAATTACATATTATTAAATTTGAGACCAATTACTTGACATGTGTTCGCAATTATATTTGAAGACAAAAAAAAGGATAATTCTAATGGGTAGTAATAGCACCTAATTAGTGTTATTTTATAGCCTTTAATGAGGGTTTATTGTTAACGGACCGAAGCATGATTGATGCTGCCTGTGCAGGGAATTTGTTGGATAAAACACCATCGAAAGCGAAGGCGCGACTGATTCCAAGCATGGTTGAGAATTCTCAGTAGTTTGGAACCTGAGCTTTCTGAACTTTCTAAACTAGTTCGTTCTCTTGTTTCAGGTCGAGCAAAAGAGGGAGCTTGTGAGATCATAGAGGTAAATGTTGAGGGCAACCATGTAAATAATTCACGATGTCACGAGCACTAGCAGAAACCCCTTACCTATGTTTCCACCCAAATGCCTAGCTCATCTTAAGGTATGCCATGGGAAGACATGATTAAGATTTTTTTTTAATGCTCTATAAAATTTCAGCCGAAAACGCGTGATGCAATTCAATATCTTAGACATGAGGTAACGTAGTTAGCAATACGAGTCAACGAGAAAGAAATCCAATGCTCAACCTAGTTCCCTGAGCAACACTGATCTTGTTCCAAGAATGTAAGTGCTATTACATTGAGAAGTGGCAAGGAGCTACCCCAAGGGTTCCACCTCTAGACGATGGGCCACCTCAGAAGGTGATGGAAGAGGGAGAGACTAGCTCTCCTAAGTCTCCTACACGAGTAACTTTCAATTCCCCCATCTTTTGTAATGTTAATGTCTTCAAAGCTTCCTTTCCTAGCAGGTTAGCTAATTAAACCAAAAGAGAAGGTGTTAGACCAAAATGTGAAAGATACGTGAGAAGAGAAAGTTAAATAAAAGTAATAGAGTGATGAAAATGTTAGAGATAATTTTTTGAATGAGAGAAATCTACAAAGTGAACAAAATTAGAGAGAGAAAAGTAAGAGAGAAACAAATTAGATTTGCATGGTAGAATAGTTCAAGTGGTGTTGATCAAACTATTTATGAAGTGATTTGAAACTTGAGTCTAGAAAATTTGTGGGTAAAAATAGTGTTTATAAGCTTAATTTTCAAAAACAAAAAACCAAAAACGAAATGGTTATCAAACGGGGCCTTATTGTTAAATAAATCCTATTATATTGATAGAGAAAAATGAAGTTAATTTAGAAATGAATATGAAAAGTTGGAGTGGCAATGGGCGAAGAAAGTGGAGGATGGAAATAGCATTGCAATTGCTTGGAGAGTTTGTAGGCTTCGAGGCCGCCCTTTTCTTCTCCGTTTTATTTCTACTATTATGGAAAAACTATTTTTTTTTTTCTAAAATCATATTTCATGTTTAATTATTTTTATTTTAAATCAAATTTCACGTTTAATTATTTAAATAATTTAATCAATTTTCAAACTAATTTCAATTTGACGGTTTTTAAATGTTGTGGCCTTGTGTGTACTATTTCTAATTTAATTTTCCGCTTATATTTTACACTTGGATAAATTTTTATATCAAAAGAAATTAAGGTAACTATACATGTACAAATGTGAATGACAAACCCTTAGCTAGAATTAATCATGTGAGGTTATATTATTGGTCAATGTAATTGACTTTACAATTCATGATAAAACATAA
Source organism: Luffa acutangula (assembly GCA_036850905.1). Classification (NCBI taxonomy): domain Eukaryota; kingdom Viridiplantae; phylum Streptophyta; class Magnoliopsida; order Cucurbitales; family Cucurbitaceae; genus Luffa; species Luffa acutangula. The sequence continues at coordinate 27,843,591 of CM072090.1, read as the reverse complement.
AGTACCTTTTTGACCTAATTGCTTGTTTTTCTCCTTTTATGAACCAAAATCGAGTGCTTTCTTCTTCCTATATAAGGCCTTCAAACCCATTCAACTTCTCCACATCCTCAACTTCAAACTCTCTTAACATTTGGAAACACTTTGTAAACAAATATCACAAATGGCTCTTCATACAAGTTTGTGTCTTCTCTTGCTATTAGTCATTATCTTCTTTAACTCAGCCCTTGCCACTCAATTGACTTTTAATGTTGTCAATTTTGGAGCCAAACCTGATGCAAAAATCGACTCATCCAAGGCCTTTCAATTAGCATGGGAACGTGCTTGTAGCTCTTCTCAAGCAGTAACTATTTACGTACCAAAGGGCGAATTCTATCTCCATAGTGTAACTTTTAAAGGGCCATGCAACAACAATGCAATCACCATACACATTGATGGCACTCTCGTGTCTCCGTCAGACTTCCATGTCACCGACCCTCAAAATTGGATCAAATTTCATCTTGTTAATGGTGTTACTATCCTAGGTGGCGTTCTTGATGGACAAGGAACTGGGTTGTGGGATTGCAAACATTCTGGCAAGAATTGTCCTCGTGGAGCCACGGTATACAAATCTAACTTTCTATATACTACTATTTTAATTAACAATATTTTTTCCTACTAAAATTCATTTATTTAAAAGAAAAGGTTAATTATGTATCAAATTGTTTCTATTGAACTGTTTCAAAAAAATAAAAATTAAAAATTGTTTCTATTGAATGTAGTATGTATGTATGCGGTATAATGTAAGATAAACACCTTTCAGTTTATTAAAACAACCATGATATCTACTATTTTTTAAAAAAAACAATTTGGAATGGTTTTGAAACGTTTTAATATTTTTATTTTATGTGTATTAATAACTCAATTTAATTTATTAAATCTTATAAATAACAATAAATAAAGGATAAATAAAATATTAACCAAAAAAACTTATTACACATCCTCTCAATTTGATATACTTCCCTTTCCACAATACTGATTTTGCTCTCTAATTTCAAAACAACTTTTGTTTTGGACATGTGCAGTCACTGAAATTTACCAATTCACAAAACATAATAATTAGTGGATTAACATCACTGGATAGTCAGCTTTTCCACATAGTAGTGAATGAGTGTCGAAATGTGAAATTGCAAGGACTAAAGGTCTCGGCCGTTGGCAACAGTCCAAACACCGATGGCATTCACATAGGGTTGTCATCTTATGTCACCATCCTCAACTCCAATATCAGCACTGGCGATGACTGTGTCTCGATAGGCCCTGGCACCTCCAATTTGTGGATTGAGAATGTTGCTTGTGGACCTGGTCATGGAATTAGGTACTTCTTAAATTTTTATCAAGTGTTTGGGTTCTTTTTTGGATTCCTAATGAGAAACAGATGGTGTGTGTTTAATTGGTTGGTGCAGCATTGGGAGTTTAGGAAGAAACTTGAAGGAGGATGGCGTTCAGAACGTGACGATTAAATCTTCTAGATTAATCAACACTCAAAATGGGGCTAGAATAAAAAGTAGGGGAATATCAAGTAGTGGGTTTGCAAGAAACATTCGTTTTCAACATCTCATAATGGATAACGTCGGGTATCCTATCATCATCGATCAAAACTACTGCCCCCACAATAAAGATTGTCCTGGACAGGTGCATATTGATATCTATACAACTATATACATACATACACACACACACACACATATACAAGGATAGATCTAAACTTTTATATTTTGTTTCTTCCCATTGAATAGGCTTCTGGAATTAAAGTTAGCGATGTGACATATCAAGACATCCATGGGACATCGGCCAAACAGGTCGCCGTGAAATTTGATTGTAGCCCAAAGTTTCCTTGCACGGGGATAAAGTTGGAAGATGTAAAGCTGACTTACAAGAATGGAGTAGCCAATGCTTCGTGTAGTCATGCTCGAGGAACTGTTGTTGGCTTCGTTCAACCAATGAGTTGTTTTTAGGAAATTTTTAGTTATAATATACTGTAAGGACAACATAATTAAAAAAAATGGTTAAATTACAAGCTGATAAAATGTCATTTACCATTAGAATATTTAGGTTATTTCTTTGATTTTTTTTTTGTAAAGTTTGTTAGTAGTATAGCCTATCATAATTGCTCCATGTGTTCTCTTGTATTGCTTTATATTTGGCACTCTTCATTTCCCTATTTAGACAATTAATCATTGAATAGAATCTACAAATTTCTCCTCCTTTTCAATACCCTTTTTATTGTATCAGAGTTGTAAGCTCATCTCCCTCTTCCAAAAATGGCTATTGAAGAAGGTTCTTCATCTTCCTTCTCTTCTTCCCGTCAGCAGACTACTCCCGTGGTATCTCCCAATACTCCGATTACAAAACGTGGTAACTCCTATTCAAAATCAAGTGTAAAACTCTCTCGTTGATACCTTCCCCTGATTTGTCCTCTTGCTGCTAATCAAAATCGAAACCAAAATCATGCTCAACCTCCTCTTCAACCAAATGTCCAACCTCCTATGTGACTTTTCCCTCCCTTCAATCCAAATACCCAGCTTTCTACTGGATTTTTTCCTTATCCACAAACTTTTCCTACCCAACCTCAAACATTTCAGCCACAACAGTTTTACCCGAGACCCCTGTTTCAAACCCTTTGACGGGCTGGAGTTGTCGAGGCTCCTAGTGTCAAATAAATTTATAATCAACGACACCTAAAGCTAACTTGTAGCAGTAGTGGTCGGGGTCAATCATAGGGAACGATTGGTTTTATTTCCACGTTCTTTTATGTTTATATGTAGCCGAAAGGGGGGAGATTTGAGAAAATGATTAAAAACGAGGAAAAATAAATTGCAGGAAAATAAAATGCATAAAATAAAGACGAGCAGGTTAATCGTACCACGAAGATCATTGTAATCGGAGACGTTCGGGTTTCAGTATGATTTATTTCAATCATCGATTATCCAGAAAATTAATTTACCAATTGAAAGCCTAATCGACTAAACTGGAAAAGCCAGCAAGCCGTAATATCTCTAAATTACTAAGTCCGACCAATGCATCGAGACTACTCCTAACCGATTAATAAGCTAATCGTGCACATCAACTACTAATTGATTGCATTAAGAGCTATGATGATTAGGATGCTCTAAGTTAACTATGAAAAGCCTAAATTAACATCAAACACATATTTAGACTCTAGATCTTTCATGTCATTCGCTAAACTTGGGATAACACGCAAAATCGCTACATGCTTAGACCTACTCTCTACTTTAATTAGCATATTAATTTAACAAGCTATGGCGAGGTTGTCAATCTCTACTAACATTGCTAAATTTATGAGTCGTGGAGTCTAAACAACATTTAATGCAGTAAATCATGCAAGAAGGATTAGAAATCTCATCAAATCACCCCCAACCTAAATCTTGCAAGTCCTCGAGCAAGCCTAAAACTATATAATATGAATGGTAGAGATTAAAGTATTGAAATTTATCATGATCAAATCCTTGTGCTACTTATGCTAAACCTTTTGCCAAGAGAAGCTAATGCATGCCAACAAATTATGAGACAAATCAAAACTTGTCCAAGAATATTCTTGTGTGTGTGTGTGTGTGTGTTTAGCCTCTCCTAAGGCAACCCTTACTAGCCCAGGAATGATTTATAAGATCCTCCACCTATCTTCCCCCTACACTAGTACTAAGGTCTCGCTTAAAAGGCTAAATGGAACAAATTAGGTTGCTTTCTCATTACCTAGGTGCCTGGAATATAAACAAGGAATTACTTTTTCTTTATCTTTTGCATTCTTTTTAAGGCGAGGCACTAGCTTTCACACTACAATGCATGGACCCCATAACTCGAGTTTAACCCTTGGTTAGCCTAACTGATCTCACTGCAAGCAGCTGTTTTTACCTCTTATCAGTCATGAACATTGCAAAACATTCTTTTTTTTTTCTGAAAAATAAAACAAGGAAGACAAACATATAATTTTTCTTTTAAGCTCGCGCTCACTTACTCATTTTACCACTCATTTTCTTTTTCTCAAGGAGGCACATATTCTTTTCTTTTTCCTAGGCAAGGTTCACACACTAATTTGCAAAAAAAAAAAAAAAAAAATTAGACTTCCTAGCTTAACCTTACATCTATCGGGGTGACAACAGATCTATGGAACTCATAAAGCTATCCTAAACCTTCAAGACTAACTAAAGGGGAAGGCTAAGTGCTCAAATCATGCAAGAAAAACTCAAGAAAAATTTTTAAAAGGTTCAAAATTCTGCTAACCTACTTCACTTCAACAAAAACAAAAGAAAGAGCAAAAATGCACATGCGGAAATGATCATAATTGATTAGAAATCCCAACACAATCTCAACAATCATGCTAAAAATTTTAAATTTTTCTAAACAATTAGGTCCAATGCTCAAATGCATGGCCTCAATCAACGAGCAACAAATATAGAAACATAACTTGCATATAAAATATTGTCTGATGCTCAGGTGCATCAAGACTCAACCTAGACACCACTAGCATGCAGTGTTAACCACCCCCAACTTAAATCATACATTGTCCTCAATGTAATCTAAGCATGCAAACATAAGGGACAAAAAAGAAAGGGAAACAAAAAACCTCCCCTGAATTTAGGCACAATGGTTGGAATGGTGACTGAAGCTGCTTAAAATGACAGCCTTTTCCGATTTAGGGGATTCTTCATCAAGATAAATGATGCATGGGGCAGAAGACAATCAGAAGCTGAAAAATTGGTTGGCACTACACGCCCGACCCTTTTGATCTAAGAGGATGGTTGGTCAAGTGTCTGTTGGATATTTATGATGCCAAATACTTTTTCTCGCTTCTTGGCTAGAAATCAGGTTTGCTCTTGTGAAGATTTGTCATTGGATTCTGCAAGAACAAACTAAAACACAAGAAACTAGAAAAAGGTGAAAAACACAAAAGAAGGTAGAAATAAAACATTGTGTTCCCTGCCAATGACTCTAATTTTCACGGGCTAGAGTTGTCGAGGCTTCGAGTGTCAAATAAATTTATAATCACCGACACCTAAAGCTAACTTGTAGCAGTAGTGGTCGGGGTCGATTACAAGGAACAGTTGGTTTTATTTCCAAGTTCTTTTATGTTTATATGTAACCGAAAGGGGGGAGATTTGAGAAAATGATTAAAAACGAAGAAAAATAAATGACAGGAAAATAATATGCAGAAAATAGAGATAAGCAGGTTAATCATACCACGAGGATCATTGTAATTAGAGAAGTTCGGGTTTCAGTATTATTTATTTAATTCATCGATTATCAAGAAAATTAATTTACCAATTGAAAGCCTAATTGACTAAACTAGAAAAGCCAACAAGTCATAATATCTCTAAATTACTAAGTCTGACAATTGCATCGAGACTAGTCCTAACCGATTAATAAGCTAATTGTGCACATCAACTACTAATCGATTGCATTAGGAACGATGATTCGCTAAACTTGGGATAACATGCCAAATCGCTACATGCTTAGACTTATTCGCTACTTTAATTAGCCAATTAATTTAACAAGTTGTGGCGATGTTGTCAATCTATACTAACATTGCTAAATTTATGAGTCATGGAGTCTAAACAAAAATTAATACTTTACGAGTCATGGAGTCTAAACAACAATCAATACAGTAAATCATGCAAAAAGGATTAGAAATCTCATGAAATAAAAATCATACTTACAACCGATGTCCCGTGTACAACAATCTGAGCTTAGACGACCATGAACAAGCCAAATCATTAATCGACCCTAAATAATCCTAAAGTAAGGGAAGAGAAGAAAGTACAGAGAAATTGATAGAGAATGGGAGAAAAACGACAGAATTCCGAGATGATCTGACCTAAAATGAAAAAGTGGGTATTTATAAATCATCGACAGCATCTCGACACTGACGGTAATTTGGCCCGCGTCTTGCATCTGTAGCATCTCGACGCTACTTCTCGGGAAACCAGCGTTTTCGAGGGTCTCGACATTGGCTTGGCCTTCAACAATATTATAGTCAAATTAAAGCTTTTAGTCATTTTGACCGAGGGTAATTTAGTCATTTTGCTTTGATTTAGCTCATTTTCAACCCAAATCGGTCCCACTACAACTATTATCTCTTCATATTCCAAGTCATCCAATATATGAGCCTGAGTAGTAATCAAAGTAGACGTATGAGCAGTCTTCCTACTGAGGGCATCTGCGACTACATTTGCCTTGCCTGGGTGGTACTGGATGTCACAATCATAGTCTTTTACGAATTTCAGCCATATCCGTTGCCTCATATTCAACTCCTTCTAGGTGAAGAGGTATTTCAAACTTTCGTGGTCTGTGAAAATTTGGATTTTCTCTTCGTATAGATAGTGCCTCCAAATCTTCAAGGAAAAAACCACTGCTACTAATTCTAAAGTCATGGGTCGGGTAGTTCTTTTCATAATCTTTCAGCTGACGAGATGCGTAAGCAATGACCTTACTGTAAATAACAAATTCTCCTAAACCATCAGGTACTGTGAGTAGTGGTGCTGAAACTAGTCTCTGCTTATGCTCTTGGAATCTGTTGCACGATTTTTACACCGTAAGCGTACCGGTCGTCACAAGTAATATAGTGATTTTGAGTATAGAGTATCGTCTCCACAGGGATTGGATTTATTCAATTAATTACCACGAATAATCTTGCTTAGCTTTATTTAGAGAAAAAAATCTAATGCCGAAAAGAATAACAAAAAGCTAATCTACAAAGCAAATGATAAATGGAGACACAATTTGGAGGGATAATTCTAGAGTGGTTGATTTCATCAATTGGGCCTTTAATGCTTAATCAATTAACTAATATGGATTAACTAATCATTTGATTCATAGGTCTAGAAGCCTAATGACAAGGACTCTCTTGTCGGTCTCCTCCTATCTCATATGTTTCAATAAAGAATCTCCTTTCAGTCTCATCTTTATTTACTTAGCATGGTATTACGACCCTTCAATACAACCTCTAACGTTATTTATCTTGTCCCGTGTCACCCGGGTAAATAAACGTTAGTCATGCATTCAATTCTAGTCTAAGCTTCTCTCCGTCGAGTTTCCACTTAATAACGATTCATTTAATCAGTGATCAGTTGATTAAAAGCATTACAGACAAAATGCACAAATGAACAATAATGACAATTAAACCAAATAAATTCATTAATCAAGTAAAGGTTCAACATCTAAATCAATCTCATAGAATTTAGGAATTTACTACTCATAATCACTGAAATTCAATAATTCCTAATCACAACAATTCTAGAAACTAAAACATAAAGGAAAAGGGAAGATAAAGGATCATAAAAGTGTCGATCTCCTCGATCCCGCGCCGACCTCCAATGATCCCGAGCTCCAAAGATCTTCAACAAAGCTCCAAAACTCTCCCAAAAATCCCCAATTTTAGTGTGGATTCTAGAATGGGGTGAAAACCCACAAATTGGCACACAAAACTTGGTTGCAAAAGGCTCCTTTTATAGGCTCCCAGCAGGCGTAGCGTCACGACACTACGACGTGATCTTTTCTTGGGCTCCAAGATGTCGCAGCGTCGAGACGCTACCCCCTTTCTGGAGCTTTCCGCATAGCTGCCTAGCGTCGGGACGCTCAAGGCTTAATGTCTCAACGCTAGGCCCTGAATCTTCTAGAATGGCCCGATTTTGCATTGAATTTTGAGCCTCCTTCACTTTCTTTGGCCCAAATGCTTCTTGAAATGGATCTTGGGCTCTTTTCTTGACCCAACTTGATAATTTAAGGCTTGGAATTCATGAATTTGGGCTTCTAACTCATTTTTTTGAGCTTTTGGACTCGGATCTTCAATATAATTCTCCAAATTGCTCAAAAAGTCTCCAAAATCATCCAAAATCTCTCAAAATTCTGGTTTTTCTTCCTTGGCTTGGTTTTCTGAATTTTCAACATAAAATAGCATTGAAGTACACAATTCAAGCATAAAATTAGCTAAAATTAATAGGAAAATGATGACATTTATGCATGTCATCAGAAACTAGTCTCCGCTTAAGCTCTTGGAAGCTTACCTGACAAGCTTCATTCCACACAAATGGAGTACCCTTTCGAGTCAACTAAGTTAGGGGTGCGGCTATACTGGAAAAGCCTTGCACAAGACGACGATAATAGCCTCCTAACCCCAAGAAACTTCGTATCTCACTTACTGAAGTGGGTCGGGACCAATTGGTCACTGCTTCTATTTTGGCTAGGTCTATTGTGACACCTTACTTCGACACCACGTGACCTAAAAAGGAAACTCGTTGTAGCCAAAACTCACATTTAGAGAATTTGGCGTTCAACTTGTTTGTTCTTAAGGTAATTAAGACTCTTCTGAGATGATCCTAATGAATTTGGAATTCCCTAATTCCATTAAAGCGGAAGCGTAATTGGGACCGATTCATAGTTAATTTTGTTTATCCAAAAATACCATTACATTGGAAAAAATCATAGAACGAATTCTATAGAAACTTAAGGTTAAGCATACAACCTTAGAACTAGTTCTAAAGAGGAGAAGCAAACATACAGCCGTTGTCATCTCTGAAATATCAAAAACGCCTTTCTTGATTTCGGACCCTTGATGATTTTGATCCTTTAAACATGAAGCTCGCCTCTGATGGAGGGTTGAAGACAACCTCCTTACGATAACAATCTATGTTGGTGTTGGGCTCCTAGAGTGAGTAAAAATAATATATAAAAAGACTCTAGAACTCTGTGCAAGTATACACAGTCCGCATCAAGTAATAAGTTTTTATCGAATCCAAGGTATGGATTATCTTTCACTTTATCTATTTTGCTTAGTTTTTCAATGGTTTCAAAAGTGGTAAAAATGATTGGTTTTTATAAAATGCTGAAGCAAAAGGAATGACAAAACCGACAGTAAACAAATAAGCAGACAGATTAGAGATAGGCGCTGGTCAGGTTTAAGTAATTGTTTTAAAAGATGATCTAGCAATATTATTGATCTAGCAAACTCTCTCAGTCTTATTAGCAGATTCCTCCCAATTCTCTGGATTTTTTAGAATATATTTCAACTCCAATGAAGCACTACCGATCAAGCATTAGACAACTGGCTATCCCTAGCTCAGTCACTAGCGTTCACCAATACACAATGATCTAGTGTGATTAGTTGCCACACTTCCCAAATCATCCCTGAAACTAGAAAGTGATATTCATACGGCTGTCCCGGCGGGCATAAAATAGAAATGAGCACAACAATTAATCAAGATGCATCAAATAATTATTTATTGCATAGAAGTTAAGCATGGCAATTACATGTTCCCTAACAAACGCCTAAGGTTACTTAGTTCATAAAATGCATAGCAACACACGTTACAATATGAGTAAACATATCCATAATTACAAAACAATGCAAGAAAATATTAATTCCCTTGATCATCTTGCAATGGATGGTCTTCTTGTAGGTCTCTAATCTCTCTCCTCTATTCGGCTCCAAAAGGTGGAAATAAACTTTCCAAGAATGGAATGTTCCTCCCAAGGATGGAATGAATTTGACTTGAGACGGTTCCTCATTTTATAGAGTGATTGGAAGCTTGAATTAGGTTGACCTAGACACGTGGATGGCTCTCCTTGCTCCTTAATCCTTAGAATATCTTAAGAAAATTCAGTTCATTAAATTGGCTAACGAGCTATGACGTGGCAGTTTTGTTCCCAGTATTGCTGCAGCACAGAATTTGCTCCCTCAAGTCGCTCAGGCATAAAATAACTTCCAAAGCATCCATTCTTCCAAATGGGTTGAAACATATAATATCTATCTAAAAGCAACCCTATTTAACACAAAAGACACACAAATCCCTATAGAAATAAGGCCTAAATAACTCCCTTTTGGAGAGTTATCATACCCCCAAACTTGAACTATTGCGCATCCCGAGCAATACTAACCAACATTCCCTTAAGAATTCAAAACGTTAGACAAAGAATAGCTTAATCAAACCAGATAATCCAACACTACCTTCAACCTCTACCTGAGCATTCTAAAAAACCAAGGACTGCTGCAGCAAAATAATTCTTCCGACATGGACAAATAATCACCACTTTTAACTCAATTCTAAGAACTTGCCACAACCTAACTCTATGATCAGACATATTAAAACACATTTTTAAGGGGTTTATATTTTTCTTTTTCAGACTTAAAGCAGCATTACAGTTATAAGCTCTTAAGCATGGGATGACCCACTTTATGGTGCAGTATACCTTTGCCTCAAGGTCATCACCAACTAGGCTAAATACTCATTGTAAGGCTAAAAAATCCTTAGTTATTCTATCTCTTACCCATCAGAATGGTGACATTTTATGATGAAGCTCACCTAAGTTCTGGGAGACAGAAAAACTGCTAGATTATCATTCATCCTTCAAAACTTTTGCTCCATGAATTTTCTCAGAAAAATTTTCAACGATCAACTTTTTTCAGCAAATATTTTTTCCATTTTTTATATTTCCTAGGTCATCTTTTGACGCAAAGATAAACTGTGGGTATCACAAATGTCCCTGGTTACTCAACAACCTAGCAAATTTTTCAATGAAGGAGAGGAATGCTCGAGCAAAACAATTGGAGTAGCAAAAAGTCCCCCAAACTTGAATTATTCATTGTCCCCAATGAATCATTAATTTTATGAATTATACCCCCAAACTTAAATTTTTCTATTTGAATTCTAAATTAAGCGTCAGACTAGAACTAAGCTTAAAGTGGATCAAATAAATCAACACTACCTCAGAATCTTCTTGCCGCAGCAATCGACCAGACTAGAAGAAATGCTCAAGCAAAAGGTTTCTGGAGATCAGAATACCTTGATCTAATTAAGCTTAACTAGTCCAAGTTTCAAAAATTCAGAAGAAAATTAGTTATGTTAGAATTACTCAGTGCCATAGAACAGAAATGCTTGGAAATTTCTTTAAAAACAAAGAAAGAAATTACATAAGCATAAGATTTGATGGCCTAGAAAAGTAATAATAGAGAAACAGAAATTGAAAACATTCAAAGAAAATGAGGTTAGAAAATGCACGAGCAAACAAAAATTTCAGAACAAAAACAATGCTCGCTCAAGGCCACTCCATCCGTCAGCCCTCCTGACCCTGCTCATTTTCATCATCCTCTTCTTCTCTTTCCATTGGTGGGGGCGGAATCCAAGGGTTCAACAAATCATCAGGGAACACTAGAAGGGCTGGATATGGTTTAGAAAAATTTTCCTGTAGAGCCTTCTTTAGATTGGCATCACGACGTTTAACATAGCTCCAGAAAGTTTGAGATTGCCTCTCGGCAAACTCTTGCCTGCTGGCCGTCAGTGCAAGTTGTTCTATAATCCTGTGAATGTCGTAAACAAGCCCACTCTGGCGTGCCTCTTGCGTACGCTGAAGCCGTGCCAAGTTAGGCGTATCAATGATTCCCTTGTCAAATAATATGACATCTCCTTCATTCTCCGGAACCCCTGCTCGCTTGCAAAGCATTGTAATTGTATTCCGGAAAAACAACTTCCCAACTTTCTTCCTCCAGCAACAAAATATCTCACTCACAATAATCTTGCCCACATCAATAATGAGAGACCTTACAATTGCAAAAGCCAGAAGAACACATTCCCTAGAAACTGTTGAGTCATGAGTCGTTTGAAGCAACCTCTGTTTGATGAATCCCATCCATGTATTTGCTTCCTTCTTAAGATAGGGTGACTGAAATGTCATTTTCTCTGTTTTTAAAAAGTCTCCACTACGTCCCTTAAACACCGACTTCCCGCACAGCATCACTCAATTGCTCATAAGATAGCGCCACAGCCATCTCATTGTATCCTCCATGGGGGAAATCTTGAAGATTATACAGGGCGTTAATGGCACCAGGACTCCAGTCACTTCTACACCTCGAATGATAACTTGGAAACCTTCCTCCTCGACAATTTATGCATAAGACTTGCGCACTACCTGCGCGTTCAAAGATTCAGGCTTGGAACAAAATAACTCCCAACCTTCGTTCGTAATGCCGGCCCGCAGAAAGTGTGGAAGATCACCACAAAATCCTCTCTCAAACAGGAAGTCTCTCTTCAGCAACTCAGCATACTTTGCTCTGGCAAGATGCTTGACAAAGTGGACATACGGCAATTGTGGCTCTTCTATCTCGTCAGGTTCCTCCGATGCTGCAACAACACCTTTGCCCTTGTCTGCCCTCTGCTTAAGCAAACATTATTCTTCAGCCTTTTTCTCCGCTTCCTCTCTTGCTTTTTCTTCGGCCTCCTTTTTCTCCTGTTCTTCTCTCTCTACATTCTCCTTTTTCAGAATTCGTCGACCGTGGTGATAGGGTATCAGTTCGGACTACCTTGACGCAGCCAACTTTTTGCTTCCGGTGACGTCTTGGTACTTCCATCATGATAACCTCCACTCGAGCCTCCTACACTTGTTCATTACCTCTTTCATGTACAACTTCTGTCTGAATCTCTTTCGTATCCTCGGTCTGTTTTTCTTGAACCTCCTCTCTTTGCTCTTCTTGAATCTCCTCCGTATCTGCAACCATCGGATTAGTCGGTTCTGGGTTTTGTACTTCTGGTGCCCTCGGTTTTCCTTCCTCAACTGCCTTGTTAGCAACATCCTCTACTACCTTCTGCACTATTTCTTGATCCTCAGCCCTCTGTTGTCTTCTTCTCCTCTTAGCTTCTTTTTCTTCTGGTGTCTTCTTTTTCTTTGCCTTCGTTTTTCGGTCCTTCGAGGGTAACAGGTACCTCCTTTTCCTCATTATCTCTCTCTTTTCTTGCTCTTGTTTTCGCCATTAGAGACTCAAAGGAAGTTACCGCACACAGAAACAAAGAAAGAAGAATACAAACGACAAAGGTTGAAACGAGAAGATGAAGTGAAAAGGACTTACCGGAGGCTCTGAATAAATAGGTCTTCAGCAAAAAGAATCGTATCCGAAAGATTTTGCCCCACATTAATTGGAAATACCGTTCAAATCTCATGCAATCTGTAAATTAAATCCACCAATGGTAAAATATGAATTTCAATCGCCCGTGGTAAATAATTATGTGCTGTGAAACGACTAAACCTTTGGTTACCCCTGCGCGACACGTGGCAGCAACCGAATTCTCCATGCAATTTACCTGCCCACGAAAAATTCAAAATCAAACGGTAAAAGTAATTAATTCAGAACAAAACCCTTCCTACTCAGACGAAAGATTTGCTTTAGCCATAACTTTGTTGCAACAGCCTTCTGAACAAAAGATTACCTGAAGAATCTTGGATACGAAATTCAAAATCAAAATAGAAGAACCAAATCGGGAAATTCAAATTTAAATTAACCGCTCAAACCAAATCTTATCCTTTTATCTTAAGCCGAATAAATCAGGAAATTATATTAAACCCTAAACTTAAACAAAAATTTAAATCACCAAAAATAAAATCTAATTAGATCCAAACTAATCAGATTAATTAACTAACGAAATATAAATACCGAGAATAAAATTTCTGAAAAGTAAATAATAACAATGAATTAAAATAAATAAGATAAGATTTAAATAAACCAAATCTAACTCAAAATAATTCAAATTAAAATCCAACTGAATCAGTGAAAAATAAAATCAAAACAAACATTGGGAGCTCAAAATATTGCTTTGTGAAATGCTCCTGCAAAAACCTTGCTCTCTCATTCATCAACCAACTTTAGGGAAGGATATTTTGTCTGAAACTCCTCTCCCCAATAATGTTTAACACGTTGTCCATTAACTTTGAACACTCTCCCATCTTTTTCATCCTGCAAAGTAATCGCTCCATGGGGAAAAACTTCAATCTAAACAAATGGCCCTGACCATTTAGATTTTAGTTTCCCAGGAAACAATTTTAATCTAGAATTATAAAGCAAAACTCTTTGACCTTTGACAAACACTTTAGGCTTAATTTTCTTGTCATGCCACAACTTAGTCTTTTCTTTGTACATTTTCGCATTTTCATAAGAAAACTGGCAAAATTCGTCTAATTCATTAAGCTGCAACATTCTTATTGCCCCTGCACGACTCAGATCAAAGTTTAATTTTTTCAAAGCCCAAAACGTTTTATGTTCAAGCTCTAATGGTAAATGACAAGCTTTCCCATATACTAACCTATAGGGAGACATACCTAGAGGAGTCTTATAGGTTGTCCTATAAGCCCAAAGAGCCTCATCCAACCTAAAAGACCAATCCTTTCTAGATGGATGAACTAATTTCTCTAGAATAGATTCGATTTCCCTATTAATTATTTCAGCTTGACCATTTTCTTGTGGGTGATAAGGGGTAGCTATCCTATGCTTGATTTCATACTTAGCTAACAGCTTAGTTAAGATATTATTAACAAAATGTGTACCTTCATCACTCACTAGAGCTCTAGGTGTCCCAAACCGCGCAAAAATGTGCGATTGAAGAAACCTTGATATTGTCTTGGCATCATTCTGATGGCATGCGATGACATCCACCCACTTGGACACGTAATCAACTGCCAATAAGATAAAAACATTGCCATTATAAGGAGGAAATGACCCCATAAAGTCAATGCCCCACAGATCGAATAATTCCACTTCCAAAATGTAAGTTAGAGGAATTTCATCTCTAGGCCCCAAGTTTCCTCTCTTTTGGCAAGCATCACATTGCTTGTAGAACCAGTGGGCATCCTTAAATAAGGAAGGCCATAAAAATCCACAATGCAAAATCCTCATAGCTGTCCTTTGTCCGCTGAAATTGGCTCCATATGACGAAGAGTGACATAGTTCCAGGATTTCCTTAGCTTCATCACCTGAAACACACCTACGAATAATACCATCAGAGATTTCTTATGGAAGTGATCAATCATTTATTGAAGGTCTGAAATTAAATATATGATATTTAATTGGTGATTAATTAATTAAAGAATTAATTAATTGGAAATTAATCAATTATGGAAATGATATAATCACTTATGGAAGTGATCAATCATTTATGGAAAAGATTAATCAATTATGGAATTGATTGGTTATGAAATTAATTTTAAATGAATATTTTATTCATGGCCTTTCTCCTATAAATAGAACACTAATCCTAGGGTTTAGGTACTACAATATATGGCCACCATAAGACACTCTCATATTCTCTCAACTCAAGAACTCTAGGGAGAATTTTCTCTCTAGAGTTTTTCCCATTAGATTAGGTAGTCCCACAACTACGTTCCTAATCTCAGAGTTATAGCGGGGAAGATCAAATGGTGGTTTTCTTCGTTGTTGCAGAGCAATCAAGAATCATTCGTTGAAGTATTCAGAGTCGTCAACGGAGGTATGATTTTCACCGTTTAACCTTTTGCCAATGTATTGGTATTTTTTGTAGAACAAAATTAATTTACGAACGGTCCAATTGCTTCTGCTGTAACGAAATTGGGAATTGCAATCCTACAAAAATGATGATGGATCAAGACGAGATAAATGATCTGCAATGACATTTTCTGATCCCTTCTCATCCTTTATCTCCAAGTCAAACTCCTGCAATAATAAAACCCAACGAATTATTCTAGGCTTTGCATCTTTCTTAGTCATTAAATACCTTATTATTGCATGATCCGTGAACACCGTGACTTTGGATCCAACCAAATATGGCCAGAATTTCTCAAAAGCAAACACAACAGCTAACAACTCTTTTTCAATAGTTGTGTAGTTGACTTGTGCTTCATTTAAAACCTTGCTTGCATAATATATAGGATGGATAAATTTGCCCTGCTTTTGCCCCAGCATAGCACCTACCGCAGCATCACTCGCATCACACATTACTTCAAACGGTAAATTCCAATTAGGTGCACAAAGAATGGGTGCTGAAATTAAAGCACGATGGGTGTTGTGGACGTCACTCTCCAACTTGCTGACAGATCGATTACCCACCCGATGGGTGTTGTGGAGGACGTGTTGGTGAAAGTCAACAAATTTATCTTCCCCGTAGATTTCATGGTACTGAACATGAAGGAGGACAAAGAGGTGCCGATTATTTTAGGCAAACCTTTCCTAGCCACTGGTAAGGCTTAGATTAGCGTGCACACAGGTAAACTTACCTTGAATATTTATGATGAAAAAGTCGTGTTTAGTATTTTTGGCCAAAATGAATCTGTTTGTAGTTTGCACACATGTTTTTCTGTTGGTCCTGAATACTTGACTGATGATGATGAAGAGGTAGACTATAATCTTGGCCTAGGCTTAGGAGAAATGCTTATGGATGATGGAAATTTTGATCATAATGCATATGTAGACGATCCTCTGTTTGAAAATGATTTGGAACTGCCTGACTTTGAGAATGAGTTAGACTTGCCTGCTTGTGAAAATGAAAGATCTGTAGTTGATGATTTACCTTCCTTTGAAAATGAATTAGATTTGCCTGAAATAGATAATTTTGATGATGATATTGAATTGCCTGACTTTGAGGATGAGCATGAAATGCATAAGAAATATTGCTTGATAGATAATTTTGAATCTGATCATGATTACAGTAAATCTATTGAGTATGATCTTGACATTCCTGAGTGCATGAACCCTGACAATGTGAATACCTTTTATTCGTGTCCTGATGATGTATATAGCATAGAATCTGACCCAGAGGAACTTGAATCTGTGCATAGTATAGAATCTGATCCTGAAATTCTTTAATTCTTTAATTCTTCTGATGATGAGTCAAATGATAGCTTAGTTGAATCGTTTTTTAATACTGAGTCTGAGGAATCTGCTGAGCATGTAGATATCTTTTCTAATGAATGGACTGGCATGATTGATAGGCCATCTTTAGATCCTAGACCAGTAGATATCATAGCGTTTGATGACTCTGTTAACAATTGTTTTGAGAATAGAGATTTAGAAAAGAGATTTGATGCAGCTGATTATTTTTTGAAATGTTATTATGAGAATCTCTTTAGTGAAGATGGGCCAGGGGAAAGTTTTTTTTCTCCCCTGTTTGTAGTATGCAATTCGGTACGTGATTTCTTGCAGGGCCCGGAGGATGATGAAATTTTTTATTTTGAGCCTCCGTAAGCGTGCCGAGCCTAGTCTAGCTAAAGACGTTAAAGAAAGCGTTGCTTGGGAGGCAACCCAAGGATTAAAGTTTAGTTAGTTGTTTTGCGGTAAATAATTTTCTTTGCTCCGTGATCCAATTTTGTTTTGCAGGATCACCTTAGCAAATCCCAAAATTCCAAATTTCCCATTTTTCATGGATCCAGAGGAAGAGGATGAAGCGCTCCTAGCTCAGGGAAGTCTCAGTATCCATCTTTAATCTTTACTGTTTTAAAACATTGGGGACAATGTTTAGTTTAAGTTTGGGGGGGAGGCTTTCGCTGTGTTGAGCATATTTAAATTCTGTTGGATGCATGAATAGGTAGCCATGATAGACAAGGATGTGATTTTTGAAATTTTGGGAGAAAATGGTTTATATGTTGTGGAATCTGGGAGCACGGCAGAAATTGTGAAATTTTAATTTTTTTTTATACTTAGTTTTGATGTCTAAAGCATGCAATAGTCTTATCTAATGATGTCTTTGAAAATCTAGAATCTTATTATGGTTTTTAAAGTTTGTTGTCACCTCGATAGACTTAGTTTCTAATACTAGGAAGTTCATGCTTGATTGCTCTAAAGAGCTAGGTAGGAAAAAAATGCTATGCCTGCTAAGAGAAAAGCAAAAGCAGCAAAAGAAAATGAGAGAAAAGAAAATATGTTGAAAAAGAAAAAAAAAATTTGCTTGCACAAAAGAAAAAGCCTAGGGGTAAAAAGAGCTACCTGCGGTGTGATCAGTTAGGCCAACCAGAGAATAAAATTCGGGTTAAGGGTCCCTGCACCGTAGTGTGAAAGCTAGTACCATTAGATATCAAAATGCAAGTTTGGGGGAGTAGCAAAAGAAAAAGAAAGGAAAAGAAAAATCATTTGTGAGTTTTGTTCCCCCATGAAAAAGAAAAAATAACGACAGGCACCCTAGTTTCTTTTTTTTGCATGATAGAAGGACTCCGACCTATTAGGGGCTCTTAGCCAGTGTAGGGGGAAAACAAATGGAGAAAGCCATAAAACTAATCTAGGTTAGTAAAAGAATCAATAGATAAGTCTTGAGCATGCTATTCATTAATCTTAAGTTCAAACTAGTTTAGGATTTCTTCAAGAGTATGTGGTGCTTGCTTATTCCACTTGCATGTTTTCCATTCGATCCTAAGAATTCCAAAATCATTGAGGGTTGAGCAATTCTATTTCATGCATCATTAAAATTTATTTTGCTCGGGACTAGCAAAAGCTTAAGTTTGGGGGTGTGATAGCGAGCAGAAATGTCGCTATTTTAGTCCCAATTTGTTAAGCTTTTCGGTGCTTTAATCGTGTTTTTAGTGAAAATATTTAATGAATTTTGTTATTTGGTCCTTAGGAGCAAAGTTGGTGATTTTGGGAGAAAAAGTGCCAAAATTGAAGCAATTGAAGCCCAAATCCAAGCTTGGATCAATTGGGGGCCCAAAGAAGACAACCATGACAAAAATGCCAAAAGAAATGAAGAAGAAGGCCCAAAAATCAGCCCAAAAAGAAGCTGGAAATCTGGAATTTTGAGGCAGCGTCGCGACGCTACCCTTTCGTGTTGCCCAAGTCGCGTGCGCAGCAGCGTCGCGACGCTGAGCAAGGTAGCGTCGCGACACTACCCCTATTCCAGGCCTATAAAAGGCGCCCCAAGGTGCCTCATTTGGCATCAATCACCATTCCAACAATTCCTTTTGGAATTCTTTCTTTCCTCTTTTCCTTAGGCTCCCTTGGAGCCCCTCTCAAGGCTTTCTAGCCTTTTTGAGAGGATTCTTTTAGTGGGAAAAATTTTGGGAGTTTTGGGGAGCATCTTAGGAGGCTCAAGGAGTAGTCAGCGGAGCTCTGAGCGTCTGCAAGGGGTTTTTCGACGGTCAATTCCTTTCCTTTTATGCTCTTAATTATGCTTTCCTTTGTAATTATTGTGGATATTTTAGCCATGTGTAGCTAAACCCCAATTTGGGGTCTTTAAATGAAATTATAGTTCAAATATTGTTATAATTTCTTGTCTCTTGCCCATGTCCTAATTATTTGTATGAATGTGCTGAATGCTTTACTCAATCTGGCCAATTGTGTAATGATTCGATTCTTAATGGAAACTCGACGGAGAGAAATTAGAATAGATCATAATCCATGCAACTAGTTTAATTGTCCGTTGTGACACCGAGATTAGTTGATTAAACTTAGATTCCTAAAATGAATCAGAGCGTAATAATTAATGATTTTTAATAGCGCTAAGGACACTTAGGTTGTTAAAATGAATTAATTACAATTAGGGGAAACCGACAGGAGAACCTATGCGATTAACGGAGATTCTAGGATTATAATTAGTTGGGCAATGAGATAAGATAATTATAACAACTATTTAGCTAGTAATTGATTTTCAAGACCCCTCCTCCCATTAAAAGAAAACTCTTTCTCCATATTTTATTTCTCGATTGATCAATTTATTTTCCTTAATTGTTTAAATTTGAATTCCTTTTTATTGCATGAGTTATTCCCTAAATATTATTTCGCCCAAGTATTTTTAGTGCTCAAGAGATTTTTGCTTTGCTTAATTTTCGCTTCGCTTCCCTGAGGATTCGATACTCGGTATTACTACCGTTTTATATTACTTGTGATGACCCGTGCGCTTGCGGAAAATCGCCTCATCAGCTCCACAAACATGCTAATCCACCCCCAAACTTAAAACATGCATTGTTTTCAATGTATAAAGAAAATAAGGCACAAACAAGCATGAGAACAATAAAAGAATGAAAGGAGTGAACAATACTGGCCTGAAATAATGATGACTTCTTGACTGAAAGCTTGGAATCTTGAAAGCTTGAAAGCAAAGGAGAGAAAGAAAACAAGACCTACAAAACAAAAACAAAAAATAAATCACAAACCAAAAAGAAAACACACTAAACTTACTTGGGTTGCCTCCCATAAGCGTTTGTTTAACGTCATTAGCTCGACGTGTTGACCGTGCTTCAAGGAGGCTTCTTTTCTTTGAATCCAACAGAGGTGCTCTTTCTTGCACCTTTCTTGTAGCCCATAAAAAGCACTTCATCTTTAGAGTCTTCAACTGCTTTAAAAATTTCTTTTTTTTTCCTGACTCTAATAGTGAGCTCCCTACGCTCAATATCAATAATCACTCGCCCAGTAGCGAGGAATGGTCTTCCTAATATGACAGGCATTGAAGGATTTTCTATCATGTCCATAACATACAAGTCAATAGGGAGGAAAAATTTACCTACTCTGATTAAAACATTTTCTACAATGCCAACTGGTCTAACCACAAATTGATCAGCCAATTGGAGCTTTATAGGAGTAGATTTAATCTCACCTATGTCTAACTTTTTACACAAGGACAAAGGAATAATATTAATGCTAGAACCTAAATCACATAATGCTCTAATAGAATAAGTACCAAAACTACAAGGAACAGAAAAACTCCCTGGATCTGCTACTTTTTCAGGTACCTTCTGTTGTACTCTGGTGCTGCATGTGGAAGCAAGATATACAGTGTCAACCTTCTTTTCCTTTCGCTTCTTTGCTAACCACTCCTTCATAAACCTGTTGTATTGGGGCATCTCTAATGCCTCTGCAAAAGGAATATTAATATTCAGATTCATAAAAGCATTCATAAATTTATCAAACTGAACCTGATTGTTCTTTTTCTTCTTTTTCTTTTTCTTTTCCTTGGGAACCAATAGTGTGGGAGAAGGAATAGGAGGCTCAGGGTTAGGCTTTTCAGCCTCATCAGATGATGTGTCCTCCTCAGCTTCCCCTGTAGGCGTGTCATAGTCCTCAGACTCAGGCTCCTCTTCAGCTTCCTCCTGGTGCACAGTGATTGCCTTACAGTACTCCATCTGGGTTTTCTCTTGCTCAGCTGGGGCCTTACCTTTATTCATGGTGCTTACAACATTTACCAACTGTCCCAGCTGAGTCTCAATATTCTTGATGGCAGCACTGTGGCCATTCACCGTGGTGTTGATGGCAATGACTGCCTCCTCTAACTTGGTTGTCCTGTTACTTGACTCTGCGATGAAAGCTCCAACAAGATCTTCTAACTTTTTATTTTCTTGAGTTTGAGGGGCAAACCCAGGAGGATTAAGAACATTCTTAGTATTAGCATAAGAGAAATTTTCATGGTTCCTATTGTTAGGGTGATAATGTGTAGGTGTAGAATTATTATTATATCCCCTAAAATTAGAATTTGATACATATTGGACCTACTCAATGGTCTCCTCCTGAGGTCTGGATGCTAAAGCAGCAGCTGGTTCAATTGACTGTGCACTCCCTGTACCTGAAAATTTCATAAAAGCATTAGCGAGGGAGGTCATCTGGGCCTGGAGTGCACTTACTTTATCAACCTCAAACACTCCAGCAGCAATCTTTTTGGGTGTAGACCGCTCAGATGGCCACTGATAGCTGTTGGTGGCCATATCCTCTAGAAGTGTGCGAGCATTTTCCACAGTCTTGGACAACAGAGTCCCACCTGCAGCTGCATCAACAATCGTTTTTGTACTAGGAGTTAAACCATTATAAAACAATTGAACCTGAAGCCAGTCGGGATATCCATCCTGAGGGCACTTCCTCAATAACTCTTTAAATCACTCCCAAGCTTCGAACAGCTGCTCATCATATTGTTGTTGGAATGTCCCAATCTCGGTCCTCAGCTTGACCGTCTTTGCAGGAGGGAAAAACTTCTTCAAAAAGGCCTGGACCAAAGCATCACAAGTGGTGATGCTCCCAGGGGGAATGGACTGCAACCAATCTCGTGCTTTATCCTGCAAAGAAAAAGGGAATAAACGTAAGCGAATAGCATCCTCAGATACTCCATTAATTTTTACCGTCCCACATATGTCCAGAAATGATTTAAGATGAGAATTTGGATCCTCGGTGGGCGATCCTCTATATGCAAAGTCTCGAGCCATCTGAATGAGACCGGTCTTCAGCTCAAAGTTGTTGGCATTGATCGGGGCATAGACAATCCCCGATTGCTGTCCCTGAAACACAGGCTGAAAATAATCTCTAATAGGCCTAGGCTCCTCAGGTGGATTTTGGTCTGCCATTTGAATAATTTCTCTATTTTCCCTTCGAAGCCTATGAATTGTTCTTTCTATTTCGGGATCAAATGGTGCTACAATTTAATCTTTACTACTACGCATACAAAACTAAACTACCCTAAAAAGGAAAGAAAACAATTATGGAAAGAAATAAAGAAAAGAAAACAACTAATCTCAATATGGAAAATATAATCTAGAAAAGGAAACAAAATAACCTAATATGGAATGCAAAAATAAATATGGCAAAACACAAATATGGAAAGAGAAACAAATAAGGAAAAAAATGCAATCAACCTAAAAAAGTAAAAATACACCCTAAATTAAGATCAAACAATTTTTTCACAATATCAATCTAGCTAAATGTGCCAATCCCTGGCAACGGCGCCAAAAACTTGATGTATACTTTTCCTTACCACAAGCGCACGGGTCAAGTAATAATATAGTGAATGTAATTCGAATGTCGTCTTCTGGATTGGATTTTTAAGCAAATCGAGTATTGTGAATTATCTCGCTCAATTTTATTTAGGGATCAAAAAGTGATGAATGAATGATAAGAAAACCAAATCAAACCAAGTAAAAAGTGTGGAAATTCAATTGGGAAAAATACTTAGGGAATTGATTTCACCGATTTAGTCTAGGATTGATTTTAAGGAGTAAGTTATTATGCACAATGAAATCATGAGCCAAAGACCCTTTAATCACAACTACCTCTCCCGAGTATAATTGATTCTCATGCAAATTAACTAACTTGATATCCCTATCTATGTTTATTAATATGCAAGGCAATGAGATCTTTTGACTAATTCCAAAGTTAATCTAAAACCGTCACGAATTAGAAAATAAACTCTAGTCATGCAATCTTGAGTAAGTCTATATTAAATCCCCTCTCTCGAGCTAGATTCAAAACTTAAATCATCCAACTAATGGCCAATTAATTGAAAGCATTAAATCAAGATTACAAACATAATAATCATTGCACAACTTAAAACATAAATTCAATCCATAAACTTAATCAACTACATCAATCCCTAAGCTATGAGTTTAGCTACTCATGAATGTAAATACAAGCTCAACTAAACATATAAAAGCCATAAATCTAGCTAAAGAAAGGAAAGGGAAAAGAAAACTCAATGTAGGCCGAGTCCGACGTCCCCGTCACGATCCCCACGAACAATGGGTTGATTTCCGATTTTCTCCCTTCGCTTCAGCCTTCAAATCCTCTGTTTTAGCTCTGTTTACGGCCCCAAGAAGTCCCAAAATTGATTCTTCAAAAACCTAGCAGAAATGATGCTTTTATTCTAAAATTTCGTCGCAGCGTCTCGACGCTGCCTCTAAAACACGCGTTCTGGAAAAGGAATTCTCGCAGCGTCGAGACGCTGTGACAGTTTCGCGCCTCCTCTGATATGGAATGCCAGCGTCGAGACGCTAAAGAAGCAGCGTCTCGACGCTGGTCTATATTTGACCAAATGTTGACTTTTTTCCTTTTTTATTCTTTTTCCTTCCTTTGCATCTTTTCGAGTCCCGAGCACCCGATTAACGCCATTATTGCGCTATAGCTCCAATCAACCATTTCCTACAAAATAAACAATAAAGTGCAATAAAATGGCCAATAAATCATCAAAGACTAGCTAAATTCAATAAGGAAAGATAGCTAGCTATGCTCGCTATCTCCAGCCAATCTATCCAACATCTGGTCAATAAATGGTAGACGGAAATGGTCCTTACAGGTAGCTTTATTAAGCCTCCTGTAGTCCATGCAAACCCTCCAGCCAGTTACTGTCTTGGTTGGGATCAACTCATTGTCTTTATTGCTCACCACAGTGACACCTCCTTTCTTAGGAACACATTGGACAAGGCTTACCCAATTGTTGTCGGCAATTGGATAAATGATCCCAGCATCCAACCATTTAATCACCTCCTTTTTAACAACCTCTTTCATCGCAGGGTTAAGCCTTCTTTATTGCTCAATACTCCTAAAGGATCCCTCCTCTAGAGTGATTTTGTGCATACAAAAAGATGAGCTAATTCCCTGAATGTCGGCTAATGTCCAACCAATAGCCTTGCGGTATTGCTGCATCAATTTGATTAAGGCCTCTTCATGCTCTGGCATTAAATCTGATGCAACAAAAATGGGCAACGTCTCACCTTCCCCAAGATACACATACTTTACATGATCCGGCAAGGGCTTCAAATCTAAAGTAGGTGCCTCAATCAGGGATGGCTTAATAGGAGGAGCCTTCCTTTGATCTAAATCTAAAGATTCAAAAACATCCTCACACCTAAACAATTCTTTTTCATTTTTTCTTTCTAACAAACAAACCTGCAAATCCTCTACACTAACCTCTCCATGCTTTTCCGAAGGCTTACTAGCCGAATCTTGTATTGCCGTCTCAAGAACTGTGCTCTCCAGAATCCTAATGAAGGAGCAATCCTCCATTTCGTCTGGATACTTCATGACTTTAAACACATTAAATTTCACTTCCTCATTACAGACTCTCATTGTTAATTCCCCTTTCTGAACATCTATTAACGCTCTACCAGTAGCCAAAAATGGACTTCCTAGAATAATTGGGACATCTTTATCAGCCTCATAGTCTAAAATAATAAAATTAACTGGAAATATGAATTTATCTACCTTTACTAAGACATCCTCAATCTTACCCTCTGGATATGTGATAGACCTTTCAGCTAGTTGGAGTGTGACTGTGGTAGGTCTAGCTTCACCAATACCTAGCTTCCGATAGACCGAAAGAGGCATAAGGTTAAAGCTTGCACCTAAATCACAGAGTGCTCTACCTAACTCTTTTCCACCTATTGACACAGGTATGGTAAATGATCTTGGATCCTTAGCCTTGGGTGGTAGCCCATTCTTAAGAATAGTACTACATTCCTCAATAAGGGATACAGTTTCAAACTCACCTAACCTCTTCTTTTTAGTTAAAATATCTTTAAGAAATTTAGCATAATTTGGCATTTGCTCAATAGCTTCTACTAAAGGGATATTTATGTGCAATTGCTTAAGAATATCTAAAAACTTCTTAAATTGACCATCCTGATTCCTAGGCTTTTGCCTTTGTGGGAAAGGTAGAGGTGGTACATAAGGTGGGGGCGACACATAAGGTGGTTCCAAATCTGGAACAGAACCAGATGCTCCAGCATCTCAACAACAACATTCTTGTCACCATTTTTACTTATATCCTGGGTCTTACTAGGCTCCATTTTTTCCTCTAATGGCTTAACACTCCTAAGAGTCACTGCCTTTACTTGCTCCTTACCTTCCCTTCGAGGACGTTCAGTATCTGATGGAAGTTTCCCTTGAGGCCTTGCCTTCAGTTCACTGGCTTCATTAAAAGTTTTTGCCAAAAGGGCCCCTCCAGCCGAAGCATCAACCATGCCCTGGGTTACCGCATTTAAACCATTGTAAAATGTTTCCATTTGAACACAATGTGGTAAACCATGGTGGGGACACTTTCGCAAAAGCTCCGTAAACCTCTCCCAAGCCTCACTAAAAGTCTCATCCTCAAGTTGCCTAAACCCAACTATTTCACTCCTTAATTTAGCATTTCTATTTGGTGGGAAATATTTACTCAAAAATTTTTCAACTAACTAATTCCATGTCCTAATTGATCCTGGAGGAAAAGAATTTAACCACGCCTTTGCTCCATCTCTAAGAGAGTACGGGAACAAAGTTAATCTAAGGGCATCTCTAGGCACTCCTTGAATTACAAAAGAATCACTAACTCCTAGAAAAGACTTAAGCTGTAGATGAGGATCTTCAGATGACAAACCATGGAATTTTCCCACAGTTTGCAACATCTGAAACATTACCGGTTTCATTTCAAAATTTGTCACTTGGATTTGGGGTCGTGCAATCCCTGGATTCAACTCATCAAACATTGGGACAGCATAAGCTCGGATGGCTCTGGTCCTATCGTTCGCTACCAAGATAGGATTCTCAGCCTGATTATTTTGCTGCACATTTTGCTCCAGTGGTGGATTTTGCTGCTCATTTTGCTCCAGCGGTGGATTTTGCTGCAGCAGGCGATTCTGGGGGTCTGCTGGATCTTCAAGAACCTGCGAAAGACGCAACACGTTATCCATTCGGTTCTGGTTTCTACGCTGCTCTCTCTATCTGATCCTGAATGTCCTCTCAATTTCTGGATCAAGCTCGAACCTTACCCCAGGCGGGTCGCTCATACACCAAACTCACACCTGCAAAAACAAAAGAAACAATCAAAAAGTTCTAGCACCAAACCACTAAAACACATACACAAAACAAATCAGATAAAAACTTATTCAAGTTCCCCGGCAATGGCGCCAAAAACTTGTTGGGCTCCTAGAGTGAGTAAAATTATGATCTAAAAGTACCCTAGAACTCTGTGCAAGTATACACAGTTCGCAGCAAGTAATAAGTATTATCAATCCAAGGCCTGAATTAGCTTCCACTTTATCTATTTTGTGTAACTCTCTAATGGTTTCAAAGAAGGTAAAAATATGATTGGTTATTATAGGAATAATGTTGAGGCAAAGTAAATGACAGAACAAAGAATAAACAAATAGGCCAACAGATTAGAAACATGCGTTGGTCAGGTTTTAGTAATTGTTTAAAAAGATGCTCTAGCAATATTATTGATCATGCAAACTCTCGCAGTATTATTTGCGGATTCCTCCCGGAACTCCAGATCTTTTGGAATGTGTTTCAACCCCAATGAAGTACGACCGGTCGAGCACTAGGCAACTGGCTATCCCTAGCTCAGTCACTTGCATTCACCAATACACAATGATCGTAGTGTGGTTAATCGCCACACACTCTCTAAATCATTCCTGAAACTAGAGAGAGGTATTCACACCTGCTGGCCAGGCGGGCATAAAATAGAAACAAGCACAACAATTAACCAAGATGCAATAATCAATAAATATTATTAGAGATAAAGCACAACAACTACATTCTCCTTAACCAACGCCTAAAGCTACTTAGTTCATAATAAGCATGGAAACATGAATTACAATCTGAGTAGGCATGTCCATAATTGCAAGATAATAAAAGGAAATATTAAACTCCTCGGTCAGCTTGCAATGATGGTCTTCTAAGTGGTCTCCAATCTCTCTATACTATACGGCTTACAAGGAAAAAATGGAATGGTTTTGATTTGGACGGCTACTTCCTTTTATAGAAGGATAGGAGGCTTGAATTAGGTCAACCTGGACACGTGTAGGGCTCTCTTTGCTCCTTTATCCCGAAAATAACTCAACAGAAGTCGGTTCATGAAGTTGGCTAACGACCTGTGATGTGGCAGTTTTTCTCCCAATTTTGCTGCAGCACAGAATTTGCTCCCTCCAGTGGCCCAGCAGCATAATCTGCACAAAATAATTTCCAAAGCTTCTATTCTTCCAAATGGGTTAAAACATGTAATATCTATCTAAAACCAACCCTATTAAGCATAAAAGACACACAAAAACTTATATAAATGAGGCCTAAATAACTACCTTTTGGGCAGTTATCAGAAGGAATAAAGGTCTCGAGTCCCATATGCTAGTGTAGTAGGAAGTTTGATGTATGCTATGGTTTGCACTAGGTCTGATCTTGCACATGCTGTGAGTGTTGTCAGTAGGTTCATGGGGCAACCTAGAAAGGAACATTGGCAAGCTGTGAAGAGGATTTTTCGTTACCTTAGATGTACATCTGATATTGGTCTCGTTTATGGAAGTGATACAGAATGTTTAGTGACTGGTTATTCTGATTCTGACTATGCTGGAGATGTTGACAGTAGAAGGTCCATGACTGGTTATGTGTTTACCCTTGGTGGTTTTGTTGTTAGTTGGAAAGCAACCCTACAGCCTACAGTTACTTTGTCTACTACTGAGGCTGAGTATATGGCACTAACAGAAGCTGCTAAAGAAGCAATATGGTTGAAAGGACTAGTTGGTGACCTTGGTCTTCATCATGATCAGGCTGTTGTATATTGTGATAGTTTGAGTGCAATATGCTTAGCCAAGGATCAAGTTCATCATGAGAGGACTAAACATATAGATGTTAGATATCATTTCCTGAGAAATGAGAAGAGGATTAAGGTGATGAAAGTTGGGACACCTGATAACCCCGCTGATATGTTCACCAAGCAAGTTCCAAGTGGCAAGTTCCAACATTGTTTGGACTAGCTAAATGTTCTGAATTGCTAAGTGGTCCCTATGGGACCTTATGAAGCAGAGGGAGAATCTGGTGGCTTTTTAAAAGTTGCATCTGGTACTTTTCTTTTGGTACATCTGGTTCATCTGTTATGTGTGAGAGAGTTCAAGTCAAGGTGAAGATTTGTTGATATGTGTTGGGCTCCTAGAGTGAGTAGAAATATGGTATAAAAAGACTCTAGAATTCCTGTGCAGGCATACACAGTCTGCAGCAAGTAATATTATCAATCCGAGTCCTGAATTAGCTTCCACTTTATCTATTTTGTGTAACTTTCTAATGGTTTCAAAGATGGTAAAAATGATTTGGTTTTATAAGAATTATGCTGAAGCAAAATAAATGACAGAACAACAAGTAAACAAATAGGCAGACAGATTAGAGACAGGCGCTGGTTAGGATTTAGTGATTGTTTTAAAAGTTGCTCTAGCAATATTATTGATCATGCATTTCTCGCAGTATTATTAGCGGATTCCTCCCGGAACTCCAGATCTTTTAGGATGTGTTTCAACCCCAATGAAGTACGATCGATCGAGCACTAGGCAACTGGCTATCCCTAGCTGAGTCACTG
Source organism: Luffa acutangula (assembly GCA_036850905.1). Classification (NCBI taxonomy): domain Eukaryota; kingdom Viridiplantae; phylum Streptophyta; class Magnoliopsida; order Cucurbitales; family Cucurbitaceae; genus Luffa; species Luffa acutangula. The sequence goes on along the minus strand of CM072090.1, from coordinate 27,814,756 downwards.
GCGTTCACCAATACACAGTGATCGTAGTGTGGATAATTGCCACACACTCTCTAAATCATCCCTGAAACTAGAGAGAGGTATTCACACCGGCTGGTCAGGCGGGCATAAAATGGAAATAAGCACAACAATTAACCAAAATGCGATAGTCAATATATTACTAAAGATGAAGCACAACAATCACATTATTCCTAGCCAACACCTAAGCTACTTAGTTCATAATAGGTATGGAAACACAAATTACAATCTGAGTAGGCATGTCCATAATCACAAGACAATAAAGAAAATAATAATCTCCTTAATCAGCTTGCGGATGATGGTCTTTTAGTGGTCTCCAACCTCTCTATACTACTCGACTTCCAAGGAAACATGGAATAGTTTTGACATGGACGACTACTTCCTTTTATAGAAGGATAGGAGGCTTGAATTAGGTCAACCTGGACACGTGTAGGGCTGTCCTTGCTCCTTTATTTCGAAAATAACTCAAAAGAAGACGGCTCATGAAGTTGGCTAACGAGCTGTGATGTGGCAGTTCTGCTCCCAGTTTTGCTGCAGCCAGAATTTGCTTCCTCAAGTCGCCCAGCAGCATAATCTGCACAAAGTAATTTCCAAGGCTTCCATTCTTCCAAATGGGTTAAAACATATAATATATATCTAAAACCAACCCTATTAAGCACAAAAGACACACAAATCCCTATATAAATTAGGCCTAAATAACTACCTTTTGGGTAGTTATCACACCCCCAAACTTGAACTATTGCGCGTCCTGAGCAATGCTAACCAACCTTCCTTTTAATATTCAAAACATCAGACAGAGAATAGCTTAATGAAACCAGACAGTCCAACACTACCTTCAACCTTTACCTGAGCACTCTGCAAAACCAAGCTCTACTGCAGCAAAATGATTCTTCCGGCATGGACAAATAATCACCACTTTTAACTTATTCCTAAGAACTTACCACAGCCTAGCTCTATTATCAGACATTTCAAAACACTTTTTTTTTTCTTAAAGGGGTTTATATTCTTATTTTTAAGACTTTAAGCAGCCCTACAGTCATAAGCTCTTAAGCATGGGATGACCCACTTTATGATGCAGTATACCCTTGCCTCAAACTCATCACCAACTAGGCTCAATACTCTTTATAAAGCTCAAGAATCCTTGGTTATTCTATCTCTTGCCCCTCAGAATGGCGACATTTTGTGATGAAGCTCACCTAATTTTTGGGAGACAGAAAAACCGCTAGATTATCATTCATCCTTCAAAACTTTTGCTCCATGAATTTTTTCAGCAAAATTTCCAACAAATAATTTTTTTTTTCAGCAAATAATTCTTTTTATTTTTCACATTTCCTAGGTCATCTTTTGACGCGAAGACAAAATGTGGGTATCACAAACGTCCCCGGTTACTCAACAACCTAGCAAATTTTAAATGAAGGAGAGGAATGCTTCGAGCAAAACAATTGGAGTAGCAAAAAGTCCCCCAAACATAAATTATTCATTGTCCTCAATGAATCATTAATTTCTCAAATTATACCCCCAAACTTAAATTTTTCTAACTGAATTTTAAACTAAGCATGGGACTAGAACTAAGCTTAAAGTGGATCATAAAAGTCAACACTACCTCCAAAATCTTCTTTGCCGCAGCAACAGTCCAGGCTAGAAGAAATGCTCAAGCAAAAGGTTTCTGGAGATCAGAATACCTTGATCTAATCAAGCGTAATCAGTCCAAGCTTCAAAAATTCAGAAGAAAATTAGTTAAGTTAGAGTTACTCAGTGCTCATAGACTAGAAACATCTTAGAAATTTCATTAAAAACATGAAAAAGAAATTACAACGCAGATATTTATTTTTTTTTTCCAAGAAGCAGAACAAATTAAAAGAAGTAAACATAACATCAACAGAAAAGGAGATTAGAAAATGCACGAGCAAACAAAAAGATAAGAACAAAAAGTATGCTCGCTCAAGGCCACTGTATCCTTCAGTCCTCTTGGCCTTGCTCATTTTCATCATCCTCTTCTCCTCTTTCAACCGGTGGGGGTGGAATCCAGGGGTTCAACAGATCCTCAAGGAATGCAAGAAGCGCTGGATATGGCTTGGAAAAATTATCTTGAAGCGCCTTCCTTAAGCTGGCATCTCGATTCTTAACATAGTTCCAGAAGGTTAAAGTTTGCTTCTCAGCAAACTCCTGCCTACTAGCCGAAAGTGCCAGTTGTTCTAGAATCGTGTTGATGTCGTAGATAAGCCCCGCTTGACGTACCTCCTGCATGCGCTGGAGCCGTGCCAAATTGGGCGTGTCTATGATTCCCTTGTCAAATAGAATCACATCTCCCTCATCCACTAGAACCCCTGCTCTTCTGCACAGCAATGTAATCGTGTTCGGAAAAAACAATTTCCCCACCTTCTTCTTCCAACAGCTAGATATTTCACCTGATAGAATTCTCCCCACATTGATGCTGAGAGACCGCAGAATCGCAAAAGCTAGAAGAATTCGTTCCTAGAGATTATCGAGTCGTGCGTTGTTGGAAGCATTCTCTTTCTTATGAATCACATCCACGTGTTTGCTTCCGTTTTCAAATAAGCCGCCTGAAATGTCCTCTTCTGAGTCTTGGAATGCTGCCACTGTGCTCCTTCAATACCTACCTCCCTTACAGCATCACTTAACTGCGCATTAGATGGCGCTACAGCCATCTCATTATATGCCGCATGGGGGATGTTCTGAAGATTGTACAGTGTGTTGATAGCACTAGGACTCCAATCCACCTCGACTCCTATCCACCTCGACTCCTCGAACAATTACCTGGAATCCATCCTCCTTGACAATGTTAGCATAAAATTCACTCACCAGCTGTGCGTTTACAGATTCAGGCTTCACACAAAATAGCTCCCAACCGTGGTCTACAATACCGATCCTCAGAAACTATGGGAGATCACCGCTGAATCCTCGCTCAAATAAGAAATCCATTTTCAGAAGCTCAGCATATTTTGCTCTGACAAAGTTGTTGACGAAGCGATCAAATGGTAACTGTTGTTCTTCTATTTCATCGTGTTCCTCCGATGCTTCAGCAACATTTTTGCCCTTCTCTGCCCTGCGCTTGAGCAACTGCTCTTCCTCAGTCTTCTTCTCTGCTTCTTCCCGCACTTTGTCCCAAGCTTCTTTTTTCTCTCTTTCCTCTCGCTCTGCCTTTTCTCTCTCAGAATCAGATGATGGTGGTGATGGGGTATCAGTCCGAATTACTTGAGTGACGGTCGGCCTTTCGCTTAATGCGGCGACGTTTTGGTGGTTCGGGCATGATTACCTCAACACGAGCTTCTTGCTCCTGCTCATTCCCTCTTTCAGGCACTACGTCTGCCTGCTCGTCTCTCACCATGTCAACCTGCTGTTCTTGATTCTCCTTAGCATTTTCCTCTTGAACCGTATCTGTGACTATCGGTTCTACCTCAGGATTTTGAACTTCGGTCGTATCTGGGTCATTCACTGCTTCTTATTGGATAGCTTCATGCTCTACATCCCTCTGCTGTCGTCTTCTTCTTTTAGCTTTTTTCTTCTCCGGTGTTCTTTTCTTCTTGGTTTTTACTTTCTGAACTTTAGGGGTAACGGGTACCTCTTCCTCCTCACTCTCTCTCTCTTTCCTAGCTCTCGTTTTGGCCATTGAAGATGCAAGGGGTTGACAGAGAATACCAACAAAGAAAGAAGAATGCACACAACAAGGATTCGAATCAAGAAGATGAAGTGAAACTTACCTACCAGAGGCTGTTAATAAATAGGGCTCCAACAACTTGAATTCTTAACCGAAAAGATTCGCTCCCATTATATTATATTACCGTTAAATCAGTATGCGCTGTCAACTAATCAGACCATCAGATGATCGCTGTGTGACACGTTGCCTTATCAGATGATTCATGCAAATTTACCTGCGAAATTCAAAGAAAATCCCAACGGTAAAAATAATAAATTTTCAACGAAATCCCTTCTAATTCGGATGATTTTGCTTCAGCCATAACTTTGCCGCAACAACCTGCTGAACCTGAAGAATCTTGGATACAGAATTCAAATTTCAAAATAGAAAACCAAATCTTCTAAATTTAAAAATAACTAATCAAATCAAATTTAATCCTTCTTGAAGCCGAATTAACTTAGAAAAAATCTTTATTAACTAAACAAAATTCAAATAACTGAAAATAAAATTAAGATAAAATCTAATAATCTAATTAATTCACAGATAATTCAAAGATAATCCAAATAAATAACCCAAAAATCAAATCAAATCAAATTCAAAAAGAAATAGATTATCTAAACCACCAAAAGTAAACAAATACTTAAAGATAAAATCTCATAGACCATGCAAAATCAAATCTAACCTATTCGAAATTAAAAACAAATCAGCGAAACATAAAATCGATACAAACACTGGGAGCTTAAAATTTTGCTCTGTGAAATGCTCCCGCAAACAACTTGCTCTTTCAATTATCAACCAACCTTAGGGAAGGATATTTCGACTGAAACTCCTCACCCCAATAGTGCTTCACACGCTGTCCATTCACCTTGAACACTCTCCCATCTTTTTCATCTTGCAAAGTAATTGCTCCATGGGGGAAAACCTCAATCACAATAAACGGTCCTGGCCATTTAGATTTTAGCTTCCCAGGAAATAATTTTAATCTAGAATTATAAAGCAAGACTTTTTGACCCTTGACAAACTCTTTAGATTTAATTTTCTTGTCATGCTATAGCTTAGTCTTTTCTTTATACATTTTCGCATTCTCATAAGAAAATTGGCGAAATTCCTCTAATTCATTAAGCTGCAACATTCTTATTGCTCCTGCACGACTTAGATCAAATTTCAATTTTTTAAAAGCCCAAAACGTTTTATGCTCTAGATCCAATGGTAAATGGCAAGTTTTCCCATATACTAACCTATAGGGAGACATACAGGAGTCTTATAGGTTGTCCTATAAGCCCAAAGAGGCTCATCCAACCTAAAAGACCAATCCTTTCTAGATCGATGGACTACTTTCTCTAAAATTGATTTTATTTCCCTATTACTAATTTTAGCTTGACCATTTGCTTGTGGGTGATAAGGGGTAGCTATCCTATGCTTAATCTCATACTTAGCTAAAAGCTTAGTTAAGATATTATTAACAAAATGTGTACCCTCGTCACTCACTAGAGCTCTAGGTGTCCCAAACCGCGCAAAGATGTGCGATTGAAGGAACCTCGCTAATGTCTTGGCATCACTCTGATGGCATGCAATGGCCTCCACCCATTTGGACACATAATCAACAGCCAATAAGATAAAAACATTGCCATTAGAAGGGAGAAATGGCCCCATAAAATCAATACCCCACACATCGAATAATTCTACTTCTAAAATGTAAGTAAGAGGCATTTCATCTCTAGGTCCCAAGTTTCCTCTCCTTTGGCAAGCATCACATTGCTTGTAGAACCAATGGGCATCCTTAAATAAGGTGGGCCAGAAAAATCGACAATGCAAAATTCTCTTAGCTGTCCTATGACCGCTGAAATGACCTCCATACGAAGAAGAATGACATTGCTCCAGGATTTCCTTTGCTTCAGCACCTGAAACACACCTACGAATAATACCGTCAGAGCACTGCTTATACATAAATGGCTCATCCCAACAGAAAAATTTCGCATCATGCTTAAACTTTTTCTTCTGCCTCCAATCCATGTCAATAGGAGTGATTCCCTTTACCAAAAAGTTGGCAATGTCAGCATACCAAGGGACATCCCTGACTACTTTTACCTCAACAGTAAAAAGCTATTCATCCGGAAAAGCATCTGAAATGGTAGATTGCTCCAGCAAAGATGATGATGGGTCAAGACGAGACAAATGATCTGCAATGACATTTTCTGATCCCTTCTTATCATTTTCAGAAAAAATTGCCAACATTCATCGCTGAAATGTTGCTGGAGCATTGCAAAGGCCAAAAGGCATTCGCCTAAAAGCAAACGTCCCATAAGGGCAGGTGAAAGTGGTTTTTTCCTGATCCTCAGGAGCAATGGTAATCTGGTTATACCCAGAATAACCATCTAAGAAACAGTAGTAGGCCTGACCAGCCAATCTATCCAACATCTGGTCAATAAATGGTAGAGGGAAATGGTCCTTACGGGTTGCTTTATTAAGCCTCATGTAGTCCATGCAAACCCTCCATCCAGTTACTGTCATGGTTGGGATTAACTCATTGTCTTTATTGCTCACACTTACCTCTCCATGCTCTTCCGAATGCTTACTAGCTGAATCCTGTATTGCTGTCTCAATAATTGTGTTCTACATAATCCTAATGAAGGAGCAATCCTCCATTTCGTCTGGATACTTCATGGCTTTAAACACATTAAATTTTACTTCCTCATTACAAACTCTCATCGTTAACTCCCCTTTCTGAACATCTATTAATGCCCTACCAGTAGCCAAAAATGGACGACCTAGAATAATTGGGACATCTTTATCAGCCTCATAGTCTAAAAAAATAAAATCAACTGGAAATATGAATTTATCCATTTTTACTAAGACATCATCAATTTTACCCTCTGGATATGTGATAGACCTATCAACTAATTGGAGTGTGACTGTGGTAGGCCTAGCTTCACCAATACCTTGCTTTCGATAGACCGAAAGAGGCATAAGGTTAATGCTTGCACCTAAATCACAGAGTGCTTTACCTAATTTTTTTCCACTTATAGACACGGGTATGGTAAATGACCCTAGATCCTTAGCCTTGGGTGGCAGCCCATTCTTAAGAATAGCACTACACTCCTCAGTAAAAGATATAGTTTCAAACTCTCCTAACCTCTTCTTTTTAGTTAAAATATCCTTAAGAAATTTAGCATAATTAGGCATTTGCTCTATAGCTTCTACTAGAGGGATATTTATATGCAACTGTTTAAGAATCTCTAAAAACTTTTTAAATTGACCATCCTGATTCTTAGGCTTTTGCCATTGTGGAAAAGGTAGAGGTGGTACATAAGGTGGGGGCGACACATAAGGTGGTTCCACATCTGGAACAGAACCAGATGCTCCAGTATCTTTCTTGCTGCCTCCAGCACCCTGACCAATCTCCAACTCTTTCTCAACTACAACATCACCATTTTTATCACTATTTTTATTTACACTCTGGGCTTTACTCGGCTCTTCTAGTGGCTTACCACTCCTAAGGGTCACTGCCTTTACCTGCTCCTTACCTTCCCTTCGAGGGTGTTCAATATCCGAGGGTAGTTTCCCTTGAGGCCTTGCCTTCAGCTCATTAGCTAGCTGACCCACTTGCAATCCCAGGGCTCTCATCGAAGCTTGATTACTTTGAATTTTGGCATCTGTACAAGCCATAAATTCTTTCATCATCGCCTCGAGAGAACTTCCCGAATTTTGCTGGGGCAAAGCCTGCTTATTTTGCTGGGGCAATACCTGTGCTTTAGCAAATCCCGGCTGGTTCACCTTTTGTTGTGCTTGTGCACTGCTTCCTTGTCCTCCCCATGCGAAGTTGGGGTGGTTGCACCAACCTAGATTATAAAAGTTAGAAATAGGGTTATTCCTTTGATTACCTACAAAAAACACAGAAGCTGGATTGCTGGGGAAAAACTCGTAGTTGTGATTTTCACCACAATAGACACATGCTTCTTCTGCCACTTGGTTCACCACTGCAGTAGGCTGCATAGCTGGTGGCTGCTGATGACTAATCACTGTCACATTCTTAAGAGCATTAGCAATCATAGCAAGACCAGCCCTAATGGTGGACACACCATCAACCTCTAATACACTCCTAACCTTTTTATTTGTGCCTCTAACATCCGACCACTGACAACTATTAGTAGATATTCTTTCTAAAATTTCATAGGCTTCATCAAAAGTCTTTGCCAAAAGGGCCCCTCCAGCTGAAGCATCAACCATACCTTGGGTTACTCCATTTAAACCATTGTAAAATGTTTCCATTTGAATACAATGAGGTAAACTATGGTGGGGAAACTTTCGCAAAAGCTCCTTAAACCTTTCCCAAGCCTCACTAAAAGTCTCATCCTCAAGATGCCTAAACCCTACTATTTCACTCCTTAATTTAGCATTTTTATTAGGTGGGAAATATTTACTCAAAAAAATTTCAGCTAACTCATCCCATGTCCTAATTGATCCTGGAGCAAAAGAGTTTAACCATGCCTTTGCTCCATCTCTAAGAGAATACGGGAACAAAGTTAATCTAAGGGCATCCCTAGGCACTCCTTGAATTACAAAAGAATCACTAACTCCTAGAAAAGTCTTAAGATGTAAATGAGGATATTCAGATGAAAAACCATGGAATTGTCCCACGGTTTGCAACATTTGAAACATTACCGGTTTCATTTCAAAATTCGCCGCTTGGATTTGGGGACGTGCAATCCCTGGATTCAACTCATTAAACATTGGGACAGCATACGCTCAAATGGCTCTAGTCCTATCATTCGCTATCAAGATAGGATTCTCAACCTGATTATTTTGCTGCTCATTTTGTTCAAATAGTGGGTTTTGCTGCAACAAACGATTCTGGGGGTCTGCTGGACCTTCAGGACCCTGCGGAAGACGCGACACGTTCTCCATCTGGTTTCTACGCTGCTCTCTCCTTCTAATTCTTAATGTCCTCTCAATTTCTGGATAAAGCTCGAACCTTACCCCAGGCGGATCGCTCATGCACCAAGCTCACACCTGCAAAAACAAAAGAAACAATCAAAAAGTTCTAGCACCAAACCACTAAAACACATACACAAAACAAATAAGATAAAAACTTATTCAAGTCCCCGGCAACAGCGCCAAAAACTTGTTGGGCTCCTAGAGTGAGTAGAAATATGGTATAAAAAGACTCTAGAATTCCTATGCAGGCATACACAGTCTGCAGCAAGTAATTTTATCAATCTGAGTCCTGAATTAGCTTCCACTTTATCTATTTTGTGTAACTTTCTAATGGTTTCAAAGATGGTAAAAATGATTTGGTTTTATAAGAATTATGCTGAAGAAAATAAATGATAGAACAACAAGTAAAAAAATAGGCAGACATATTAGAGACAGGCGCTGGTTAGGATTTAGTGATTGTTTTAAAAGATGCTCTAGCAATATTATTGATCATGCATTTCTCGCAGTATTATTAGCAGATTCCTCCTGGAACTCCAGATCTTTTGGGATGTGTTTCAACCCCAATGAAGTACGACCGATCGAGCACTAGGCAACTGGCTATCCCTAGCTCAGTCACTGGCGTTCACCAATACACAATGATCGTAGTGTGGATAATTGCCACACACTCTCTAAATCATCCCTGAAACTAGAGAGAGGTATTCACACCGGCTGGCCAGGCGGGCATAAAATTGAAATAAGCACAACAATGAACCAAAATGCGATAGTCAATATATTACTAAAGATGAAGCACAACAATCACATTATTCCTAACAAACACCTAAGCTACTTAGTTCATAATAGGTATGGAAACACGAATTACAATCTGAGTAGGCATGTCCATAATCACAAGACAATAAAGAAAATAATAATCTCCTTAATCAGCTTGCGGATGATGGTCTTCTAGTGGTCTCCAACCTCTCTATACTACTCGGCTTCCAAGGAAACATGGAATGGTTTTGACTTGGACGGCTACTTCCTTTTATAGAAGGATAGGAGGCTTGAATTAGGTCAACTTGGACACGTGTAGGGCTCTCCTTGCTCCTTTATCCCGAAAATAACTCAACAGAAGTCGGTTTATGAAGTTGGCTAACGAGCTGCAATGTGGCAGTTCTGCTCCCAGTTTTGCTGCAGCACAGAATTTGCTTCCTCAAGTCGCCCAGCAACATAATCTGCACAAAGTAATTTCCAAGGCTTCCATTCTTCCAAATGGGTTAAATCATGTAATATCTAAAACATATAATATATAATATAAATGAGGCCTAAATAACATAAAACCAACCCTATTAAGCACAAAAGACACACAAATCCCTATATAAATGAGGCCTAAATAACTACCTTTTGGGCAGTTATCAATAGGCAACATTGTTCCTGTTAGGAAGAAGAATGGACAACTTCGCGTTTGCGTTGACTTTCGCGATTTAAATAACGCATGTCCCAAAGACGATTTTCCACTGCCAATCACAGAAATCATGGTGGATGCCACCACAAGGCATGAAGCTTTGTCTTTCATGGATGGGTCATCGGGTTATAACAAGATTCGAATGGCTCTTGCAGATGAAGAAATGACTGCCTTTCGAACTCCAAAAGGGATATACTGTTACAAAGTGATGCCCTTCGGATTAAAGAATGCTAGAGCTACTTATCAACGTGCTATGCAAAAGGTTTTCGATGATATGCTGCATAAACATGTCAAGTGTTATGTCGATGACCTTGTTGTTAAGTCAAAGAGACGACAAGATCACTTGAAGGATCTAAAAGTGGTCTTTGATCATTTGAGAAAGTACCAATTAAGTATGAACCCTCTCAAATGTGCATTCGGTGTTACTTCTGGGAAGTTCCTGGGGTTCATTGTTAGACATCGAGGAATCGAGATAGATCAGTCAAAGATTGACGCCATTCAAAAGATGCCAAGGCCTAAAAACTTACATGAATTGAGAAGTCTGCAAGGTCGTCTGGCCTACATTTGAAGATTCATCTCTAACTTAGTCGATCGATGCCAACCTTTTCAGAGGCTAATGAGAAAAGGAGAAAGATTCGAGTGGGATGAAGCATGTCAAAACGCTTTCGAAAGCATTAAGAAATATTTGCTTAATCCTCCTGTTTTAGGAGCCCCCATAGCTGGAAAGCCATTGATTCTATACATCGCTGCTCAAGAAAGATCTCTAGGAGCATTATTGGCACAAGAAGGCGAGAAGGGTAAAGAACGAGCCCTTTATTACTTAAGCAGGACTCTGAATGGAGCTGAGATAAATTACTCACCCGTTGAGAAAATGTGCCTTGCTCTTTTCTTCGCTATTGACAAGTTAAGACACTACATGCAAGCTTTCACAGTGCACTTGGTCACGAAAGCTGATCCTATCAAGTACGTTCTATCGAGGCCGGTTATTTTTGGACGCCTAGCTAAGTGGGCCATCTTACTCCAGCAATATGACATCGTTTATGTACCTCAAAAGGCAGTTAAGGGGTAGGCATTAGCCGACTTCTTGGCAGATCATCCAATCCCATCGGATTGGAAGCTATGTGAAGACTTACCGGATGAAGAAGTCTTCTATGTTGAAATCACTAAACCTTGGGCCATTTACTTTGATGGCACAGCACGAAGAAGTGGGGCAGGGGTAGGAATCGTCTTCATTTCGCCTGAGAAACACATGCTCCCCTACAGCTTCATGTTTGGTGAATTATGCTCAAACAATGTGGCTAAATATCAAGCGCTGATCATTGGCCTCCAAATGGCCTTGGAAATTGGTATAACATATATAGAGGTCTATGGCAATTCAAAGTTGGTCGCTAGTCAACTCTTGCTCCAGTATGAAGTGAAGCATAAAGACTTGAAGCCTTATTTCATCTATGCAAGGCAGCTGCTAGAAAGGTTTGAAAGTATAGTACTGGAGCATGTTCCGAGATCAGAAAATAAAAAGGCCGATGCTCTAGCAAATTTAGCGACTGCCCTAACAGTCCCAGAGGATATGTCAATGAACATCTCACTTTGCCAACAGTGGATTGTGCCGCCAGTAGAAGCTGAAGGTCAGGAAGCAAATATGATATCTGTTTATGCAATTGAGGAAGAGGACTGGCGACAACCTATTATAGATTATCTTCAACATGGAAGACTTCCCACAGATCTCAGGCGTAGGGCCGATATACGAAGAAAAGGCGCCCGGTTTATCTACTATAAGGAGACCCTTTATCGTCGTTCTTATGAGGGACTCTTCCTTCGATGCCTTGGAAAGGAAGAAACAACGAAGACATTAGAAGAGGCACATTCAGGTGTTTGTGGCGCCCACCAATCGGGTCCAAAACTTCAGTTTCAATTAAAAATGATGGGTTATTATTGGCCTACAATGATTCGAGACTCAATGGAATATGCAAAGAAGTGTGAAGCCTGTCAATTCCATGCAAACTTCATACATCAACCACTGGAGCCTCTTCATCCAACTGTAGCTTCATGGCCTTTTGAAGCTTGGGGACTTGACCTTGTTGTCCCTATAACACCTAAGTCTTCAGTAGGAAATTCTTATATTCTTGCAGGGACGAATTACTTCTTAAGATGGGCTGATGCTGTCGCATTGAAAGAAGCCAAGAAAGAGAACGTTGTGGATTTCGTCCGAACTCATATAATCTATCGGTATGGTATCCCTCATCGTATCGTGACAAATAATGGAAGGCAATTCTCCAACGGCCTAATGGACAAGTTGTGTGAGAAGTTTAATTTCAAATAATACAAGTCCTCTATGTACAATGCTGCAACAAATGGGTTGGCAGAAGCATTCAATAAGACGTTGTGTAACTTATTGAAGAAAGTAGTCTCCAAGACAAAGAGGGATTGGCAAGAAAGGATTGGTGAAGTGTTGTAGGCTTACCGAACTACTCACCGCACTCCTACAGGGGTCACACCTTATTCCCTTGTCTATGGGGTAAAAGTTGTGCTCCCGTTAGAAAGAGAGATTCCCTCATTAAGAATGGCCATCCAAGAAGGGTTGACAACATAAGATAACGCTAGGTTGTGCCTTCAAGAGTTAGAAGCACTTGATGAAGGGAGGTTAGAGGCTCAGCAGACGTTGGAATGCTACCAAGCATGGATGTCTAAAGCCTTTGATAAGAATGTGAAGCTTCGATCATTTCAAGTTGGTGATCTTGTACTCGCTGTTCGAAGACCCATCATCATGACACGACACACAGGGAACAAATTCACACCTAAATGGGATGGACCCTACGTCGTCAAAGAAGTGTACACAAACGGAGCGTACAAGATTGTAGACAAAGACGGATTAAGAATAGGCCCAATAAATGGCAAGTTTCTTAAAAAGTTTTATGCGTGAAATGTAATACTCCTTATCGTAAGAGTATAAACTACATGATACTCCTGGCCTGCATCAGTTAAAAAGGTGAACAGCTCAAAACAAATTTGTACACTGAACTACGTTATGACTTGATCCCTTCCCACTTGAAGGGTACGTAGGCAGCTTAAGAAAAAAAATTTAAGTTCAGTCAAAGCAAAAAAAAAAAATCCATGTTGTAAATAAATTCTAAATTTTTATTAAGGCATAAATAAAGTAAGAATGTCTAATACAATGAATTGAAGGAATACAATGAATTCAAGGAATGCCTAATACAACGAATTGAAAGAATGTATAAAATTTCCTGCACATGAGGAAAAGCTTAGGGTAAACTAAAGGGACCATGAATTAAGGATTCCATTGAAGTGCTTTCAGATCGTCACGAGTACTCTCCAAAAGTCCGCGAAGTGTCGCTAGGGTGCGAACTTTTGAAGCACTGATGGTGGGGGCACACTCGATGTCACTAATCTCCTCATCTGACCACTCGCGACACTTGATATTTGTGTCGTCTGGGTTATGAGTCGTGCTAGGGCGAGAATGCTTCCTGGGTCTCTGTTGAGGAGGCTTTGCGTACCTCTGTTCACCCTTGAACCAAAAGGAAGTCCAGGAGCTGATTGGAACATGGGAATGATCAGCTCTTGAAGCGCTAAGCAAGTAGAATGCATGAAATAAATGTTCGCAACTTTTTGGAAGATGTTTTGCCTATTTGTTGGAGCCAGTTAACTCTTTAAAGCTAGGGATAACTTCCTCATAAAATCTACCTCTGATGGGCAGAAACCCAAATGCCCAAAGGTCCCATAAGGAAATGGAAAGTTCTCCCGCACGAGTGTGAAGTGTATTTGTTGCGGGGCACCAAGCTTCACAAAAAGCCCGAACTATGTCGTTGTTTCGATCGTAAGTGTAAAGGGAAGCCACCACTACATCAAATAAATGAGCAGTCTGAAGCACCTCTTCACTCCGACCAACGACAAATTCTAACCACTCCCAATAGCGAGGAATGAAAAGAAATTCGCTTGAAATTTTCAAGGCAAATTCCCAACGAACTGATCCATCAATTATTCGGCGCCCTAACGTCACCTCTGGATGTTGGTTAGGATTTCGTGTATGGAATGAAGATTCTAGAAACCAAGCCTTAGAATCTTGGTCTAGAGGCCTTTCTACGGACCAATTGGAAATGGTATGCAAATTTAGTGGTGGGGGCCATGGGGCTGCAAGACGTCCAGTCATAGGCTTTTCTACTAAGAAGCTCAGTCCGCTTCTTATGGGTTGATTGTTGTCTTTCAAGAGAACGAGGTACGTCTTTTCAGAAACAATATGCTCAGCAAAATTTAAAGAAATGAAAGTTAAAACAAGTCAAAAGAATAAGATATTTACGAAGATAAGTTAAAAATGATAATCATAATGCATCAGGGAAATTTTCCTAAGACTAATGTTGCGCAACGTCATAAAAACATGAGTTCAAAGACGTCAATTGTCCCGGTACTCATGCTGAGTGACGTGGCGGTGACAAGAGTCCAATGAGCATGTCCCTGTACTCGTGCTGAAAGGCAGGGCGGTGACACAAGTCCAAGGAGCATGTCCCTGCACACGTGCTGAAAGGCGGGACGGTGACACGAGTCCCAAGGAGCATGTCCCTGCACACGTGCTGAAAGGCGGCGCAGTGACACGAGTCCAAGGAGCATGTCCATGCACTCGTACTGAAAGGCAGGGCGGTGACACGAGTCCGAGGAGCAAGTCCCTGCACTCGTGCTGAAAGGCGGAGCGGTGACACGAGTCCAAGGAGCATGTCCCTGCACTCGTGCTGAAAGGCGGCGGTGACACGAGTCCAAGGAGCATGTCCCTGCACTCGTGCTGAAAGGCGGAGCGGTGACACGAGTCCAAGAAGCATGTCCCTACACTCGTGCTAAAAGGCGGGGCGGTGACACAAGTCCAAGGAACATGTCCGTGTACTCATGCTGAATGACGTGGCGGCAACACAAGTCCAAGGAACATGGCCCTGTACTCGTGATGAAAGGTGTGGTGGCGGCACAAGTCCAAGGAACATGTCCTTGTACTCGTGTTGAAAGACGTTGTACCTGCAAATAAAAAAACAACACTACAAAAAAATAGGAAAAAACGTTCACCTAATTTACCTTTTGGTGAATGGAAATTTTGTTCCAAGGAGAATATTGGCAATGTGGTGTTAGTTAAGAAAAGTAAATGTTAAGGGAAAAAAAACAACAAAGGAAAAAGAAAAAAAATTTACTTAGAGTTTGTCTCTCGAATTGGGGCAAAAGGCGGTCAGAGTATAGATGTATTCTCCAAGTCTCCAAGTCAAGCTTCTTTCCTTCAGAGAAAAAAGGCAAAGGGAAAAAAGGCATTAAATCAAATTAAATAAAGGATGTTGCAAACCTATGGAAAATTGAAAATAGTCAATATCGGGTGGTTTTGAAAATTTACCTTTATGGGCTAAGCAAGAATCATGAAGATTGTTCCTAAAAAAAACAAGAAAAAGGGATGTTGAAATTAATGTACAAATATTGCACAAATTAAATTTTACATATGCATATATATCAAAGAAAGCATTAAAATTCTCAAAAAAGAAAGCATTAAAAAAAAACTTGAAAATGTCAAAATAAAAAAAAGGAGGTTAAAAAAATATTAAAAAAAAAGCAGGAAGCAAAAAAAAAAAAAAAGAGTGAAGAAAAGTAAAAAAAAAAATTAAGTCTTTAGATATATTGAAAAAAGAAGTCAGAGAGTTTAAAAAAAAAAAAAAAAAAACTAAAAAAGGATGGTAAAAATATATATACTGGTTAAAAAAAAAAGTTGAAAAAAAAAAAACAAAGAAAATCAAAGAAAACGAAAAAAAACAAAAAAAAAATGAAAAAAAGGGTAAAAGTAAAAAGGCTTAAAGGCTGAGAGGTAAAAAAATAATAATAAAAAAAAAACTAAAGAAAGTAAAAAAAAAATGTACACGTTTTCTTTTCAGAAATTAAAAAAAAAACTAAAAAAAAAGAAAAAAAAGGAAATAGTCACGGGTTCACGCAGCCAGCTCTCTCTTCTCCCTCACGTCGTCGCCGTCGCCACCGTGAAAATGAGTCTCGCCGCGCCGTTCTTCACGCAGCCAACTCTCTCTTCTTCTTCCCGTCGTCGTCGTCGCCGCCGTGAAGAGGAGTGCCGCCGTGCCGTTCTTCATGTTCGGTAATTTTCCACTTTAGTGGAGAAAGGCCCAAGGCCCATTAGGGCCAACACACTTTATTTTATAAAGTGTTTTTTGCAGCCGCCGGTAATGAGTAACTGGAGAGAGAGAAACGGCAGAAAGAGAAAAGAAAGAAAAAGAGAAAAGAAAAACCATCCGTACAGTACCGTCTTTCAGCCTTTTGGAGGTCGATCCGTGGTCCGATCGAGCTGAAATTTTGACAGCGTGTTCCTGACACGAGGGTCTTCAAACTGAACGGTGGAGATTTCTTTTGGTGCTACCTACAGTCAGATTGCATTGGGTAGTTGGTTTCTACTTGGGTGAGATCTTTCTTATTTGTTCTCTTGTCGTTTGTTGCCGAGATTATTATCTTGAGATATATTTGATTGTATGCCTCTAGTTGTATCTAGAGAGAACTAGTTGTAACCCATTATTGATTATAGTGGAGATTTTGACTTCAGTCCGTGGTTTTTTTACTCCTCGCCTTGGGGAGGTTTTTCCACGTTAAAAATCGTTGGTGTCTTGTGATTGTGCATGATTAATTTTTCCGCTTCTACTTTACTAATTTCCTATTAGGTTCACACAAGAGGGGATAATTGATTATTAAAATATAGTGTTTATCCCAACAAAGTGGTATCAGAGCGAGGTTGTGTTTAGTTAAGTGCCTTGTGTTGAACATGGAAAATAGTACAGGTAAGATGGTTACTTTGAATGTCTCAAATTATCAAGTTTGGAAAAGGAAGATGGAAGATATTTTATATGTGAAGGATTTATATCTTCCTGTTTTTTCACTTGAGAAGCCTGAAGATTTAACTGACATAGAATGGGAAATATGTCATAAGAAAGTGTGTGGTATTATTAGACTTTGGGTAGAAGAAAATATTCTAAGTCTTATTGATGAAGAAAATCATGCACGGACACTTTGGAATAAGCTTGAGTCTTTATATGCCCCGAAAACTGGTAATAATAAATTGTTTTTGATTAAGCAAATGATGGCTTTGAAGTACCAAGACGGAACATCTATGTTAGATCACTTGAATACATTTCAAGGCATTAATAATCAGTTAGCTAGAATGAATATCAAGTTTGATGAAGAGATACATGGATTATGGCTTCTTGGTTCGTTGCCGGACTCGTGGGAGACATTTAGAACTTCTTTATCTAACTCAGCCCCAAATGGAGTATTAAGTATGAACTTAGTAAAAAGTAGTGTCTTGAACGAAGAGATGAGAAGAAAGTTGCAGGGCTCGTCTTCACAGTCAGATGTTCTTGTTACTGAAAGAAGGGGGAGGAGTAAGAGCAAAGGTCCGAAGGATAGAGACAGAAGCAAAAGCAAGAGTGGTCGGTTTGCAAATGTTGAGTGCTTTTACTGTGGTGTGAAAGGGCATATAAAGAAGCATTGTCGAAAATTCAAAAGGGAAAATAAAAATGACAAAGGTAAGGAAAAGAAGAATGACGATGGTAATGATGCAGATAGAGTTGCTGCAGCCACCGAAGAGTTCCTTGTTTTATTTGACGATGATGTGATTAATCTTACTACACAACAAAGCAGTTGGGTGATTGATAGTGGCGCCTCAATTCATGCTACATCTAGAAGGGATTTCTTTGCATCCTACACATCTGGTGATTTTGGGAGTGTTAGGATGGGTAATGATGGATCAGCAAAAGCAGTTGGCATGGGAGATGTGCACCTGGAGACCAAGAATGGTTCTATGCTGATTTTGAAGAATGTGAAACATATCCCTGATATCCGTATGAATTTAATCTCCACAGGTAAGCTTGATGATGAAGGTTTCTGCAATACCTTCTATGACGGTAAATGGAAGCTTACTAAAGGCTCTATGGTGGTAGCTAAGGGTGAAAAGTGTTCATCACTGTATTTGATGCAGGCAAAGATTACTGATTGCGATATAAATACAGTGGATAATGATGAGAGTGTTGAGCTTTGGCATAAGAGACTTAGTCACATCAGTGAGAAGGGTTTGATGATTTTGGCCAAGAAAAACCAGTTGCCTGGTATGAAGAATGCACCTCTGAAAAGATGTGCTCATTGTTTGGCAGGAAAGAAAACCAGAGTTTCTTTTAAGGCATCTCAACATTCAAGGAAGCCAAATATACTTGACTTAGTATATTCTGATGTATGTGGTCCTATGAAAACTAAAACACTTGGAGGTGCGTCATATTTTGTGACGTTTATAGATGATCATTCGAGGAAGACATGGGTTTATACCTTGAAGACCAAAGATCAAGTGTTGCAAGTGTTTAAACAGTTTCATGCTCTTGTTGAAAGAGAAACTGGTGAAAAGTTGAAGTGTATTAGGAATGATAATGGGGGCGAGTATTGTGGACCTTTTGATGAGTATTGCAGAGATCATGGTATTAGGCATCAATAGACACCTCCTAAGACTCCTCAGTTAAATGGGTTGGCTGAGAGAATGAACAGAACACTAGTTGAAAGGGTGAGATGTTTGCTTTCACAGTAACAGTTACCGAGATCATTTTGGGGTGAAGCATTGAGTACAGTTGTACATGTTTTGAATCTCACACCATGTGTTCCATTGGCATTTGAAGTTCCAAATAGAATTTGGTCAAAGAAAGATATATCTTATAATCACCTGCATGTCTTTGGTTGTAAAGCTTTCGTTCATGTTCCTAAAGATGAGAGATCGAAGCTTGATGCAAAGACAAGACCATGTGTGTTCCTTGGCTATGGTCAATATGAGTTTGGTTACAGATTGTATGATCTAGTGCAGAGGAAGCTCATTAGGAGTCGAGATGTTGTGTTTATAGAAGGCCAAACCATACAAGATATCGAGAAGACAGATAAAACAGAATATGAACACAATGATGATCTGATTGATTTAGACTCAGTTCCTTTGACACAACTTTCTACACAGATTGAAAATGAGGTCCAAAGTGATCAGCTTGATGATACAGTTGAGGTAGAGGGTTCTGAACAGGTTGAGGAAAATGACGATGTTTATGAACAGTTGTCAGAGACAGAGGTTCCCACAGATGTTTCACTCAGGAGATCTGTCAGAGATCGACGTCCGTCAACAAGATATTCAACTAATGAATTTGTGTTATTGAATGATGGGGGAGAACCTGAGAGTTATGAAGAGGCCATAGAAGATGAGCACAAAAGAGAGTGGATTGATTCAATGAAAGATGAGATGAAGTCTTTACATGAAAACCATACTTTTGAGCTTGTTAAGTTGCCTAAAGGAAAGACTGCACTGAAAAATAAGTGGGTTTATCGAGTGAAACAGGAAGAACATACCTCAAGACCGCGCTTCAAAGCGAGACTAGTTGTCAAAGGGTTTAGTCAGAAGAAAGGTGTTAACTTTGATGAAATTTTTGCTCCTGTTGTCAAGATGTCTTCCATACGTGTAGTTATGGGTTTAGCAGCTAGCCTTGACTTAGAGGTTGAGCAAATGGATGTTAAGACTGCATTCCTTCATGGAGACTTAGACAAAGAAATTTATATGGAACAACCAGAGGGTTTTGAGGAGAAAGGCAAGGAAGATCTTGTATGCAAGCTGAAGAAAAGTCTTTACGGGTTGAAACAGGCACCAAGACAGTGGTATAAGAAGTTTGAGTCAGTTATGGGGGAGCAAGGATACAAGAAGACTACTTCTGATCACTGTGTTTTTGTGCAAAAATTTTCTAACGATGATTTTATTATATTATTGCTCTATGTTGATGACATTTTGATTCTTGGCAGGAATGTTTCGAGAATTGACATGTTGAAGAAACGGTTGAGCAAATCCTTTGCTATGAAGGATTTGGGGCAAACAAAGAAAATCCTTGGAATTCGAATTGTACGAGACAGAACATCCAAGAAACTGTATATGTCACAAGAGCAATACTTGGAGAAGGTGCTTGAAAGATTCAACATGAGTAAAGCTAAAGCAGTAAGTTCTCCTTTATCCAGTCATTTCAATCTGAGTAGCAAACAAAGTTCGTCTACAGATGAAGAGAAGGAAGAGATGAGAAAGGTCCCATATGCATCAGAAGTTGGGAGCTTGATGTATGCCATGGTATGTACTAGACCAGATATTGCTCATGCTGTTGGTGTTGTTAGTCGCTTTATGTCTAATCCAGGAAAACAGCATTGGGAGGTAGTCAAGTGCATCATGAGATATTTGTGAGGCACCTCCAGTTTGAAGCTCACTTTTGGAAGTGGAAAGCCAGTGCTTGTCGTTTACACTGATTCAGATATGGCAGGTGATCTAGATAATCGAAAGTCCACTTCTGGCTATTTGATGACGTTTGCAGGTGGTGCAATGTCTTGGCAGTCAAGACTACAGAAGTGTGTTGCACTTTCTACGACTAAAGCAGAATATATTGTAGCAGCAGAAGCTTGCAAAGAGATGTTGTGGATGAAGCGGTTTATACAGGAGCTTGGCTTCAAGCAGCAACGGTATGTGATATTCTGCGATAACCAGAGTGCTATTCATCTTGGTAAGAACTCTACATTTCATTCAAGAACTAAACATATAGATGTGAGGTATCACTGGATGAGAGATGCATTGAATGATGGTTTGTTTGAGCTTGAGAAGATACATACTGATTATAATGGATCTGATATGTTGACCAAGAATCTACCAAGAGAAAAGCTTGAGTTTTGTCGTTCTGCTGCTGGAATGACAAGTTCCTCCACACAGTGAAAAGGGGGAGATTTGTTGGGTAATTTTCCACTTTAGTGGAGAAAGGCCCAAGGCCCATTAGGCCCAACACACTTTACTTTATAAAGTTTTTTTTTGCAGCCGCCGGTAATGAGCAACGGGAGAGAGAGAAATGACAGAGAGAGAAAAGAAAGAAAAAGAGAAAAGAAAAACCATCCGTACAGTACCGTCTTTCAGCCTTTTGGAGGTCGATCCGTGGTCCGATCGAGCTGAAATTTTGACAGCGTGTTCCTGACACGAGGGTCTTCAAACTGAACGGTGGAGATTTCTTTTGGTGCTACCTACAGTCAGATTGCAGTGGGTAGTTGGTTTCCACTTGGGTGAGATCTTTCTTATTTGTTCTCTTGTCGTTTGTTGCCGAGATTATTATCTTGAGATATATTTGATTGTATGCCTCTAGTTGTATCTAGAGAGAACTAGTTGTAACCCATTATTGATTATAGTGGAGATTTTGACTTCAGTCCGTGGTTTTTTTACTCCTCGCCTTGGGGAGGTTTTTCCACGTTAAAAATCGTTGGTGTCTTGTGATTGTGCATGATTAATTTTTCCGCTTCTACTTTACTAATTTCCTATTAGGTTCACACAAGAGGGGATAATTGATTATTAAAATATAGTGTTTATCCCAACACTTCACGCAGCCAACTCTCTCTTCTCCCTCCCGTCGTCGCTGCAGCTGCCGTGAAGAGGAGTGTCGTCGCCGTCGCGTTTTTGCCAGCAGCCACTTGACGCACCAAAAAAAAAAAAAAAAAAGAAGAAGAAAGTGTTTTGTTTCTTTCCCTCTCTTTCTCTTTCTACAATCACTTGCAATTCTTAAGGAAAAATTCTTGAAGGTTTACCATAAAAAAACAGAATTGTGATGTTGAGGAAAAAAACTCATTAACAAAAGGATCAACCAAGAAGAAAAAAGAAACAAAAAAGGGAAACGTACTATGAGCTGAAAAAAAAGAAAGAAGACATGGTAACCTGAGAAATCTCAACAAAGGAGATGGGCTTTCCGTGCAATGACTGATCTGTCAAAAAAAAAAAAGGGAAAAAAAACAGTAAGATGTAGAGCAAGAAAGTAAGAGAGTAAAAAAAGTATGGAAAAAAAAAAGAAAAAGAAGAATGGAAGGTAGTTTCCAAGGGGATTACTGTGGCGTAAAAAAAATACGTACCAGCCGAACGTGATGGGAAGAATGAGTGTCATGGCTATTTATGGAGTAATGATTTTGGATCTAAATAAGGAAAAGATAATATGAGATTTGGCTTCAAATGGGATTTTTTTTTTTATCTCTAATTAGATCCTTATCAAATTAGGAAGGTTTATTTAAATCCTAATCCAAGTTGGAGTTTGATTTAAATCAATTTTGAATAAAAATTCAAATTGGTCTAACTTTAAAGTAAAGATAAATTGGATAATTTTGAGTTTGATTCAATTTGAATTAAATTAAATTGGGTATAGTTGAACTCTTATCTAAATTAAGTTTGGATTGGAAGGGGTATATTAAAATTTCATTCCTTTAACCAATTTTTTTTGGGATAGAGCTTAATATTTACCTCAATCAAACTTTATTCCAAATTGTCTTTTTGAATTTGAGTTTATCTTGAGATAATTTGGGTGTAATCTAACTCAATCCCAAATTAGACTTAGTGAAATTCAAAATTTTTTTAAAAAAATGTTATGCTTCAAATTCATATCACAATTGAATGGGATTTGAACATTACTCAAATTCAACATCCTATTGAGATTCAAGTTACAACTCGTCGCCAAACAAGGTCAAAATTTCGTGTAAAAAAAAAGTCGAATTTTGATCAAATTGGCATAAAAGATGTGTGGAAAAAAAAGTCAATCAAAATTTTGACCCTACTTCATATTTTGATTGATACATCAAGGGGAGTCAAAATTTAAAAAATATACAAGTTTTGATTCTAGATAATTTCGTTTCGAGATTCATCCACACATAATTTGTGCTTAAGTCTCGAAAAAGGGGGCATTTTTTGATGGAGAAATTTTGACCAATCACGAATTGTCACGTCGTTACATAAAATTAATGACGAAATTAAAATTAATTCAATTCGAGACCAATTATAAATTGACATGTGTCCCAAATTTAATTTGAAAAAAAAGTTGGCCAATTATAAATTTATAGAGCCAAATTTCTATTTGATCAATTAATTAAAATTAAATTATTTTGATCAAATTATTTAATTTGACCAATTAATTAAAAATAATAATTATTTGGATCAAATTTGGGTCTTTTAAATGTTTGGATCATATGGTCTTGGGTAAGATATAAACCAAACCCAATACTAAATGGTTCAACCCAAGACCAATAAGGCTCAAGCCCAAGTTGTTAGGCCCAAAAGTCTCCAGGGCCCATCCAGCAAGAACTCTATAAATAGAGGAATTCTCCACCATTTAAAGGGTTCGGAATTTTGGAGCTGTCAACCAGACTTAGAGAATTCAGAGAAATTTCCCCCAAAACGGAAGACTGAAGACTATCTGAATCTACAAGTTTCCAAGTACTGAACACTTCTTAAAGACGGTAGACTCTTTCAAACTCAAAGGACTTCAAGCTCCAAGAATCCATCGAAGTTGCAAACTCGAGATCAAGCATTACAGCCCTCGAGTGAAACACATCCACACACAAGAGAGAGAATCAGAGGATTATATACTAGAGATTGTATACTCACGCGCATACAACATTAATACAAATCAAAGTTTATTCCACGTGTCTCCATCCCTGAAGTTACTTGTGAACAGGTAGTAACAATTTAGATCCTAAACTTTTATTTGTAATGATTTAGTCTCTATACTTTCAAAAAAAAAATGGTAACAATTTAAGTATTTGAGCTTTATTACGTAACAATTTAGTTTTTGTACTTTAAAAATGGTTTAGTCCTTAATGTGAAAATTATTGTTAAGAT
The DNA here is from genome assembly GCA_036850905.1 of Luffa acutangula. Classification (NCBI taxonomy): domain Eukaryota; kingdom Viridiplantae; phylum Streptophyta; class Magnoliopsida; order Cucurbitales; family Cucurbitaceae; genus Luffa; species Luffa acutangula. The sequence goes on along the minus strand of CM072090.1, from coordinate 27,790,999 downwards.
TCAATGAGATTCCTTACATAGATAATCAATAAACTAATTAGCGAATCCAATATGTTAACAAGCTAAGAATTCAAATTTGTTAAATAATAAAATTTGAATTAATAATAATTTTATAGGTAATTAACTGTTGCAAGATATACATCGTAGAATTTGTTTAAAATTTTGTTACATAATTTATGTAATTGTATAAAATCTTAATTAGAACACCAAAAATTATGAACAAACCACTAGAATACACAGATTTGAAATAGTTTTTAAGAATTTTGCATGTAATAAAATTGTTAAAAGTTGTATTAAACTAACGATGTCACAAGTGGGTTTTTGTTTAATATATAAAATAATCTTTATACTTTTCTCTAAAAAAAAATAAATAAATAAATAATCTTTATTGCAACAATTGTTACAAATATTGCAAATCATTTGTCACAATCAACATATTTGTAGAAATTTATATGTGTCATTAGAGCTGCAATTACATACATAATGATTTGCAACATTTTAAACAACGTTGTAAAAAAACTGTTGCAATCTCAATATCTACAGCGGTTTTTTCATCCATTGCTACTAAATTGTTGTATATGCATTAAGTTATTGCAACGGTGTTTTAAATGTTGCAAAATAACTGTTGCAATAAACTCTACTACATCAATTACTAAAAATGTGGCAAAGAAAGTGTTGCAATAGACATATTTGTAACAGTTTGTAAATACGTCGTCAGTGAACCGCTGAAATTGAAGATATAAAACAACAATTTAAACAACGTTGGGAATAAATTGTTGCAATTTGTATAAATAGCAACGATTTGGTTATGTGTTGTTAAAAACCGCTGCAGCCTTGCAACATTTGCCAAACCGCTGCAATAGCCCCGTTTTCTTGTAGTACATATCGATTCGGGCAAATGATATGTGAGGATCGAACCGATCCTATCGATTCGGTTCGGTTCGATCACTAATAAGGTTGAAAACCGAATCAAATCGAACCGGTTCGTTTCAGTTTGCCGGTTTGGTTCGGTTCCTTACCCCCCTAATTCAAAGATGTAAATCTATATTCTAAAGGATGTGACTGGCGTCAGAGAATAGGGAACATCATAGGTAGGAGTGAAATGCCAATGAACTTTATGTTAGAGGTGGAAATCTTTGATGTATGGGAATTTGACTTCATGGGCATGTTTCCCTTTCTTTTGGTAAAATGTACATTCTTTTGGTTGTAGACTATGTGTCTAAGTGGATTGAGACCATAACAACACACCTTTAAACGACGCAAAGGTACTAAAGTAAATAATCAAATAGTTATAACCCCAACTATTATAACCAACTCTGCACCCTAAGCATAGACTTTATGAATCCACTCTAAAATACTCTATGCCCCGGACTATTCAACTCTACGGACTATTATAATCCCAAACTATAACAACCACATACTATTATAATTAACTTTGTGTCCTAAATAGTTTCTTATTGTTTTGTTGTTCTTATTGTTTTTTTTTTTTTTTTGAAAAATCTTATTTTCTTGATTGTTCCTATTTTATAATAGAAATCAAATTGAAAGTAAATCCAAAGCATAGGAAAGAAAGAAAAAAAAAATTCATGGCCTAGCAGTTAGCACAATTTGTTTTTGTTTATTTATTTAGTTTTTTTATTTATTTTTAAAATGCCTATTGAAATTTCTCTATTCTTTATTACTTCGCACCACAAAATAATAATAATATAATTTCTTTCTTTTGGCTAACAATGTTACTGACAAAGAGTATATATAATATAATCAAGACCGACAAATAAATTAGAAGGTTGCCGTCGATTCCCAAGGCTCCATACAAACCGGTCGAGTTGTCAATGCTAACACCTATAATCTTAAGTTTAGTCCCCAAATTGTTAAAGCAGGTCAATTTGGTCGTTTTTTTTTTTGAAATAACAATTTGGTCATTGAACTTTAAAAAGTGTCTAATAAATTTTTGAACTTTCAATTTTGTGTCTAATAGGTCCCTAAAATTTAAAAATGTATAATAGGTCCTTAAACATTCAATTTTATGTCTAATAGGTATCTAGTATATTCAACATTTTTAAAAATTAATTGATGACATGCAAAAAAGTCATCATTTTTCTATTAATTTATCTAGTTTTGTGCATGAATTGTGAGCTTTAATGTATTTTTAGGTTAATTTTGTAGAAAACCGAGTTCGAGAAGCAAAACTGAGATTTTAAGAGAATTTGGATGAATTTGGAGACTTTTTGGGCAATTTGAAGAATAATCATTAAAGATCCAAGCCCTAAGGTCCAAGAAAAAAAGAACATTTGAAGTGGAGACCCAAAAAGCCCAAAAGAAAGAAGAAAGGAGGCAAAAATCTGTGTTTAAGGCTTCTAGAAGGCCTAGCGTCTCGACGCTAGGACCATAGCGTCTCGACGCTAGATGATCAGCGAGGAAAATTCCAGAATCGCGACAGTGTCGCGACGCTGCGACAACTTCTGCGCCAAGAAAGTATGACGACGCTGTGACGTAGCGTCTCGACGCTCTCGACTTGTTCAGCAAGAAATTTCCAGCCCCTAACCCTATAAAAAACCCCCTCTCCAAAGGTTCAAATCATCCCATTTTGGGGAGCTCTCCCCTAGCTCAATAGAGAGGAAAAGTGAGAAGAATTGTGAGGAAAAAGGCGGAATTGATCAAGATTCCAAGGCTCGGGATTCGAGATGATTGTGACGAGAGCTTGGGATCAACTTATCGGTTTTTTCTTCCTTACTTCTTTGTAATTTCTTATTTTAATTTGAGTTAGGCCTATGGATCAAGATCACTTGGGCAAAATTATTCCCATTTGTGAGTAGATCTTGAGACCTAGGGTCGTTATTCTAGTTAATTGGATATTGTAGCGCAATTACTTGGATTATGTAATGAATTTCTTCATATTTCATCTATGCAATTTTTGCTTAATGCCTTTAATCTCTTGATCACGGATTAATTGTTATGTTGGTCTAAATTGATACTCGACAGAGAGAAATTAGATTAGATCCTAATTGCATGGCTAACGTTTGCTTGGAGCACGACAGTGAAAGAGAATTGTTAGAAATTGATAATGAAGTTGCTTAATGCCATACTATGATTAACTAAGGAGATGGACACATGAATTAGTTATGTTAATATGAGATGTGGAGGAGCTTGAAAGAGAAATCCGCTTAAAATTACTTCAAGATTTATGAAATTGATGATTATTAGTTACATGCATCCATGTAATTAAGCTACTGTTGGCTTCCTAGAGTGAGTAAAAATATGATATAAAATACTCTAGGATTCCTGTGCAAGTATACACAGTCTGCAACAAGTAATATTATCAATCCGAGCCCTGAATTAGTTTCCACTCTACCTATTTTTGTGCAACTTTCCAATGGTTTCAAGAATAGTAAAATGATTTGGTTTTATCGGAATTATGCTTAAGCAAAATAAATGACAGAACAACAAGTAAACAAATAGATAGACAGATTAAAGACAGGCGCTAGTTAGGCTTTAGTGATTGTTCTAAGATATGCTCTAGCAATATTATTGATCATGCATTTCTCGCAGTATTATTAGCGGATTCCTCTCGAAACTCCGGATCTTTTGGGATATGTTTCAAACCCAATGAAGAGCGACCGATCAAGCACTAGGCAACTGGCTATCCCTAGCTCAGTCACTGGCGTTCACCAATACACAATGATCGTAGTGTGGATAATTGTCACACACCCTCTAAATCATCCCTGAAGCTAGAGAGAGCTATCCATACCGGCTGGCCAGGCGGACATAAAATGAGAATAAGCACAACAATTAACCAAAATGCGATAGTCAATAAATTACTAGAGATGAAACACAGTAATCACATTATTCCTAACCAACACCTTAAGCTACTTAGTTCATAATAGGCATAGGAATACGAATTACAATCTGAGTATGCTTGTCCATAACCACAAGTTAATAAAGAAAATAAACTCCCTAATCAACTTGTGGAAGATGGTGTTCTTGATGATCTTCAATCTCTCTAAAATATTCGGCTTCCAAGGGAAAACATGGAATGAGTTTGACTTTGCCGGCTACTTCCTTTTATAGAAGGATGGGAGGCTTTGAATTAGGTCAACTAGGACACGTGTAAGGCTCTCCTTGATCCTTTATCACGAAATTAACTCAACAGAAATCGGTTTATGAAGTTGGCTAATGAGCTGTGATGTGGCAGTCCTGTTGCCAGTTTTGCTGCAACATAGAATTTGCTCCCTCCAGTCGCTCAGCAGCATAATCTTCACAAAATAATTTTCAATGCTTCCATTCTTCCAAATGGGTTAAAACATGTAATATCTATCCAAAACCAACCCTAATGAGCATAAAGGACACACAAATCCCTATATAATTGAGGCCTAAATAACTACCTTTTGGGCAGTTATCATACCCCCAAACTTGAATTATTGCGCGTCCCGAGCAATACTAACCAACCTTCCTTCAAGAATTCAAAAACATTAGACAAAGAATTAGCTTGATCAAACTAGACAGTCCACCTTTAACCTTTACTTGAGCACTCTGCAAAACCAAGCTCTGCTGCAGCAAAATGATTCCTCCGGCACGGACAAATAATCACCACTTTTCAACTTAATTCTAAGAACTCACCATAGCCTAGCTCTATTATCAGACATTTCAAAACATATTTTTAAAGGGGTTTATATCATTATTTATCAGACTTAAAGCAGCCTTACAGTCATAAGCTCTTAAGCATGGGATGACCCACTTTATGGTGCAGTATACCCTTGCCTCAAGCTCATCACCAACTAGGCTCAATACTCATTATAAAGCTAAAAAATCCTTAGTTATTCTATCTCTTGCTCCTCAGAATGGCGACATTTTGTGATGAAGCTCACCTAAGTTCTGGGAGACAGAAAAACTGCTGGATCATCATTCATCCCTCAAAACTTTTGCTTCGCCAATTTTTTCAGCAAAATTTTCAACAAATAATAAATTCTTTCCACAAATAATAATTTTTTCTCATATTACTCATTTTTTCACATTTCCTAGGTCATCTTTTGACGCGAAGACAAACTGTGGGTATCACAAATGTCCCCGGTTACTCAATAACCTAACAAATTTTAATTTTGAAGGAGAGGAATGCTCGAGCAAAATAATTGGAGTAGCAAAAAGTCCCCCAAACTTGAATTATTCATTGTCCCCAATGAATCATTAATTAAGCAACTATACCCCCAAACTTAAATTTTTCTATCTGAATTTTTAAACTAAACATGGGACTCAGATTTAAGCTTAAAGTGGATTGTATAAGTCAATACTACCTTGAAAATCTTCTTTGACGCAGCAACAGTCCAGGCTAGAAGAAATGCTCAAGCAAAAGGTTTCTGGAGATCAGAATACCTTGATCTAATTAAGCGTAATCAGTCAAACTTCAAAAATTCAGAGGAAAATTAGTTAAGTTAGAGTTGCTCAGTGCTCATAGAACGGAAAACATTCAGAAATAAGAAAAGAAATTACACATCAGATATATTTTTTTCAAGCAGCAGAAAAGTAAAAAGCAAACATAACAGTAAAAGAAAAGGAGGTTAGAAAATGCACGAGCAATCAAAAATTTAAGAACAAAATTTATGCTCGCCCAGGGCCACTTCATCCTTCAGTCCTCTTGGCCCAGTTCATTTTCATCATCCTTTTCTCCTCTTTCAACAGGTGGGGGCGGAATCCAGGGGTTCAACAGATCGTCAGGGAATGCTGGAAGGGCTGGATATGGTTTGGAAAAATTCTCTTGCAACGCCCTTCTTAAGCTGGCATGCCGATTCTTAACATAGTTCCAGAAGGTTAAAGTTTGCCTTTCAGCAAACTCCTACCTACTGGCCGAAAGTGCCAGTTGTTCTAGAATCGAGTTGATGCCATGGATAAGCCCACCTTGACGTACCTCCTGCACACGCTGGAGCCGTGCCAAATTGGGCGTGTCTATGATCCCCTTATCAAACAGGATCACATCTCCCTCATCCACCGGAACCCCTGCTCTTCTGCACAACATCGTGATTGTGTTCGGAAAGAATAGTTTCCCCACCTTCTTTTTCCAACATCCAGAAATCTCATTCGCAATGATCCTCCCTACATTAATACTGAGAGACCGTAAGATGGCAAAAGCTAGGAGAACCCGTTCCCTGGAGATTGTCGAGTCATGTGTTGTTGGAAGCATCTTCTGTCTAATAAATCCCATCCATGTGTTCGCTTCCCTTTTTCAAATAAGCCGACTGGAATGTCCTCTTCTGAGTCTTGGATAACTGCCACTGTGCCCCTTCAATTCCTACCTCCCTTACAGCCTCACTTAGTTGCTCATCAGATGGCGCCACAACCATCTCATTATACGCTGCATGGGGGAAGTTTTGAACGTTGTACAGTGCATTGATAGCACTTGGACTCCAATCCACCTCGACTCCTCGGACAATCACCTGGAAACCATCCTCCTTGACAATGTTAGCATAAAATTCACGCACCACCAGTGCGTTTACAGATTCAGGCTTCACACAAAACAGCTCCCAGCCGTGGTCTGCAATACCGGTCCTCAGAAACTGTGGAAGATCACCACTGAAACCACGCTCGAACAAGAAATCCCTTTTCAGAAGCTCAGCGTATTTTGCTCTGGCAAAATTGTTGACGAAGCGATCAAATGGAACCTGCTGTTCTTCTATCGCCTCCTGTTCTTCCGATGCTTCAGCAATATTTTTGCCCTTCTCTGCCCTGTGCTTGAGCAACTGCTCTTCCCCAGTCTTCTTCTCTGTTTCTTCTCTTTCTTTGTCCTCATCTTCTTTCTTCTCTCTTTCCTCTCGCTCTGCCTTTTCTCTCTCAGAATCTGATGATGGTGGTGACGGGGTATCAGTCCGAATCACCTGAATACGGCCAACCTTTCTTTTTATGCGGCGACGTTTCGGCGGTTCGGGCATGATTACCTCAACACGAGCTTCTTGGTCCTGCTCGTTTCCTCTTTCAGACACTGCATCTGCCTGCTCGTCTCTCACCATCTCAGCCTGCTGTTCTTCATTCTCCTCAACATTTTCCTCTCGAGTCGTATCTGTATCCGCAAGTCTCTGATCAGCCTCTCTTGAGGTCTGTTCTTGCGGTTCTTCCAGGTTTTCTTCAACCACTGCAGCAGCCTCATCCTCTGTCACTTTTTCCTGTTCTTCGCCGTCTGTTGTCGCCTTCTTCTTTTAGCTTCTTTCTCCTCTAGTGTTCTTTTCTTCTTAGTTTTTACTTTCGGAACCTCGGGGGTAATGGGTATTTCCTCTTCACTCTCTCTCTCTCTTTCTTTCCTCGCTCTTGTTTTGGCCATGGATAACTCAAAGGGTTTTTCAGAGAATGAAAAGGAGAAAGAAAGAATGTAGATGGCAAGATAGAATCAAGAAGACGAAGTGAGGAGAAACGTACCAATGTCTGCAAATAAATAAGGCTCCAGCAATTTGAAATCCTAACCGAAAGGATTTGCTCCGTAATAAATGGTTTTACCGTTCATATTTACTTTGCAATTCAAATCCCTAACGGTAAAATCGTGGAATTTCAATCATCTATGGGAAATAACGGCATGTTGTCAATGGCTAAACCGTTGGATTATCCCTGCACGACAAGTGGCAACATCCCTGCAATTCACCTGCCCATAGAAATTAAAAAATCCCAACGGTAAAAATAATTACTCACACTAAAATCCTTCCTATTCGTACGACAAATTTGCTCCAGCATTATCTTTGCTGCAACAATCTTCTGAACCTGCCGAATCTTAGATACGGAATTTAAATTTCAAAATAGGAAAATCAAACTTTTTAAATTCAAATTGAACTTTAACCGATCAAATCAAACTTAATTTGTTTTATTCTTAAAGCCGAATCAATTAGAGAAAATCTTTATTAACTAACAGAATTCAAATAACTGAAAATACAATCTAATAAAATCAAACCAATAAAAAGATAATTCAAAGATAATTTAAATAAATAACCCAAAAATAAAATGAAATCAAATAAAATCTAAACTACCAATAACAAAATACTGAAGGATAAAATCTACTAAACCATGCAAAATCAAATCTAACCTAACCGAAATTAAAATCAAATCAGCGAAAAATAAAATTAATACAAACACTGGGAGCTTAAAATTTTGCTCTGTGAAATGCTCCCGCAAAAGTCCTGCTCTCTCAATCATCAACCAACCTTAGGGAAGGATATTTCAACCGAAACTCCTCACCCCAATAATGCTTCACACGCTGTCCATTCACCTTGAACACTCTCCCATCTTTTTCATCCTGCAAAGTAATTGCTCCATTGGAGAAAACCTCAACCACAATAAATGGTCCTGACCATTTAGATTTTAATTTTCCAGGAAATAATTTTAATCTAGAATTATAAAGCAAAACTTTTTTACCCTTGACAAATTCTTTGGACTTCATTTTCTTGTCATGCCACAGTTTAGTCTTTTCTTTATATATCTTCACATTTTCATAAGAAAATTGACGAAATTCTTCTAACTCATTAAGCTGCAGCATTCTTATTGCTCCTGCGCGACTCAGATAAAAATTTAACTTTTTCAAAGCCCAAAACGTTTTATGTTCAAGCTCTAATGGTAAATGGCAAGCTTTCCCATATACTAACCTATAGGGAGACATACCTAGAGGAGTCTTATAAGCTGTCCTATAAGCCCAAAGAGCCTCATCCAACCTAAAAGACCAATCCTTTCTAGATGGATGAACTACTTTCTCTAAAATCGATTTAATTTCCCCATTACTGACTTCAGCTTGACCATTTGCTTGTGGGTGATAAGGGGTAGCTATCCTATGCTTAATCTCATACTTAACTAAAAGCTTAGTTAAGATATTATTAACAAAATGTGTACCCTCATCACTCACTAGAGCCCTAGGTGTCCCAAACCGCGCAAAGATGTGCGATTGAAGAAACCTTGCAACTGTCTTGGCATCACTTCGATGGCATGCAATGGCCTCCACCCATTTGGACACGTAATCAACTGCCAATAAGATAAAAACATTGCCATTAGAAGGGGGAAATGGCCCCATAAAGTCAATACCCCATACATCAAATAATTCAACTTCTAAAATATAAGTAAGAGGCATTTCATCTCTAGGCCCCAAATTTCCTCTCCTTTGGCAAGCATCACATTGCTTGTAGAACCAATGGGCATCCTTGAATAACGTAGGCCAGAAAAATCCGCAATGCAAAATCCTCATAGCTGTCCTCTGACCGCTGAAATGATCTCCATACGGCGAAGAGTGACATTGCTCCCGGATTTCCTTTGCTTCAACACCTGAAACACACCTACGAATAATACCGTCAGAGCATTGCTTATACATAAATGGTTCATCCCAATAGAAAAATTTCGCGTCATGCTTAAACTTTTTCTTTCCAACCCATGCCAATAGGGGTGACTCCCTTTACCAAAAAGTTGGCAATATCAGCATACCAAGGGACATCTCTAACTACCTTTACTTCAACAGCAAAGAGCTGTTCATCTGGAAAAGAATCGAAAATGGCAGATTGCTCCAGCAAAGATGATGACGGATCAAGACGAGATAAATGATCTGCAATGACATTTTCTGATCCTTTCTTGTCCTTTATCTCCAAGTCAAATTCCTGCAATAGTAAAATCCAACGAATTAGTCTAAGCTTTGCATCCTTCTTAGACATTAGATACCTTATTGCTGCATGATCAGTGAAAACCGTGACTTTGGATCCAACCAAATATGGCCAAAACTTCTCAAAAGCGAACACCACAGCTAACAACTCCTTCTCAGTAGTTGTATAGTTGACTTGTGCTTCATTTAAAACCTTGCTAGCATAATATATAGGATGGATGAATTTGCCCTGCTTTTTCCCCAGCATCGCACCTACCGCAGCTTTTAAAGTCTCAAAAGCCTTCCTACAATCTGCATTAAAGTCAAAAACATGATCAGTGCACAATAAGTTACAAAGAGGTTTACTGATTTTTGAAAAATCCTTTATGAACCTCCTATAAAATCCAGCATGTCCTAAGAAACTCCGAATTCCCTTCACTGAATTCGGTGGCTCTAGTCTTTCAATAACCTCAACTTTTGCTCTATCAACTTGTAGACCATTTTTAGAAATTTTGTGACCTAACACTATGCCCTCCTTGACCATGAAGTGACATTTCTCCCAATTAAGAACTAGATGGGTATCTTCACATCTCTTTAATACCATACCTAAATTTTCTAAACAATTCTGAAAAGACCCTCCAAACACTGAAAAATCGTCCATAAATACCTCAACAGTGGACTCAATCATATCAGAAAAAATTGCTAACATACACCGCTGAAATGTTGCTGGAGCATTGCAGAGGCCAAAAGGCATTCTCCTAAAAGCAAATGTCCATAAGGACAGGTGAAAGTGGTTTTCTCCTGATCCTCAGGAGCAATAGTAATCTGGTTATACCCAGAATAACCATCCAAGAAACAGTAATAGGCCTGACCAGCCAATCGATCCAACATCTGGTCGATAAATGGTAGAGGGAAATGATCCTTTCGGGTAGCTTTATTAAGCCTTCGGTAATCCATGCAAACCCTCCAGCCAGTTACTGTCCTGGTTGGAATCAACTCATTATCTTTATTGCTCACCACAATGACACCTCCTTTCTTAGGAACACATTGGACAGGGCTTACCCAATTGCTATCGGCAATTGGATAGATGATCCCAGCATCCAACCATTTAATCGCCTCCTTCTTAACAACCTCTTTCATTGCAGCGTTAAGCCTTCTTTGTTGCTCAATACTCCTAAAGGATCCCTCCTCTAGAGTGATTTTGTGCATACAAAAAGATGGGCTAATTCCCTGAATATCAGCCAATGTCCAACCTATAGCCTTGCGGTATTGCTGCAGCAATTTTATTAAGGCCTCTTCATGCTCTGGCATTAAATCTGATGCAACAATAATGGGCAACGTCTCACTTTCCCCAAGATACACATACTTTAGATGATCCGGTAAGGGTTTCAAATATAAAGTGGGTGCCTCAATCAGGGATGGCTTAATGGGAGGAGCTTTCCTTTGATCTAAATCTAAAGACTCAAAAACATCCTCACACCTAAACAACTCTTTTTCATTTTTCCTATCTAAAGAACAAAATTCAAAATCTTCTATACTAACCTCTCCATGCTTTTCCGAATGCTTATCAGCCGAATCCTGTATTGTTGTCTCAATAATTGTGCTCTCCAGAATCCTAATGAAGGAGCAATCTTCCATTTCGTCTGGATATTTCATGGCTTTAAACACATTAAATTTTACTTCCTCATTACAGACTCTCATTGTTAATTCTCCTTTTTGAACATCTATTAACGCCCTACCACTAGCCAAAAATGGACGACCTAGAATAATTGGGACATCTTTATCAGCCTCGTAGTCTAAAATTATAAAATCAACAGGAAATATGAACTTATCAACTTTTACTAAGACATCCTCAATTTTACCCTCTGGATATGTGATAGACCTATCAGCTAATTGGAGTGTAACTGTGGTAGGTCTAGCTTCACCAATACCCAACTTCCGATAGACCAAAAGAGGCATAAGGTTGATGCTTGCGCCTAAATCACAGAGTGCTCTACCTAATTCTTTTCCACCTATAGACACGGGTATGGTAAATGACCCTGGATCCTTAGCCTTGGGGGGTAGCCCATTCTTAAGAATAGCACTACACTCCTCAGTAAGAGATACAGTTTCAAACTCACCTAACCTTTTCTTTTTAGTTAAAATATCCTTAAGAAATTTAGCATAATTAGGCATTTGCTCAATAGCTTCTACTAAAGGGATATTTATATGCAACTCCTTAAGAATCTCAAAAAACTTTTTAAATTGACCATCCTGATTCTTAGGCTTTTGCCTTTGTGGAAAAGGTAGAGGTGGTACATACGGTGGGGGTGGAACATATGGTGGTTCTACATCTGACACTGAACCAGATGCTCCAGCATTTTTATTGCTGCCTCCAGCACCCTGACCAGACTCCAACTCTTTCTCGACAAAAACATTATTATTTCTATCACCATTTTTATCTATAACCTGGGTTTTACTAGGCTCAATTCTTTCTTCTAATGGCTTACCACTCCTAAGAGTTACTGCCTGTACCTGCTCCTTACCTTCCCTTCTAGGGTGTTCAGTATCTGATGGAAGTTTCCCTTGAGGACTTGCCTTCAGCTCATTAGCTAGCTGACCCACTTGCAATTCCAAGGCCCTCATCGAAGCTTGATTACTTTGAATTGCGGCATCTGTCCGAGCCATGAATTCTTTCATCATTGCCTCGAGAGAATTTCCCAAATTTTGCTGGGGCAAAGCCTACTTATTTTGCTGTGGCATTACCTGCGCTTTAGCAAATCCCGGCTGGTTCATCTTCTGTTGCGCTTGTACATTACTTCCTTGACCTCCCCATGAGAAGTTGGGGTGGTTGCGCCAACCTGGATTATAGAAGTTAGAATAAGTGTTGTTCCTCTGATTACCTACAAAAAACACAGAAGCTGGATTGCTGGGGCAAAACTCGTAGTTGTGGTCTTCACCACAATAGACACATGCTTCGTCCGTGACTTGGTTCACCACTGCAGTAGGCTCCATAGCTGGTGGCTGCTGATGACTAATCATTGTCACATTCTTAAGAGCGTTAGCAATCATAGCAAGATCAGCCCTAATGGTGGACACACCATCAACCTCTAATACACTCTTAACTTTCTTATTTATGCCTCTAACATCCGACCACTGACAACTATTAATAGATATTTTCTCTAAAATTTCATAAGCCTCATCAAAAGTTTTTGCCAAAAGGGCCCCTCCAGTCGAAGCATCGACCATACCTTGGGTTACTCCATTTAAACCATTGTAGAATGTTTCCATTTGAATACAATGAGGTAAACCATGGTGGGGATACTTTCGCAAAAGCTCCTTAAACCTCTCCCAAGCCTCACTAAAAGTCTCATCTTCAAGTTGCCTAAACCCCACTATTTCACTCCTTAATTTAGCATTTCTATTAGGTGGGAAATATTTACTCAAAAAATTTTCAGCTAACTCATCACACGTCCTAATTGACCCTGGAGCAAAAGAGTTTAACCATGACTTTGCTCCATCTCTAAGAGAATACGGGAACAAAGTTAATCTAAGAGCATCTCTAGGCACTCCTTGAATTATAAAAGAATCACTAACTCCTAGAAAAGACTTAAGATGTAAATGAGGGTCTTCAGATGTCAAACCATGGGATTGCCCCACGGTTTGCAACATCTGAAACATTAACGGTTTCATTTCAAAATTTGCCGCTTGGATTTGGGGACGTGCAATCCCTGGATTCAACTCATTCAACATCGGGACAGCATATGCTCGAATGACTCTGGTCCTATCGTTCGCTATTAGGATAGGATTCTCAGCCTGATTATTTTGCTGCTCATTTTGCTCAAACAGCGGGTTTTGCTGCAGCAACGGATTCTGCTGGGGGTTCGCTACTGCTGGACCTTCAGGATCCGCCGGAAGACGCGACACGTTCTCCATCTGGTTTCTGCGCTGCTCCCTCCTTCTGTTCCTAAATGTCCTTTCAATTTCTGAATCAAGCTCAAACCATACCCCAGGCGGATCACTCATGCACCAAAATCACACCTGCAAAAACAAAACAAACAATCAAAAAGTTCTAGCACCAAACCACTAAAACACATACACAAAAATAGATCAGATAAAAACTTATTCAAGTCCCCGGCAACGGCGCCAAAAACTTGTTGGCTTCCTAGAGTGAGTAAAAATATGATATAAAATACTCTAGGATTCCAGTGCAAGTATATACAGTCTGCAGCAAGTAATATTATCAATCTGAGCCCTGAATTAGTTTCCACTCTACCTATTTTTGTGCAACTTTCCAATGGTTTCAAGAATAGTAAAATGATTTGGTTTTATCGGAATTATGCTGAAACAAAATAAATGACAGAACAACAAGTAAACAAATAGATAGACAGATTAAAGACAGGCGCTGGTTAGGCTTTAGTGATTGTTCTAAGATATGCTCTAGCAATATTATTGATCATGCATTTCTCGCTGTATTATTAGCGGATTCCTCTCGAAACTCCGGATCTTTTGGGATATGTTTCAAACCCAATGAAGAGCGACCGATAAAGCACTAGGCAACTGGCTATCCCTAGCTCAGTCACTGGCGTTCACCAAGACACAATGATCGTAGTGTGGATAATTGCCACACACCCTCTAAATCATCCCTGAAACTAGAGAGAGCTATCCATACCGGCTGGCCAGGCGGGCATAAAATGAGAATAAGCACAACAATTAACCAAAATGCGATAGTCAATAAATTACTAGAGATGAAGAACAGTAATCACATTATTCCTAACCAACACCTTAAGCTACTTAGTTCATAATAGGCATAGGAATACGAATTACAATCTGAGTATGCATGACCATAACCACAAGTTAATAAAGAAAATAAACTCCCTAATCAGCTTGCGGAAGATGGTGTTCTTGATGATCTTCAATCTCTCTAAAATATTCGGCTTCCAAGGGAAAACATGGAATGAGTTTGACTTTGCCGGCTACTTCCTTTTATAGAAGGATGGAAGGCTTTGAATTAGGTCAACTAGGACACGTGTAAGGCTCTCCTTGATCCTTTATCACGAAATTAACTCAACAGAAGTCGGTTTATGAAGTTGGCTAACGAGTTGTGATGTGGCAGTCCTGTTGCCAGTTTTGCTGCAGCATAGAATTTGCTCCCTCAAGTCGCTCAGCAGCATAATCTGCACAAATTAATTTCCAACGCTTCCATTCTTCCAAATGGGTTAAAACATGTAATATCTATCCAAAACCAACCCTAATGAGCATAAAAGACACACAAATCCCTATATAATTGAGGCCTAAATAACTACCTTTTGGGCAGTTATCAGCTACATATCCAAAAAGCTAGTTAACACCCTAGGTCAAGCCCCTTAATTGGATATTTCCATTTTGTTATTTCATGTTTATTTTCATTAGTTTCTTTAATTTTCACTTTATCATTCGAGTTGATCTTCTAAATAAAATTAAAACATGATGGTTCTTGGTACTTAATGGAATTAATTCAATTTCCTTGAGGATTCGATACTCGGAATACTTTCCATTTTATATTACTTGCGGCCCGTGCACTTTGTGGTCAACAAGTTTTTGGCGCCGTTGTCGGGGAATTTGTAATTTTTTCCATTAATATTGAGAATTAAGTGTTTGATTTTAATTTAGAAATTTTATTTTCGCATTTTATATTTTTCTTTTTGTTGTGAAAAATTTTGTGGAGCTATAAGGTGGATAATCTGTTCGTTAAGATTTAATCATGGCAGATCAAGAAGACAAAGCAATCAAAGATTATTTCTTGCCTTAATTTTGATAGCGAGCAGAGCTAGCTAGTTTTTCCTAATCTATTTAACTAGTCTTTGATGATTTATTGGTCATTTTATTGCACTTTAATGTTTATTTTATAGGAAATGGTTGATTGGAGCTAAAGCGTGATATTTGAGTCAATCGGGTGCTCGGGACGTGAAAAGATGCAAAGGAATGAAAAAGAGTCAAAGAGGAAAAAAGTCAAAATTGGGTCAACAGCAAGCTAGCGTCGAGACGCTAGCTCTTGAGCGTCTCGACGCTCACATTCCATATCTGAATAGGCGCGAAAAGGTCACAGCGTCTCGACGCTGCGACCTTAGCGTCTCGATGCTGTGTTAATTCGTCTCCATAAACGCGCATTTTGAAGGCAGTGTCGAGATGCTGTCTTGACAGCATCTCGACGCTATGACGAAAAAACAGAATATAATGTCTTTTGCGGCTAGGTTTTAGAGGAAGGAATTTTGGGACTTCTTGGAGCCGTAAACAGAGCTAAAACAGAGGATTTGAAGGCTGAAGCAAAGGGAGAAAATCGGAAATCAACCCATTGTTCGTGGGGATCGTGATGGGGACGTCGGTCTCGGCCTACATTGAGTTTTCTTTTTCCTTTCCTTTTCTTTAGCTAGAGTTTATGGCTTTATTATGTCTAGTTGAGCTTGTAATTAGATTCATGAGTAGCTAAACTCATAGTTTAGGGATTGATGTAGTTGATTTTGTGTATGAATTGATTTATGGTTTAAGTTGTGCAATGTTTATTATGTTTGTAATCTTGATTTAATGCTTTCAATTAATTGGCCATTAGTTGAATGATTTAAGATTTGAATCTAGCTCGGGAGAGGGGATTTAATATAGACTTACTCAAGATTGCATGACTAAGGTTTATTTTCTAATTCGTGACGGTTTTAGATTAACCTTGGAATTGGTCAAAAGATCTCATTGCCTTGCATGTTAACAAACTTAGATAGGGATATCAAGTTGATTAATTTGCATGAGAATCAACTATACTCGGGAGAGGTAGTTGTGATTAAAGGGTCTTAGGCTCATAATTTCATTGTGCATAATAACTTACTCCTTAAAATCAATCCTAGACTAAATCGGCAAAATCAATTCCCTAAGTATTTTTCCCAATTGAATTTTCACACTTTTTACTTGTTTTGATTTGGTTTTCATATCATCCACTCACTACTTTTTTATCCTTAAATAAAATTGAACAAGATAATTCACAATACTTGATTTGCTTAAACATCCAATCCAGAGGACGACATTCGAATTACATTCACTATATTATTACTTGACCCGTGCTCTTGCGGTAGGAAAAGTCCACATCAAATTTCCGATGAACTACTATGGGATAGCGTATGAGCCGATCGTTGTTGAAAATTTTGAGCTCAAAGCTAGTCTCATTCAATTGGTAAGAGAAAGTGTTTTCAAATGTCATCCATCAGAGGATCCTCACAATCACCTTAGATTATTTTTGGATATCTATGGAACAATAAAGATAGGTGGAATGAGCCCTGATGCTATTCGCTTCAAATTATTTCCATTTTCTTTGCAAGATAGGGCTAGAGATTTGCAAGATAACCCTGATCCTATCTCGTTGCCCAACTAATTATAATCCTAGAAGCTTCGTTAATCACATAGGTTCTCCTGTCGGTCTCCCCTAATTGTAATTAATTCATTTTAACAACCTAAGGGGCCGTTTGGCCCACTGTGTTGGTTATAATAGCCCCCGCTATTATAACCAACCCAGTGTTTGGGGCACCAACAAAAATAAGGGGCGGAGTTGGTTATTTTTCCCCCCGTTTTGCTACAGTAACCACTATTCAACTCACCCCAATTATTCTATCCATTCTCTACAGTAACTCTTTACTCTCTTCTTCCATGTGACTCATTGACTTTTCTACCGACGACCGACCGACGACTTTTCCGACGACCACCGACAACTTTTCCGATGACCGCGGTCGACTTTCCGGCCACTTTTCCGGTAATCACCGACGACTTTTCCGGTGACTTTTTTTTTTTTTTTTTTTTTTTAAGAAAATCTTCTTTTCATTTTCATTTCGAAAAATATAAAAAACGAAAATAAAGAAAAAAAAAGAGGTAGAAGAAAATGAAAGGAAAAAAGAGGTAGAAGAAAATGAAAGGAAAAAAGAGGAAAAGAATTTCGATCGCCGAAAAATTTGTTGGTGGTCGTCGGAAAAATCATAAAATTTCTAGGGAGAGTTAGATACTAGGTTGTCTTTGTACATATATATAAATATGAAGTTTTATTACATAATTACTTTTGATAATGAAGTATATGAATGTTTACCTTCATCGTACCATATTTTTCATTTCAAATTATACTTATCGTATTTAAGTTTACCGTGATAATAATAATTTTAAAAAAAAACTACTCATGTTTTTATTTTATGTGATTTCTATTTTATTTGATTCTTTTGATAATAAAGGTAAAATGAGTTTTTAATAAACATTTACCATTTTTATGTTGGAAATACATAAATGAAACAAATATGGTTTTTCTATATGAAATCATAAAATGACTTATTTTGTGAAAAAAACCATGACTCTAAACACAAAGAAAATCAACCTTTACTTTAGGTTATTTTTGTTTCCTTTTAAGCTAAACACATAATTTAACCCCTGTACCCAAAACTTTTATTTTTTTTTACAACTAAACCCTTTTTTATTAATAATATTTGAAATACAAAGTTGTATGAGGAAAATAAACAAAAAAAGAAAAGTCAAGAAAAAAAAACAGTCAGCTTGAAACATAGATTATTTGAACCCATACTAAAATAATTTGCATCCCAAAACACTGCACCCCAAACACAGACTATTTTATCCCAGATTATAATAATCTGCACCCCAAACACAGGTTATTTTATCCCAGACTATAATAATCTGCACCCCAAACACAGACTATTTTATCCCAGACTATAATAATCTGCACCCCAAACACAGATTATTATAACCCCCAGACTATTATAATCCCCCAGCTATTATAACCCCCAGCTATTATAACCAACCCAGCGCCCCAAACAGCCCCTAAGTGTCCTTAGCGCTATTAAAATTCATTAATTATTACGCTCTGATTCATTTTAGGAATCTAAGTTTAATCAACTAATCTCGTTGTCACGACGGACAATTAAACTAGTTGCATGAATTATGATCTATCCTAACTTCTCTTCGTCGAGTCTCCATTAAGAATCAGATCAACACACAATTGGCCAGATTGCATACAGCATTAAGCACATCCATACAAATAATTAGGAAAAGGGCAAGAGATAGGCAATTATAACAACATTTTGACTATAATTTCATTTCAAGACCCCAAATTGGGGTTTAGCTATACATAGCTAAAATATCCACAAAATTTACAATGGAAAGCATAATTATAAGCATAATAAAAGGGAAGGAATTGACCGTCGAAGACCCCTTCGCTGACGCTTGGAGTCCCTCCGAGCTCTCCTTGAGCCTCCTAGAATGCTCCCAAAATTCCCCAAAGTTTTCCCACTAAAGAACTCTCAAAAAGGCTAGAAAGCCTTGAGAGAGGCTCCAAAGGAGCCAAGGAAAGAAAGGAAGAAATGAGAAAATGATGATTGATACTTGAAAATGGATCCGAGGGGCGCCTTTTATAGGCTCGGAATTGGGGCAGCGTCGCGACGGTATTGGCACAACGTCGCAACATTGTGACGTCATCAACTTGCTGGCCAAGAAATGGGATCAGCGTCGCGACGCTGTCCCTACAACGTCTCGACGCTAAGCGAATTCCAGAATTTTCAGCTACGGTTTTGGGTTTGAATTTGGGCCTCCTCTTCATTTCTTTTGGGCTTCATCTTCATGGTTGACCTCTTTTGACTCCCCTTTGACCCAAGCATGGAAATTGGGCTTAAATGACTTCTTTTTGGGCACTTTTTTCACAAAATCCAAAATTTGCTCCTAAAGACCAAATAACAAAATATATTAGATTTCTTCATTAAAAACACAATTAAAGCGCTCAAAAGCTTAGTAATTTAGGACTAAAATAGCGACATTTCTGCTCGCTATCAATACCCCTCCTAACCTCGGGCGTCACATACTGTAACACCCCAGGATTTTAATAATTATCCTAGCGACATTACCGACACTTACCCAAAACTTACCGTGTGCACCGAAAATTTCGGCAACATAAAGACATACATAGGACTAACCCAAAGTTTTTTCTTTAACTGATAGCGAGCATAGCTAGCTAGTTTTCCCTAATTAATTTAGCTAGTCTTTTATGATTTATTGACTATTTTATTGCACTTTACTGTTTATTTTGTAGGAAATTGTTGATTGGAGCTAAAGCGTGATATTGGAGTTAATCGGGTGTTCGGGACGCAAAAAGATGCAAAAGAACCGAAGAGAATCAAAGAAGAAAAAGTCAAATTAGAGTCAACCACAGACCAGCGTCTCGACGCTGCTCTTTGAGCGTCTCGACGCTGCCTTTCCCTTTCTCATTAGGAGTGAATAAGTCACAGCGTCTCGACGCTGTGTGTTTTTCCATTCCAGATTCGAAGATAAGGCGACAGCGTCTCGACGCTGTCTTCTCAGCGTCTCGACGCTACGACAGAAATTCAACCCTATTTATAATTTTCGATTAGGGATGATTGGGGGGGCTCTTTTGGACATCTTGGGGCCATAAAACAGAGCAAAAACAGAGTATTTGGAGCTGAACAAAGTGGAGCAAAGTGGAAATTAACCCATTGTTCGTGGGGATCGTGACGGGGACGTTCAGTCTCGACCTACATAGAGTTTAATTCTTCTTCCCCTTACTTTAGTTAGTGTTTATGGTCATTTTAGATCGTAGCTATATTGTAACGCGTTGTATGATTGGCTAGGTCTTTACTCTTAGGGATTGATATAGCCATTGGGGCAATTATGGATTGAAGTTATGGATTTATGTTATTGATTAATTTATGCATATATTTGTCCTTAATGCTTTCAATTTACCGACCATAAATTGATTGATGTTTGTGCTTGAATCTAACTCGGGAGAGAGAATTTAGCTTAGAAATCATTATGCATAACTAGGATTTAGCTAGAAATCTGGAGATTATAGTTAATTCTAGAAATCGTTAAAAAGGTTATCCTTATTGCCTTGTATGTTTATTGAATTTTGATAGGAATATCGGGTTCAATTGCATGTGGGAGAATCATGTATGCTCAGGAGAGATATGTGCGATTTTAGTTTACCAAGATTTATGAATTATAGCATGTTATTAATCCATTAATTAATCCATAATCCCAATTGGTGAAATCACATCCCCAAGACCGTTGTCCATTAGATTGTCATATTTTTGCATTGTTTTTTGTTTGCTTTACTTTCATTCTCATTTCATTTGATTCCCTAAATAAAATTGGTCAAAAGTATTTCTGGTAATTAAAATTGACTAGACACCAATCCAGAGGACGACATTCAAATTTCACATTCACTATATTATTACTTGACCCGTACACTTGCGGTAAGCAATTTGCACATGAAGTTTTTGGCGCTGTTGTCGGGGATTGACATATTTAGTCAATTTTGATATCGTAGAAAAATTGTTCGGTCTTAGTTTAGGGTGTATTTTATTTTTTTTTTGTGTGTTTTTGTTATTTTTGTTATTTTTGTTAATGGGTAGATTGCATTTTTTTTCCTTTAATATTTTTCTTTGCCATATTTAGATTTTTCCATATTTGTTTGAATTTTCCATATTTATATTTTTTTTTCTCTCTTTTTAGATTAGTTTTCCTTATTTGCTAGTTTCCTTATTTGTTTCTTTGTCATATTTGTTTTTGCATTCCTTATTTGTTTATCTTTTCCTTTTTTAGATTATAGTTTCCTACTGTAGATTCATTTATTTCCTTTTCTAGTTTATTTCCTAATTTATTTTCTTTCCTTTTCTTTTATTTCCTTTTTAGGTAAGTTTTGTCGGTGTATGCGAAAGGTTAGGGGGTTGGCCTTAGTTCCCTTTGACCCGGAGATTGAGAGAACTTTAAGTAGAATTCGAAGGGAAAGTAAAGAAAATCATATCCAAATGGCCAATCCTAACCCTAAGGAGCCTAAGCCTATTAGGGACTACTTTCAGCCGGTCTTTCAGGAGCAACAGTCGGGGATTGTCTATGCCCCGGTCAATGCTAACAATTTTGAGCTGAAAACGGGTGTCATTCAGATGGCTCGGGATTGTGCTTACAGAGGAATACCCATGGAGGATCCAAATTCTCACCTGAAATCCTTCCTAGACATCTGTGGGACGGTAAAATTAAATGGTGTTTTTAAAGATGTCATTCGCTTACGTTTGTTTCCTTTTTCCTTGCAGGATAAAGCTCGTGACTGGTTGCAATCAATTCCACCTGGGAGCCTTACCACCTGGGATGCGTTAGTCCAGACATTTTTAAAGAAATTCTTCCCTCCTGCCAAAACAGTTAAGTTGAGGACTGAGATTGGGATGTTCCAACAGCAGTTTGATGAGCAGCTGCTCGAGGCTTGGGAGCGATTTACAGAGCTGTTGTGGAAGTGCCCTCAGCATGGCCATCCCGACTGGCTTCAGGTTCAAATATTTTATAATTGCTTAACTCCTAGTACAAAAACTATCGTTGATGCAGCTGCAGGTGGGACTCTGTTGTCCAAAACTGTTGAGAATGCTAGGACTTTGCTAGAGGAAATGGCCACCAATAGCTATCAGTGGCCATCTGAGCGGTCGGGACCGAAAAGGATTGTTGCCGGAGTGTTCGAGATTGACAACGTAAGTGCACTTCAAGCCCAGATGTCTTCCATTGCTAATGCATTTTTAAAGTTTTCAAGTACAGGGAATGCTCAATCGATTGAGTCTGCAGCTGCCCTTGCATCCCAGACTCAGGAGGAAAATCTCGAACAGGTTCAGTATGTTTCAAATTATAATTCTAGGGGGTACAATAATAATTCTACACCTACACATTATCACCCTAGTAATAGAAATCACGAGAATTTTTCGTATGCAAATAATAAGAATGTTCTGAATCCTCCTGGCTTTACCCCTCAAAGTCAAGAAAGTAAGAAATCTCTAGAGGATCTCGTTGGAGCTTTTATTGCAGAATCAAGTAACATATCAAATAAGCTTGAGGAGGTCGTGATTGCCATAAACACCACTATCAATGGTCATTCTGCAGCCATCAAGAATATCGAGACTCAGCTGTGACAACTTGTAAATGTTGTCAACACTATGAATAAAGGTAAAGCCTCAGTTGAACAGGAGAAATCTTCATTGGAGTACTGCAAGGCCGTCACTGTGCATCACGAGAAGGAGACTCAAGTAGCTGAGGAGGATGAGACTACTAAAACTGAGGAATTTTCTGGAGAAGTTGAGGAGGGCACCACCTCAAACGAAGCTGAAAAGCTTACACCTGAGCCTTCTATCCCTTCTCCTACTGTTTTGGTTCCTAAGTCAAAGAATAGAAAAAAAGAAAAATTCTAAGGCTCAGTTTAATAAGTTTGTCGATGCTTTTACAGGGTTGACTGTTAACATTCCTTTTGTAGATGCATTGGAGCAAATGCCTCATTATAAGAGGTTCATGAAGGAATGGCTCAACAAAAAGAAGAAGGAAAAGCAGATGGAGATTGTATACCTCGCATTGACATGCAGTGCTCGTGTCCAACAGAAAGTACCAAAGCAATTGTCTGATCCAGGGAGTTTTACTATTCCTTGTAATTTTGGTACTTATTCATGTAGAGCACTATGTGATCTAGGGGCTAGCATAAACATCATTCCATTATCTTTGTGCAAAAAGCTGAATATAAGAGAAATAAAATCTACTTCTGTTAGACTCTAGTTGGTTGTTAGTCCATATGGGATCGTTGAGAATGTGCTGATTAAAGTAGGTAGATTTTTTCTTCCTGTTGATTTCTTTGTTTTAGATATTAAAGAGAATCCTGTCATGCCTATCATATTAGGGAGACCATTTCTTGCTATAGGGAGAGTTATAATTGATATTGAGCGTAGGGAGCTGATCATCAGAGTCCAACAAGAAAAAGAGATCTTAAAAGCTTTTGAGGACCCTAAGAACACATCCGAGGCCATGTTGGTGGGATATAGAAAAGGTGCTAGGAAGAGCACTGTTGATGAGACACATGACATTAGACCACCTTGATGCCTATTCGGTCAACACGTCGAGCTAATGACGTTAAACAAGCGCTTATGGGAGGCAACCCAAGTAAGTTTAGTTGTGATTTTCTTTTTGAGTTTCATTTGTTGTTTTTGTTTTGTAGGTCATGGTTCCAGACTTTCCTTTGCTTTCAAGCCTCCATAAAAGAAGTCATCGTCTTACCAGGCCAGTAGTGTTCACTCCTCCTATTCTTTTATTGTTCTCATGCTTGATTATGCAGTATTTTCTTTATACATTGAGGACAATGCATGTTTTAAGTTTGGGGGTGGAATAGCATGTTTGTGGAGCCCTTGAGCATCTGAGTTCGGGCTATAGTTTTGAACTTTCTTTGAGTTCCAATGGCTCCACCATACTACAACCCAGCAGAACATCCACAGAACCAACAGCCAACCAGGCCTCGCATAAGCAACTACTAACTAAACCAAAACACAACTTTAACAAAATCTTAAAACGTCGATTCATTCAAAACAACTTAATTATTAAAAACTAAGTGAATAGATCGAGTACTTCCAAACAAACACGACTAGTCCTAGAGTCTCACAAGAATGAATTCGAATCTAAAACAATTAGGACAACAACTGCCCAACCAATGAAATCAATACTATCCTATCCAAGATAAACAACGAGCTATCTAACATGAAAGTAAATGGAAACAACCCAACTAGCTAAGGTCCTTCCTCGTATGCCTCATCCGCATCTCACCATGGTCCACGCAATCCTCATAACCTGCAAAATCTAGTAGTTGGGGGGAGAGAGAGGGGAGGGGGTTAGTACACTAAGGTACTGGTAAGCAACCCCTACCTAAGAAGCCATCAAACAGCAAACAAACAAAGAACATGCTTTTCATGCCCAAACAACATGCTTCTTAAAGCGATAAACACAACGACATGCTCAAAACTAGTAAAACGAATGACTCTCTCAAGCCATAACTCATGCAACTCCCTATGCAACTCACTAACCACTCAAGCTCCACGAGCTCACTCAACGATCATATTTAGCCCTCACATGGCTCTCCAAGACTGATCCTTCGAGTTGCACTGTCCCCTGACCATTTGTACCCAGGGCCACAATGCTCTCTATGGAGCTCAGAGTTTGACCCCTGACCATTTTTACCCAAGGGCCCGAACTGTGCATCGCCCCTTGACCATTTGTACCTAAGGTGCACCGATGACTTAGCAAAGTATTGGCCCTTCCCCAAGCGTCCAACACTTGCTTTCTAGACTCATCTCCCTGACCCTTGACCATTTGTACCCAAGGCCTCAATACTCCTCTTAAACCAATGGTGACGTGCCACCCCTCGACCATTTGTACTCTAGGTGCATTGACACTCACCCAACTTTCCTTTGTTTCACACTTTAGGTCCCTAACCTCTATCTCACATCTATCTAGAATGCATATGCCCTGCAACGCTTCTAGACTCACGTACTATGCCCACCAAGCATATACGTATAACCACATGCTCTCAACTCATGCTTGACCCATAAATGCAAAACAAAACCAGCATGCTTACAACCAATCAACACGCAACAACAGTTCATGTTTTTCAACGATTCATATATATACATATACATTCAGAGAAACAAGAAAAATGAGAATAGTTATAAAGCGAAAAATCAACCCTAAAAACTAAGAGGACGAACCAGAAGAGCCTAAGGAGCCCGAACTACAACCAACAACCCTTAAGGGTTAGGAAATAATTTAAAGCACCTAATAGACTTAATAAAGGAAATGAAAGCTACTGGAATTTACCGTTCAACATCCAAATGGCCCCAAACACTTGCTGTCCAACGAACCAACACTTGCTGTCCAACGAACCAAGTGATTTGAAACCACTTGTTTAAAGTCCTTAGACAATCTTTCTAAAAAAAAAGTGCTTAGACAATGGGTGTTCGAGTTTAAGGCTGAACAGACGATGGGTCACAAAATAAAGATGATTTCGAACCCAAGACGGCTCCGTGCAGCGCTGGAAAAACAAGAAATCAATCACGAAACTAAATTCTAAGGCCGAACAAGAGTGGGTAAGTTGAATTTGAGTTTAACAAAGCATGGGCAACAATGAAAACTTACCAAGAGAGCCCGAACACACCGGAACAGAACTTAAACTAGCCTAATCACGTCCGAAATGCCAGAACAACAAAGATTCCGCCTATTACTCCCTAATTTTGCCGAACACAAGAGGAAGAGAGATCGATTAAGGTTGCAGCTATTGAAATTGAGCGATTACAAGAGGGAAAAAGAAGCTTACGCCGCGAGTTGGAGGAACAACGCCTGAAATCACGGGTGTTGGTCGACGCACGAGAGGACGGAAGCGAGTGCAACGCGGGTCTGCTGTTGGTCACGAAACTCTCGCTGCTCGGAATGAAGAGGAAGAAAAGAAACGAGAGAGCGAGAGAGAGGTTGATGGAGACGAGCCCACGGGTGCAGGCGACGCACAGAGAGAGGAAGAGATGAAGGGGACTACGGGGCTTGGCTGCTGGCGGCGGCGCAACACACGACAGAGAGGGAGAATGGTTGTTGTGGCTGGCGGCTGGATAAGAAAGGCACGGGGGAGGGGTTCTGGTGGCTTTCACGAAAGGAAGGAGGAAAAGGGAGTTTAGTCAGGGCTTCCTTTTTCTTTTCTTGAATTAAAAGCTTGAATTAAAAAAAAATATAACCAACCCTCACATTTAAAGACTCAATTAAGGCCCTTCAAGCCCAAATCGACTCTTAGAATGTCTACAAGGATTAGGCCAAATTTTAAATTCTAAATTTTGAAGGAAAAAAGAACTCTTGGCTAAAATAAAAATAACCCACTCCAAACAACCACCAAAAATAATAATTAACTTAAAGCAGCCAAACATGAACCAAAACTCCAAATTAAATATAATTTAACAGAGTTATTCGTACCTGAAAAATGTGGGACGTTACAACATCAATTTCATGCATATCCCAAACACATCACTTTCATGTGTCGCCTATGGAGGAACGTCAATTTCACGAACTTCGACTTAGGTACATCAATTTCATGTCCCTAAGTCCTGAGTAGGCATCTAAGTACATCAATTTCATGTACCCTTTCAAAATTTAAGAAAAGCTCATAATTCATTTAAAGTCATACATCTTGCGAAATTTTTGAGAGACCACCAACTCAAGGATTTCAAAACTCAACATTTGCCAGCATTAATAATGAATTTCATGCTTTCAATATATTTTTTCATAAACGTAAACATAATCAAACAACTCATAGAGACACAAGATTTTTTTTGGAAAATCAAACACGCGCTCCCAAATAAAAAGTTCAAAAATAAAGTCACTTACCTTGGCTTAAACCAATTCTTGATAAATATCAACCAATTTCCTTTACTCCAAAGCTCTAAGCAAGCAAAACAGAACCTTAGGCTTGTTGTCCGGGTTTTGATTTTGCTCCAAAACGACGATTAATCCTCCAAATGCTATGGGTACCTATGATTCACCAACAAAAATCAATAGGTATTCCTCTAACACAATTAAACCATCCAAAACTTGACTTAATTCACTTACCCAATGACGAACTTGCTCAAAGATGCTGAAACTTGAAGATTATAGCTCGAATCACCGAAATTGATGTGAAAAGCTTGCTAAACATAGTTAAAAACGAGTGGGTATTCCTCTAACACCAATGAACCAACCAAAACTCAATTTAACTCATCCACTATTAAAATCGTTGGAAAAACGTTGAAAAACAACCCAAAACACTGCTATTCGCGCTGCCGCTAGCCGGAGAAGCTGCTGCCGCCAGAAAAATACTGCACTGTCGCATCTGCCTCCCAAAAAATGAACAAGCAAAGAGAGAGAGAGAGAGATCAAGAGAAAACTCAGCAAAAGAAAGAAAACCCACCAGCTGCTAAACCGAAACACACATCGTCGCCGCCTTTGCTCTTCTTGCGCCGTCGCGAAGCTGCTCGCTGGAGGTACAACACTTACCAGAGAAGATGATCAAAGGAATGAAGCTGAAGGTGTTGTCGACGTTTGTTGGTCGATTTTCCGCAAGCGCACGGGCCACAAGTAATATAAAACGGAAAGTATTCCGAGTATCGAATCCTCAGGGAGGCGAAGCGAAACTTAAGCAATTAATTAAAATTCTCTTGAGCACTGAAAATACTTAGGTGAAATAATATTTAGGGACCACGTTCATGAAATAAGAAGATTTAATTTAAAATGATTAAATAAAAACAAATTTGATCAATCAGAAATAAAATGTGGAGAAAGAGTTTTCTTTAAGCGGGAAGAGGGGTCTTGAAAATCAATGATTAGCTAAATAATTGCTATAATTATCCTATCTCATTGCCCAACTAATTATAAACCTAGAATCTCCGTTAATCACATAGGTTCTCCTGTCGGTTTCCCCTAATTGTAATTAATTCATTTTAACAACCTAAGTGTCCTTAGCGCTATTAAAAATCATTAATTATTACGCTCTGATTCATTTTAGGAATCTATGTTTAATCAACTAATCCCGGTGTCACAACGGGCAATTAAACTAGTTGCATGAATTATGATCTATCCTAATTTCTCTCCGTCGAGTTTCCATTAAGAAACGAATCATTACACAATTGGCCAGATTGAGTAAAGCATTAAGCACATCCATACAAATAATTAGGACATGGGCAAGAGACAAGAAATTATAACAACATTTCCACTAACATTTCATTTCAAGACCCCAAATTGGGGGTTTAGCTACACATAATATTCACCATAATTACAAGGGAAAGCATATTAAAAAGCATAAAGGGAAAAGGAATTGACCGTCGAAAAACCCCCTGCTGACGCTTGGAGCCTCCGCTAACTACTCCTCGGACCTCTAGAATTGCTTCCCAAAATTCCCCAAAAATTCCCACTAGAAGAACCCTCTCAAAAAGGCTCAAAAGCCTTGAGAGGGGCTCCAAAAAAGGAGTCTTAAGAAAGGAAAGAAAGGATTGAGTGATGATTGATTTGATTGATGAGAAATGAGGCACCAAGGGCGCCTATTTATAGGCCTGGAAAAGGGGTAGCGTCGCGACGCTGCCTTGCCAAGCGTCGCGACGCTGCTGCGCACGCGGCTTGGGCAACAAGAAAGGGCAGCGTCGCGACGCTGCCTTGCTAAGCGTCTCGACGCTGTCCAGATTTTCCAGAAAATCAGCTTCCTTTTGGGCTGATTTTTGGGCCTTCTTCTTCATTTCCCTTGGTCTTTTCTTCATGGATGTCTTCTTTGGGCTTCCAAATGCTTCATACTTTGATTTGGATTATAATTACTTCAATTATGGCTCTTTTTCTCCCAAAATCATCATTTATGCTCCTAAAGACAAAATAACAAAATTCATTACATATATTCATTAAAAACACGATTAAAGCACCAAAAAGCTTAATAAATTGAGACTAAAATAGCGACATTTCTGCTCGCTATCAACGTTGGAGTTGATTGGTGAAAGGATGAAGAAATGAGAAAAGAAAGAAAGAAAACAAAGAAGGGGAAGGGAAATCGTGAAAGAGGAGATGGGAGACTTGGAGAAGAAGATGCCTTGGGCTACGTGCGGCTAAGATTGAAATAAGTGAAAAATTAAGGTTGGCTTGGCTCCACCTTCCTCTTATTTACAAGTTTGCCACCTCAACCTTATAAACCAAAAAATCCACAAAATTCCATTCTTTTAAACCCTCCTTTCACACCAATTACAAGAATTTAAATCCAATTAGCTCCAAATTAGAGAAATTGAGATTACCTTAAAAATTCCGACGTTACAATCTTCCCTCCTTAAAAACTTTCAACCTCGAAAGTTGTTAGTCCTGGAAGAGCTTGGGACACTTGATTCTCATCTCCTCTAAATACAACTATGTCCACCTATTCACAAGATAAGCATACATACCTAGGAGGAATGCACCAACTTGGTACACACCGCCCCAAGTTCTATACCTAACTCAACTACATTACTTAAACTTCTATCTTAATATTAATCGTGTGCTCCGAAAATTTCGGCAGTATAACGACATAAAGATGGTTATCCCAAAAATTTTCTTAACCTGATAAACAAGAAAACCACACTTCTATATGCAAAAACATCCAACTACAACCCACACCACCTCAGTTCAACAAACAAACTCCAACATACACCAGTAAGCGAGTCAGATCTCGCACCAATCAAAAACTACAGCTAAATAAAAGAAGAAAAAGAACATCAAACCAAACATACTTTATTCGCTTCATTCTTATTAACTTATAAACAATGACGAGTAAGAAAAATGATTAACTATCCTAGGGTTTGATGACTGCAAAATACACGGGCCGCAAGTAATATAAAACGGTACAGTAATACCGAGTATCGAATTCCACAGGGAGGATGTAGAATAGGCCAGATAATAATTCGAACACTAAAATTACTAGGACAAAATATTATTTAGGGATCCTATCATGGTGAATAAAGCAATAAAAAATTCAAGGAATTAATGCAATCAAAGAATTCAAGGTGATCAATCAAAGTGAAAAAGTGGAGAAAGAATGTATTGTGAGGCGGGGTCTTGAAAGTCGGATTATAGCTATTCAATTATCCTAATTATCCTATCTCATTCCCGACTAATTATAAACCTAGAATCTCTGTTTAGCACATAGGTTCTCCTTTCGGTCTCCCCTAATTATAATTAACTCATATTAATAACCTAAGTGTCCTTAGCGCTATTAAATTCGTTAATTAATTAGCCCTGATTCATTTTCGGTCTCTAAGCCTAACCAACTACTCTCGTTGTCACTACGAGCAGTTAAGCCTAGTTGAGTGGATTATGATCTATGCTAACTTCTCTCCATCGAGTTTCCATTAGGAATCTAATCATTATACAATTGGCCAGATTATATAAAGCATTAAGACCATCCACAAAAATAACCAGTATATGGACACAAGATAGGCAATTAAGATATTAATCAACTATAATCTTCATTTCAAGACCCACAAATGGGATTTAGCTATACATAATGGTCAAAACTTCCCAAGAGTACATAATGACAAGCATAAAAGAGCAAAATATAGAGTTAGGAGAATGAATCATATGTTGGGTTTTATGCCCTAAAACTCATAGATAGTAAATGTAACATTTGACTTGCTTCAATGAAGTATTATTTCTATATATTTGTTTTGCCTAAATATAACCACAAATCCAATAAACTAAGAACCCATGGCTATATTATGTATACTTGAAGTTTATGTGTGACATAAGTATGGATCAAGTTCAAGTAAATAGTCTAAACGATCTATAGTATATGGATAAGGTTGGGTACCTTAATCCTGGGGACACTATTGGCGCAGCTCGCTTTGTTCCTTAAAGACAGACGATGTGATCCTAATTGTTCATGTATAAGACATGTGAGTGAGGGCGTCCTATGCAAAGAGTTTGCATAGAGATCGGATCAGGAGATAAGTCACTTTCACTTTACAACACCGTTTACTGTTGAAATTGAACATCTCATACATATAACCTAGGTAACCCGATCTTAATCCTGAGCTAACTATGAACTCCTGTTTATTTAGGATTATCCTTTGATTTGCATGGGTGAGAGTGGCCAAACATCGTCGACTCAATAAGCCTACCATTTTGGGGATAAGACTAAATAGATAGCTGGGGACATAACTTTGCAAGATGGAATTCACTGCTACCCGTTTTAGGGTTAGTAAAGGTTGTTCTCCTAAGTGCTGACTTCGAGTCTTGAACAAAGGGGCCCCGCCCTCTCATAACCTTGAGAGGGACTTGGTTCAGTGATTGTATCGCGAACTAGTTGTTCATTAGAGGATCAGTGGAACTTAAGGAACAAGATGTAACTATAGGGGTAAAACGGACATTTGACCTAGCTCTAGTTACGAACAACCAGTGAAGGGTCGACTTACTAATCATGGTTATCTAATGTGGACAAGAAATATATGTACAGTGAGGGGAGTGCAGCTACGGGCTATAGTGGAGTGTCCCGGAAGCTAACGAACGATAAATGACTAAGTTAATGAGATTAATCGGTTATCATCATTTCGTTGGAGCCCATGTTCTGTAGGTCCATTAGGTCCCTCTACTAGCTCAATAGGAATGAAACTTGGAACAATATGATAGGTTAATATTTGAAACGTTCAAAATTCGGAAAAAAATACAAAAGTCGCTTATATACGATATTTAACGACAGTTTAGTTTAATTATGAATTAAGCTTAAAATGAGAGTTATATATTTAAATATGATCTAAATATTAAACACATGAATAGGGATTCATGTTCGAGAAAAATCGTTGGGAGAAAGAAACCAAGATTGCACAAATGGTATTAATTTAATATGAGATATTAAATTAAATAATTTTATTTTAATTAAATAAATAATATTTAAATTAAAATAAAAATAAAAGAAAGTGGGATTATTCAGAAATTTATTTGCAAATTTTGAATTTAAAAGAAAATTCAAAAGTTAGAAAATTTTGGAGGTGGTGCTTAATGACTAATCACTTGTAATTAGCCTTATTTTCCACCTAATCTTGTGACTCAAAATGATCCCTATTTGTTGCCAATTTTTTGTGCAATTCTTGTGCATCATTTTCCTCTATATATAGAGAATAAGCTTATGAGAATTGGTGGATTTCTTCAACCTAAAATACTGCCAAAATTCTCCCAAGAACTTCCATGTTCACACTCTCAAGCTTGCTTATACCCATAAGCTTTCATTTCCAATTCCTATCAATTGAGGATCCCACAATCCGTTCCAAGGCCTGAGGATAGTAGAGAAGACCAAGTGGTTGTCCAAAAGTCGTTCGTGTGAATTATAAAGCATCGGATTATACGAATTGGGAGCTCCAAGAGGTAGGTACCTTATTACTCTATTTTTGTTCTTATGGACAGCATGTCTTCTAGGATTAAATTGATCAAATTGTGTGCCTAGGATCCAAAATTGCTTCTGCATGTGTGATATTAACACCTACATCATAGAGAACCCCTCGCTTGCGCTTTGGATCCTCTTCGTTACAAGCTCCCGAGCCCTCAAAAAATGCTCGATACAAGATTGCACACTTTCCTCACAACGTGGCCCTTTAAAGAGGATTTAAGAGCCTTTAGGAAGTCTAAAAAAAGGAATTGGAATGGTGTTTGTGTTGGGTTTTATGCCCTAAAACTCGTAGATAGTAAATGTACATTTGACCGAACATTAATAAAGTGATGTATTATTCAATGTTTGTATTATATCTTGTCTTGCTAACCCTAATCCAATAAACTAAACATCCATGGCTAATAGAATGAGACTTGAACTAGTATGTAGGGACATGCGGGGATCAATGTTCAAGTTTTAGCCTAAAGGGTCTGTAGTATAGGGATAAGGCTGGGTACCTTATCCTGGTGACACTATGGATACGGCCCGCTTTGTATATTGATACAAACGTAGTGATCCAACACGTTCATGTGGTTGACATGCGAGTGGGGGTATCCTGTGCAATGAGTTTGCACAAAGACCGGACCGCGAAATAGTTAACCACTAACTATAACACCGTTGGTTAGCTCGGTTTCTATTTCACTAGGATGACCTAGGCAACTTGGCCTTAATCCTGAGTGGATTATGGACTCCTGTCCATGAGGGATTGTCCTTTGATTTGTACGGGTGAGAGTGGCCAGTTCGCCGACTCAATAAGCCTACCATTTTGGGGACAAGACCGAATGGGGAGCTGGGAACGTAGTCTTACAAGATGGAATTCACTCCTTCCTGATATGAGGATAAGTAGAGGTGTGTTCCCTTAAGTGGTGTCTCCGGGTCTTGAACAAAGGGCCCTACCCTCTTTATGGCACGAGAGGGTTTTCTGTTTGATGGTTGGACCACAAACAGGTTGTTCATTAGAGGAGCACTGGTACTTAAGGACCAAGAGGTAGCCCAGGGGTAAAACGGTAATTTGACCTAGCTGGGGTACGAACACACGTGAAGGGCTAACTTGCTGCTGACGGTCAATATCCGTGGACACAGAAATATATCTGCAGTGAGAAGAGTGCAGCTGTGGTTCTTTAGTGGAGTGAACCACAGTTAACGAATATTGATTAACTTGGTTAATGAGTTTAACCAACTAATCTCATATCGTTGGAGCTTCTGATCTGTAGGTCCATTAGGTCCCACCGGTAGCTCATTTAGGGCGTTGAGGTAAAATTCTAAGGATGGATTAAATATTCAAAGGTGTTTGAATATTATACTAAAATATGAAGTGGTTCATATTAAAACTATATGTTATAATTAATATGCATTGGATGTATATTAATACTATAGTTTTGAGAGAGAAAATAGTAATTGAATATGTGATGTTCAATTTTATTTTATTTTATTAATTAATTTCGAATTAATTAATTAATTTTAGTTTAATTAAATTTGATTTAATTAAACTATAATATAAGAGGGATATTAATTTAAATTGGATTTAAATTAATGTTATTTTAATTAATTTAGATTAATTAAAATATAATTAATTATAATTTAAAATCATGTTTTAAAATTATAATTAATTAAAATATCAGATAACTGATTTATCAGTTATCTGATATTTTAATTTTAAAAAGACGTGGTCAGTAGGTTGCAGAACTGACTCCCTGGTCTCACGCCTGAATCCCTCTCCAATAGCTCTCTCAGTTTTGCATTCTCTCCCAGAGAACTGATCCAGACAAAGGTGATTTGCTGCTGTATTTTTGGGAAAAAATCAGAGAATTAGGCGAAAAGTTCAAGGATTTCTTCAAAGGTAAGGTTCTTCTTGAACTAGGGTCAATAGGACCCAATTCTAGATTAGATCTAGAATTATTCTTGATTTTATGCATGCTTGTATCTGTTTTACAGCAGTTTTTATCCATTATTGTTGCTGTAATTTCATGTATTTTTGCCGTCGTATTGGTATCCCAATCGACGTTTTATTATTCGAAAAGGTCTCTGTGTTTTTCCGCTGCGCATAGGGTTTTTATCCCTTCAATTGGTATCAGAGCCATTTCGAATTAAAACGTTGTTTTTGAGATTTGCGAATGGCTGTATGGTGGGATTAATTATGCATTATGAATGTGGGTTTGCGATAAACTGTTTAGATTTAATTTGGCCATAGATTTACCGCAATTTTACTTGATTTGATCGTGTAAGGCCCCTGCGTTTTTGGGCAAAATTGTGTAAATCGAGTCTGTATTAGTCCGGGTCATGTTTAGGCTTGAAAATCGATGAAGATCGCAGAAGAAATTGGTGAATTTCATGAAGAACAGCCGTTGTTCTGCCCAGGAAACAGCTCCAGACGCAACAGCGTCGGGACGCTAGGCGTTGTGCGTCTCGACGCTGTCGCGATTCCACGCTCCAGACGGTTGAAATCGCGCCAGCGTCGGGACGCTTTCTTCGCAGCGTCTTGACGCTGTCACGATTTCGTGCGGCGCCAGGATTTTCGCGAGAACGTGATGGTGCCCTAATTTGGTCGGTTCGGTTCGAGCGTTTTGGGTCAGCTGGGACTGGTTCGGTCCGGTTTGACCCGTTTTGGGTGCGGTTCGAGTTTTTCAAGTCCGGTTCGAAGTGGTTCGGGTCGGTTCAAGGCTAGTAGACCGGATTTGGAGCTGCAGATTTTTGTAATAGGATAGATTTATTGCTTTATTAATGTAATTTTGCTTTAATCTATCCTAGGGGCCAATTAAATCGGTTTATTCGCTATTTAAATGCTTTATGGATGTCATTTAAATTTAATCCCACCTTAGGATATAAAGCATGCGCATGCATTTATGAATGTTATAATTAGATTATAATATATGTTTGAAATGCATGGTTTGATTTTCATGAATTGTTTAATATATAGTAGAGTTATATTAAATTCATGAAAATAGAATAGTATGATGCATGCAATTACATAGTTTTAATATAAAGAGTTATATTAAAAATTATTTGTTTGCAGCATGCTAAGTTGATTTTCCATTATTGGCTATAATAAAGTTGTTTATTATTTAAATGGAAATCAAATTTGCATTGAGCATGATACATCCATAGATTAATATAAGGGTTATATTAATTATCATGCAATGCATAGTACTATAGTTTAAAATTTCATTAACTTGAATATGATTGTTAATTGTTTTAAAAACTATAGTATGCATGATTATAGGGCTAATCATTATAAAATTTTGAAATAGTTTAAAATTTTATGATTAGAAACCGTCAATCTATAATCAAGATATGCATGTTCACATAGGATCTTAGGTTAAAATTAAATTAATTTTAATGGGTTAAAATTAATTAGACCTAAGATCATTTTCTAATAGGATTAGAAAATCTTACTTAGTTTTAAAATAGTTTTAATGAACTAAGTAGGACGAACATTCCTAAGATTATAAGGGAACTCTACCAGTGAGGTTCTGTCTAAGGATTGGAGGTATTTAAGTTGACGGTAAACGGAACACCTCCTACCTGGGAACTGATCTGGAATACCGGAGTTGAATTAATCTCAGGTTAATGTTAGAATAATGTCACTAGGTTAATTAAATTGGTTTAATACACCTAGACATTAGGTCTTATTATAATAGTTATAATAGGACTAGACTTAGATGAATAACTTAGCCGGATTTATCTAGGTTTAATCAAACCCTAAAATTAATAATCAGTTACTTTAGTGGGAGGAAAATTACAAAACTTAATTTAAATTGATTTTTGCTCCTACGTCCCCGTGACGTTCACACCGTGAGATCCATGCTCGGCTTCGTGTCGTCGTAGAGCGGCCTCCCTTCGGAGAGTGTTTGCATGGGTCAATACCAAGGTGAATGGGGAAAGTGATTATAGTAAGTGGGAGCGGGATGCGTGTCAACGTATCCTTCGGTCTCCACCCCTAGGTCACAACGTGAGATTCCTATGATCCGCCTGCGTGTTGCCCTGGAGCAACCACCCCTTCGGAGGGCCTGATCATAGGATTCGGAACACCGTGAACTCCTGAAAAGGATAGGATCACTTAGGCTAATTACCAACAGTTGTCTTTCCTAACGGTAGCCTGTTGGTGCGTGCCTCTGGGATCTGAAAGTGGGAGGGTTACACTTACGGGGAGGAGTTAATTTGTTAACAAATCCTTGACCGAACAACGGTGGTTAATGTCTAATGGAATATGAGTTATTCTGGTATTAGAAATTGACTGAGAAGTGTCTCATTTTAGAGGAGGAACAACTGATCACCCTTCGGTGGCTGTTCTTCTAAACCTCTAAAGCATCGTTGCGAAACACAATCATAGTTTTATTAGGGTTCTTTGATTGTTTGTTTGCAAAATTGATTGGATGTATGCAATTGTTTGTATTGCTTGTGTGATGGGTTAAGGCAAAGATAACTAATACGGTCACTTGTTTGTTTTTTCAGCAATGTCTTCCTCTATAATATCCCTCCTTAAAAATGAACAACTTACCGGCGAGAATTTTCCACAATGGAAATCAAACCTCAATACAATACTCGTGGTTGAGGATTTAAGATTCGTCTTAACGGAGGAATGTCCTCCCGTTCCCCCTCGCACTGCCTCTCAGGCAGTTAAAGACGCCCATGAACGCTGGACCAAGGCCAATGAAAAGGTCAAGGTCTATATTTTGGTCAGCTTGTCTGAAGTGTTGGCCAAGCGTTATGAGAACGTGGCAACTGCCAGGGAAATTATGAATTCCCTGCAGGAGATGTTTGGACTTCCGTCCTACCAGCTCCACCACGACGCCTTGAAGAACGTCTTCAATGCCAAGATGCTGGAAGGTCAATCAGTTCGGGAACATGTCCTGGACATGATTAACCAGTTCAATATAGCTGAGGCAAATGGTGGGGTTGTCTGCGAGCGCAGTCAGGTTGCGTTCATCCTTCACTCGCTCCCGGCGAGCTATCTGTCTTTCAGGACGAACGCGAGCATGAATAAGATTCAGTTCAACCTGACTACCCTCCTCTCGGAGTTACAGATTTACGAGTCCCTGCAAAAGAGCAAGGGAAAGAATGTGGTGAAAGGAGAGGCCAATGTGGCCCATTCCAAGAAAAAGTTCCTGAAGGGTTCATCCTCAGGGACTAAATCTGTACCCCAGGCTTCTTCATCGAAGCAGATCCAGAAGAGGAAGGGAGACAAGGGGAAGGCTCCTGCACAGGCTGTGCAAGGGAAGGGGAAGGCCAAGGTCGTGGCCGATAAAGGTAGATGCTTCCACTGCAATGCAGATGGTCACTGGAAGCGCAACTGTCCCCGCTACCTTGCTGAGAAGAGAAGAGAAAAAGAAGGTAAATTCGATTTACTTGTGTTAGAGACTTGTCTCGTTGAACATGATGAGTTTGCCTGGATACTGGATTCGGGAGCCACTAATCATGTTTGTTCTTCTTTTCAGGGAAATAATTTCCAGCAGCTGGCAGAGGGTGAAATGACGCTCAAAGTCGGAACGGGAGACGTCGTTTCAGCTCGTGCAGTGGGAGCTGCAAAATTATTCTTTAGAAATAGGTTTTTAATTTTAGAGGACTTGTATTTGGTTCCTAGAATTAAAAGGAACCTAATTTCTGTTTCAGCTTTATTAGAACAATGTTATACTGTTTCATTCTTGCTTAACGAAGCTTTAATTTCAAAGAATGGAGTTTACATTTGTTCAGCTAAACGTGAGAATAATTTATTTGTGTTAAGACCAAATGATGCAAAGGCCATTTTAAGTCATGAAATGTTTAAAACGGCTGAAACGCAAAACAAAAGGCAAAAAGTTTCTCATTTAAGTAACAACACGTATCTTTGGCATCTTCGTCTTGGTCATATTAACATCGATCGGATCGATCGTTTGGTTAAAAATGGGCTTCTAAGTGACATAGAAGATACATCTTTACCACCTTGTGAATCGTGTCTCGAGGGTAAAATGACCAAGAGGCCTTTTACTGGAAAAGGTTATAGAGCCAAAGAACCACTTGAACTAATACATTCGGATCTTTGTGGTCCAATGAATGTAAAGGCTCGAGGTGGTTATGAATATTTCATCTCTTTCATAGATGATTATTCTCGATACGGTTACTTATACCTGATGGACCATAAGTCTGAAGCTCTTGAAAAGTTCAAAGAGTTTAAGGCTGAGGTAGAAAACCTGTTAGGTAAAACAATTAAGACACTTCGATCAGATCGAGGTGGAGAGTATTTAGATCAGCGATTCCAGGACTATATGATAGAACATGGAATCCAATCACAACTCTCAGCACCTGGTACACCTCAGCAAAATGGTGTATCAGAAAGGAGAAACAGAACCTTGTTAGACATGGTTCGATCTATGATGAGCTATGCTCAATTGCCTAGCTCGTTCTGGGGGTATGCAGTAGCGACTGCAGTACATATTCTTAACAATGTTCCCTCAAAAAGTGTTTCTGAAACTCCTTTTGAGCTATGGAAGGGACGTAAACCTAGTTTGTGTTACTTCCGTATCTGGGGTTGTCCTGCACATGTGTTAGTGACAAATCCTAAGAAATTGGAACCACATACGAGATTATGCCAATTTGTTGGGTACCCGAAAGAAACGAGAGGTGGTCTTTTCTATGACACTCAAGATAATAAAGTATTTGTATCGACAAATGCAACTTTCTTGGAGGAAGACCACATACGAAATCATCAACCACGAAGTAAGTTAGTATTAGGAGAAGCTACAGAAGGATCAACAAGGGTTGTTGATGAACCTGGTCCTTCAACAAGAGTTGTTGGAGAATGCAGTTCTTCTCGTCAATCTAGTCCTCCTCACGTAGTGGGAGAGCTTCGACGCAGTGGGAGGGTTGTGATACAACCTAACCGCTACTTGGGTTTAACAGAAACACAAGTAGTCATACCTGATGACGGCGTAGAAGATCCATTGTCTTATCGTCAGGCAATGAATGATGTAGATAAGGACGAGTGGGCCAAAGCCATGGACCTTGAGATGGAGTCGATGTACTTCAATCAAGTTTGGGAACTTGTAGATCTACCTGAAGGGGTCAAACCCATTGGGTGTAAATGGATCTATAAGAGAAAAAGAGATGCTGCTGGGAAAGTACAGACTTTCAAAGCAAGACTTGTAGCAAAGGGTTATACCCAACGAGAAGGAGTGGACTATGAAGAAACTTTTTCTCCAGTTGCTATGCTAAAGTCCATAAGAATCCTCTTATCCATTGCCACATTTTATGATTATGAAATTTGGCAAATGGATGTCAAGACAGCTTTTCTGAATGGCAATCTTGACGAGAGTATTTTTATGTCTCAACCCGAGGGGTTCATATCCCAAGGTCATGAGCAAAAGGTTTGCAAACTGAATCGATCCATTTATGGGTTGAAACAGGCTTCTAGATCTTGGAATATTAGATTTGATACTGCGATCAAATCTTTTGGTTTTGACCAGAATGTTGATGAGCCTTGTGTATACAAGAAGATCAACAAGAATAAAGTAGCTTTCCTCGTACTCTATGTAGACGACATCCTACTCATTGGGAATGATGTAGGGTATCTATCTGACGTAAAAGAATGGCTAGCAGCTCAATTCCAAATGAAAGATTTGGGTGAGGCCCAGTATGTTCTTGGGATCCAGATTATTCGGGATAGAAAGAACAAATCGCTAGCTCTGTCTTAGGCAACGTATATCGACAAGATGTTGGCTCGATATTCGATGCAGAACTCCAAGAAGGGCTTGTTGCCTTTCAGGCATGGGGTTCACTTGTCTAAGGAACAGTCTCCTAAGACACCTCAAGAGGTTGAGGATATGAGACGGATTCCCTACGCCTCAGCCGTGGGTAGCTTAATGTATGCCATGCTATGCACGAGGCCTGACATTTGTTATGCTGTAGGGATTGTCAGCAGATATCAGTCAAATCCAGGGTTAGACCATTGGACCGCCGTTAAAGGAATCCTCAAGTATCTTAGGAGAACGAGAGATTACATGTTGGTGTTTGGGGCTAAGGAGTTAGTTCTCACGGGATACACCGACTCTGACTTCCAAACTGACAAGGATTCTAGGAAATCTACGTCAGGGTAAGTTTTCACCCTTAACGGGGGAGCTGTAGTTTGGAGGAGCATAAAGCAGGGATGTATAGCAGACTCCACGATGGAGGCTGAGTATGTAGCTGCTTGTGAAGCAGCTAAGGAAGCTGTTTGGCTAAGGAAGTTCTTGACAGATTTGGAAGTTGTTCCAAATATGAACTTGCCCATTACGTTATACTGTGACAACAGTGGGGCAGTAGCCAATTCAAAGGAACCTCGCAGCCACAAAAGAGGTAAACACATAGAGAGGAAGTACCATCTAATTCGAGAGATTGTGCAAAGAGGAGATGTGGTCGTGACCAAGATCGCTTCTGAGCATAACATTGCTGATCCGTTTACGAAGGCCCTCTCGGCTAAAGTGTTCGAGGGTCATCTAGACAGTCTAGGTCTGCGAGATATGTATATAGCGTAATCTAGGGCAAGTGGGAGATGTGTAATGGGTGTAAGGATGCCCTAGTTTATTGTATTTTGCATATTTACCTTTTATGTAATGTACAAATATACATGTACCGTTTCCAGCTTTGGATTATTTTGTATATACGTTCCCTGTAACTGGAGTTTTAGTTCAAGTGGGAGTTTGTTGGGTTTTATGCCCTAAAACTCGTAGATAGTAAATGTACATTTGACCGAACATTAATAAAGTGATGTATTATTCAATGTTTGTATTATATCTTGTCTTGCTAACCCTAATCCAATAAACTAAACATCCATGGCTAATAGAATGAGACTTGAACTAGTATGTAGGGACATGCGGGGATCAATGTTCAAGTTTTAGCCTAAAGGGTCTGTAGTATAGGGATAAGGCTGGGTACCTTATCCTGGTGACACTATGGATACGGCCCGCTTTGTATATTGATACAAACGTAGTGATCCAACACGTTCATGTGGTTGACATGCGAGTGGGGGTATCCTGTGCAATGAGTTTGCACAAAGACCGGACCGCGAAATAGTTAACCACTAACTATAACACCGTTGGTTAGCTCGGTTTCTATTTCACTAGGATGACCTAGGCAACTTGGCCTTAATCCTGAGTGGATTATGGACTCCTGTCCATGAGGGATTGTCCTTTGATTTGTACGGGTGAGAGTGGCCAGTTCGCCGACTCAATAAGCCTACCATTTTGGGGACAAGACCGAATGGGGAGCTGGGAACGTAGTCTTACAAGATGGAATTCACTCCTTCCTGATATGAGGGTAAGTAGAGGTGTGTTCCCTTAAGTGGTGTCTCCGGGTCTTGAACAAAGGGCCCTACCCTCTTTATGGCACGAGAGGGTTTTTATTAAAGTGTTCGAGGGTCATCTAGACAGTCTAGGTCTGCGAGATATGTATATAGCGTAATCTAGGGCAAGTGGGAGATGTGTAATGGGTGTAAGGATGCCCTAGTTTATTGTATTTTGTATATTTACCTTTTATGTAATGTACAAATATACATGTACCGTTTCCAGCTTTGGATTATTTTGTATATACGTTCCCTGTAACTTGAGTTTTAGTTCAAGTGGGAGTTTGTTGGGTTTTATGCCCTAAAACTCGTAGATAGTAAATGTACATTTGACCGAACATTAATAAAGTGATGTATTATTCATTGTTTGTATGTTCATTAGAGGAGCACTGGTACTTAAGGACCAAGAGGTAGCCCAGGGGTAAAACGGTAATTTGACCTAGCTGGGGTACGAACACACGTGAAGGGCTAACTTGCTGCTGACGGTCAATATCCGTGGACACAGAAATATATCTGCAGTGAGAAGAGTGCAGCTGTGGTTCTTTAGTGGAGTGAACCACAGTTAACGAATATTGATTAACTTGGTTAATGAGTTTAACCAACTAATCTCATATCGTTGGAGCTTTTGATCTGTAGGTCCATTAGGTCCCACCGGTAGCTCATTTAGGGCGTTGAGGTAAAATTCTAAGGATGGATTAAATATTCAAAGGTGTTTGAATATTATACTAAAATATGAAGTGGTTCATATTAAAACTATAGGTTATAATTAATATGCATTGGATGTATATTAATACTATAGTTTTGAGAGAGAAAATAGTAATTGAATATGTGATGTTCAATTTTATTTTATTTTATTAATTAATTTCGAATTAATTAATTAATTTTAGTTTAATTAAATTTGATTTAATTAAACTATAATATAAGAGGGATATTAATTTAAATTGGATTTAAATTAATGTTATTTTAATTAATTTAGATTAATTAAAATATAATTAATTATAATTTAAAATCATGTTTTAAAATTATAATTAATTAAAATATCAGATAACTGATTTATCAGTTATCTGATATTTTAATTTTAAAAAGACGTGGTCAGTAGGTTGCAGAACTGACTCCCTGGTCTCACGCCTGAATCCCTCTCCAATAGCTCTCTCAGTTTTGCATTCTCTCCCAGAGAACTGATCCAGAGAAAAATCCAGAGAATTTTTTTCTCCCACCAGCACCCAAAGCAAAATCCGATCAGAGAGTACCGGTGTATCCTTGTGGTGGTGTTCATACAATTTTCCAGCAAGACAAAGGTGATTTGCTGCTGTATTTTTGGGAAAAATTCAGAGAATTAGGCGAAAAGTTCAAGGATTTCTTCAAAGGTAAGGTTCTTCTTGAACTAGGGTCAATAGGACCCAATTCTAGATTAGATCTAGAATTATTCTTGATTTTATGCATGCTTGTATCTGTTTTACAGCAGTTTTTATCCATTATTGTTGCTGTAATTTCATGTATTTTTGCCGTCGTATTGGTATCCCAATCGACGTTTTATTATTCGAAAAGGTCTCTGTGTTTTTCCGCTGCGCATAGGGTTTTTATCCCTTCAGTTTGATGATGAAATGAGGAGGTGAGGCGCGCCTTTTATAGGCCTGAAAATGAGGCAGCGTCGAGACGCTAGGGGACAGCATCGCGACGTTGTCCTAGTTCCAGAAGCATCTAGGCGCGGTTTTGCATGGAATTTCGGGCCTCCTTCATTTCTTTTGGCCCAAATGTTTTATGTGATGGATCTTGGGCTCTCTCTCTTGATC
Source organism: Luffa acutangula (assembly GCA_036850905.1). Lineage (NCBI taxonomy): Eukaryota > Viridiplantae > Streptophyta > Magnoliopsida > Cucurbitales > Cucurbitaceae > Luffa > Luffa acutangula. The sequence continues at coordinate 27,747,548 of CM072090.1, read as the reverse complement.
CAACTTGATGATTAAGGCTTAAAATCCATAAATTTGGGTTCTTTTCCTCCAATTGTCCATAAAATTCTCCTAGGGACAAAATTATAAAAATCAATAGATATTTATGATAAATGCACAATTAAAGCATACAAAAGCCAGTAAATTTAAGGATAAAATAACAACATTCATGCTTTTGCTATCAGGGTTCAAGCTTAACAATCAAGGACCAAAGTCTAAAACAAACTAAAAGAATAAAACAAATATCTAGAGTCATATCTTAACAAGCAAAGTAAATAAAAAGGTAACTACTAAGGTCATTCCTCATGAGCCTCCTGCGTCTGATTCAACCTCTCTGTCTAGCCATCAATTTAGGGATGAAAGGTTGTGTTGAAATTCATTTGAGTGCCTAAAACTCTCTGAAAACTTCTCCATAAGTTAGATGTAAATCATGGGTCACATTTTGAAACAATTTTAACAGGAACCTCATGAAGTCTAACTATTTCATCCATGTACAGCTGAGCCCAACACCTGACAATCGATAGATAGCCGCATGGATCCATCATTTTTCTTAACGAATAAAGCTAGGGCATCTCATGGCAAAAACTCAAGGGTGCTAGAACATTTGTCTATTAGCTCTTGCTTTTATGACTTGGGCTTTGTCAACATTGAAATGGTCATTCTATAAATTCTTGGGAATGAGGGTGGTCCTCGACTCAAGCTCCATGTTGAAATCTATGCTCCGATTGAGTAGTAATCTTGAAAGGTCCAACTTGTGGTACCTAAATTTAGCACAATCTCTCTGGTTACTCCAAGCTAGCCTTATTTTCTCCTTCAACCAAGATAATGCCTTCATTAGTTTTTTGTACTAATCTGATCCCAAAATCAGATTCTCACAAACTTGCTAACGAGACCAACAATCTAACAATTCACTAATAAAGCCTTGAAGTTTTACTCCCATTGTTCTTTGACAATTATTGAAAATAGTCAACTTCATTTAATTCTTCCCTCTAGCACCTGGTAAATTTAAGGCAAAAGCTTCTCCAAGCACACTTTCACTATTTTGCTTGTTCTTGCCTAATCTTTTGCTTTGAGAGGAACTTCTCGTACTAAAGTTGAATTTCACAACCAAAGCTGCTTACAATTCCTTATAACCAAAATAGACACCAAGGTTCTCAACTGCCAATAGTCACAAAATTTCTTCAACAATCCTAAAGACTCTTGAACATCAGTTAAATCAATAAGGATCAAGCTATACACATGCATTTGGAGTCTCAACTACCGATTGCTCTTGTCTTGTAAAGATATCAAAGCTTTCCAGTAACACAACTTACTTTTCTCTCTCTTCTTTTTTTTAGGTCTCAAGTCTCTCCCAAACTAGGCCAATTTAATAATCTAGCAGAAAATTATTAAAAGGCATGGGTAGAAACACATCTCAAGAGAAATAATTACGTAAACATATAATCATGTAAAACATAGTCATTTTAATTACCAAGGGCATACCTTGTGACGATGAGAATCTTGTTATTTAGCTATAGGGACAATCAAGCTTACGATATAAGGAGTCTACAGAACCCTTAGCTGGGCTCTGATACCAACTGTAATGACCCGACTTCTTACAAGAGTCTTTTCGGGACCGTTACGATATGCATGCATTGGAGGCCTTTTTAAATAAAAACATTTTATAACATAAACACTAATTTAAGTAAAAACCTCAAAACAAAACTTTTATTCGGGATCCCTGATTTTAAAGGTTTTAAATATTCTTAAATAATTTCCAAACTATGAACATATGTCCTCAAAGAAATTTCTCAAACAAGTTTACAAATCAAATAAAGTAAAACAAAGTTCTTAAAGCGGAAGAAAATAAAATATGTAGTTCATAGTCCTCTCATGGTTGCCTAACGGATTCTCATCAATCGCCTTGCACCTGCCCTTGCCTTTACCTGAAAGAAAACATTTTAGAAAAGAATGAGTATTTAAAATACTCAATAAGTGACCCTACTGTTGAGGTTGGGTCACACTTATACACGTTTCTAAAATCAACAACAAACATATTTTGGTGGCTCTAAACTTTATCTTAAACTTATTAATTATGGGATATACATCAATTTCATGCATATCCTAGACACATCAATTTCATGTGTCGTATATGGAGGAACGTCAATTTCACGAACCTCGACTCAGGCACATCCATTTCATGTCTCTAAGTCCTGTGTAGGCATCTAAGTACATCAATTTCATGTACCCTTTCAAAATTTAAGAAAAAATCATAATTCATTTAAACGAACATATTGCGGAATTTTTGAGAGACCACCAACTCAAGGATTTCAAAACTCAACATTTGCAAGCATTAATAATGAATTTCATGCTTTCAATATTTTTTTCATAAACATAAACGTAATCAAACAACTCATAGAGACACAATAATTTTTTTGGAAAATCAAACACGTGCTCCCAAATAAAAAGTTCAACAATAATGTCACTTACCTTGGCTTAAACCAATTCTTGATAAATATCAACCAATTTCCTTAACTTCAAAGCTCTAAGCAAGCAAAACAGAACCTTAGGCTTCATGTTTGGGTTCCGATTTTGCTCCAAAACGACGATTAATCCTCAAAATGCTATGGGTACCTTGGATTTACCAACAAAAATCAATAGGTATTCCTCTAACACAATTAAACCATCCAAAACTTGACTTAATTCACTTACCCAATGACGAACTCGCTCAAAGATGCTGAAACTTGAAGATTATAGCTCGAATCGCCGAAATTGATGCGAAAAGCTTGCTGAACAGAGTTAAAAATGAGTGGGTATTCCTCTAACACAAATGAAACAAGAAAAACTCAATTTAACTCACTTACCCACTCTTAAAATCGCTGGAAAAACGTTGAAAAACAACCCAAAACACTGCTATTCGAGCCGCCGCTCACCGGAGAAGTTGCTGCCGTGAGAAAAATACTACATTGTCGCATCCGCCGCCCCAAAAAAAGAACAAACAGAGAGAGAGAGAGAGATTGATGACATGCAAAAATGTCATCATTTTCCTATTATTTCAGCTAGTTTTGTTCATGAATTGTGAGTTTTAATGTATTGATTTTATAGAAAACCGAGTTCGAGCAGCAAAACTGAGATTTTAAGAGAATTTGGATGAATTTGAAGACCTTTTTGGGCAATTTGAAGAATAATCATTGAAGATCCAAGCCCTAAGGTCCAAGAAGAGAAGATAATCAAAGTGGGAGGCCCAAAAAGCCCAAAAGTTTGAAGAAAGGAGGCAAAAATCCGCAAATAAGGCTTCTAGAAGGCCTAGCGTCTCGATGCTAGGTGATCAGAAAAACGCGCTCCAAAATCGTGATAGCGTCGCGACGCTGTCTGCGTAGCGTCGCGACGCTGCGACTACTTCTGCCCCAAGACAACATTGTTGGGTTTTATGCCCTAAAACTCTTAGATAGTAAATGAAACAAATTAATCAATCTCAATAAAGTGTTATTTGAGTAATTCAGTAATTTGGTTATTGAATAATCGAGTTTGCATTAATAAACCATAAATCCAATAAACTAAGATCCAAGGTTGTTTAAATGAAACTTGGACTAGTATGTGGGGACATACGGGGATCAGTGTCCAAGTAACAACCTAAATGGTCTATAGTATAGGGATAAGGCTAGGTACCTTATCCTGGTGACACTATGTGATGCGGCCCACCTTGTATTCGATACAGATGCAATGATCCAAAGCATCCATGTAGGAGACATGCGGGTGGGGGTATCCTATGCAACGAGTTTGCATAAGACCGGACCGCGAAATAGTAACCACTAGATGTAACGCCGTTAACTAGTTTAGGTTTCTATTTTAATAGGATGACCTAGGTAACTTAATCTCAATCTTGAGTCTGTTATGAACCCCTTTCAGGAGGGACTGTCCTTAGATTTGTATGGGTGAGAGTGGTCAGTTCGCCGACTCAATTAGCCTACCATTTCAGGGGCAAGACCGAATGGGGGCTGGGAACATAACAATACAAGATGGAATTCACTTCTTCCCCTATTGGGGTAAGTAGATGTGTGTTCCCTTAAGGGCTGATTCTAGGGCTTGAACAAAGGCGCGTCGTCCTCTCCTAGCCTGAGAGGAACTCCTGTTTAGTGGTTGGACCCTAAACAACTTGTTCATTAGAGGAATCAGTGGTACTTAAGGAACCAAAGGTAACCCAGGGGTAAAATGGTAATTTGACCCAGCTGGTATTACGAACACACGTGAAGGATTGACTTACATCTTGGTCGATATCCATGGACACAGAAATATTCTACAGTGAGAAGAGTGCAGTTGTGGGTTTTTAGTGGAGTGACCCACAGTTAACGAATGTTGACTAAACTTGGTCAATGAGTTTGGCAAATTAGTCTCGTATCGTTGGAGTTTCTGATCTGTAGGTCCATTAGGTCCCACTAGTAGCTCGTAAAGAGACTTGAGGCAATTAAGTATAAATTGTAAATTGGAAGTGTTCAATTTATTTGAGGAATCGTATAATGTATATTGATGCATTATAATATAAAGTTTATGAAACTTTATAATATAATTTTTGAATTAATTTCAAAAATTAATTCTTGGGAGAAAATATTTGAAAGAGTTCAAATAAATTTAATATGAATTGGATTCATATTAATTTTAATTTTAATAAAATCCCTAATATTAAATATATGATATTTAATTGGGTAAATTAATTAATTATGGAATTAATTAATTATTTATTAAAATTAGAGACATTTTCCTATTACGAAAGAAAATATTTGAAAGAGTTCAAATAAATTTAATATGAATTGGATTCATATTAATTTTAATTTTAATAAAATCCCTAATATTAAATATATGATATTTAATTAGGGAAATTAATTAATTATGGAATTAATTAATTATTTATTAAAATTAGAGACATTTTCCTATTAGGAAAGAAAATATTTGAAAGAGTTCAAATAAATTTAATATGAATTGGATTCATATTAATTTTAATTTTAATAAAATCCCTAATATTAAATATATGATATTTAATTAGGGAAATTAATTAATTATGGAATTAATTATTTATTTATTAAAATTAGAGACATTTTCCTATTAGAAAAAGGTCTTCCTTTTCCTATTAGGAAAAAGGTTTTGGCCTTTACCTATAAATAGGACCCCTGAGGTGGGGTGAAAGACATCCCATTCATTCTCCTACTCTCAGAGAATTCTCCCAACGGCTCCCACAAGTCTCCTGCCTCTAGAAGTCTCAGAGTCATATCGGTGTAGCCATAGTGATGGTGTTCGCACTAGTTCGTGATTAATTCACAAGCAGTTGGTGAATTTAATCTGAGTCGTCAACGAGAGTAAGTAATTTGTTACTTTATAAATCAGATTTAGATCTAATATTTTTGTATGCTTAGCCTTAATATATATTTAGAATAGTTCTAATATTATTGCCAATGTATTGGTATTTTAGATTAAACAAAATTAATTACGAATCGGACCCAATCACGCTTTCGCTTTATGGAATTATGGAATTCCAATCCTTCAAACATGACATCACAACGTCCAGACGCAGTGACGTAGCGTCTCGACGTTGTCGATTTGTTCATCAAGAAATTTCCAGCCCCTTTCACTATAAAAAGGGCCCTTCCCTTTGGTTCAAATCATCACATTTTTTGGGGAGCTCTCCCCTAGCTCAATAGAGAGAAAAAGTGAGAAGAATTGTGGAGAAAAAGTTGGAATTGAGTGAGATTCCAAGGCTCAAGATTCGAGATGATCGTAGCGGGAGCTTGGGATCGACTTATCGGTTATTTCTTCCCTACTTATTTATAATTCCTTGTTGTAATTTGAGTTAGGCCCATGGATCAAGATCACTCGGGCAAAATTATTTCCATTTGTGAGTAGATCTTGATGAAAGGATTTGGAATTCTCCAATCCCGTTAAAGCGGAAGCGTAATTGGGACCGATTCGTAGTTAATTTTGTTTATCCAAAAATACCATAACATTGGCAAAAATCATGGAACCAATTCTATAGAAACTTAAGGCTAAGCACACAAAATTTAGATCTAAATCTAAAGGGGAGAAGCAAACATACCGTCGTTGACGACTCTAAATACTTCAACGGACACCTTTCTTGATTTTGGACCAACCGTCAACAATTGGGACACCACCAATTGATCTTCCCCGCTATGACTCTGAGATTAGGAACGTAGTTGTGGGACTACCTAATCTTGAATGGGAAAAACTCTAGAGAGAAAATTCTCCCTAGAGTTCTTGGGTTGAGAGAATATGAGAGGGAGGCTAGAGAGAATGCAAGAGTGCATTCTTGTGGCCTTATGTTGTTGTACCTAAACCCTAGGTTTAGTGTTCTATTCATAGGAGAAAGGTCATGAATAAAATATTCATTTAAAATCAATTATTTCCATAACTGATTTAACCTTTTCCATAATTAATCAATTGCATGATCAACCAATTCCATGACCAATCAATTCCATAATTGATTAATCTTTTCCATAAATGATTGATCACTTCCATAAGTGATTAAATCATTTCCATAAATGATTAATTACTTCCATGAGTGATTAATCATTTTCATAATTGATTAATTTCCAATTAATTAATTCTTTAATTAATTAATCACCAATTAAATATCATATATTTAATTTCAGACCTTCTATTAGTTAATTAATTAATTACCCAATTAAATATCATATATTTAATTTGAGACCTTCAATTAATTAATTCTATAATATGAATCAAATTCATATTAAAATTTGAACTCCTTCAAATTCTCTTATATCCTATAAATTTAATATGAATCAAATTCATATTAATATTTGAACTTCTTCAAATATTTATTTCTCTCATAGACTATAGTTTAATTAAATCTCATTTAATTTAAACTAAATTGAATAATTAATTAATTTATCTTCTAATTAAATACCATATATTTAATTAGACATATATTTGAACTCTTTCAAATATATCAATCTCTCAATATAATAAAGTTTAATCTAAAATTAGACTTTATATTTTAATGCATCACTATACATTATATTAATTTGTATCTCGTACAATTAACTTAATTCCTAATATGAATTTGAATTATTCAAATTCTCTCAAGATATATTTGTTCCTAATTACTCTTTCCGAGCTAGCAAGGGGACCTAATGGACCTACAGATCAGAAGCTCCAATGATATGAGGTCAATAGATTAAACTTATTAATTAGGTTAACCAATATTCATTAACTGTGGGTCATTCCACTAAAGACCCACAACTGAACTCTTCTCACTGTAGAACATTTCTGTGTCCATGGATGTAGACCTATGCCGGTAAGTCAATCCTTCACGAGTGTCCATAATCACAGCTAGGTCAAATTACCGTTTTACCCCTGTGTTACATTTGTGTCCTTAAGTACCAGCGCTCCTCTAATGAACAACCTGATCGCGAGCATAGCTAGCTATTTTTCTCTGATTAATTAAGCTAGTCTTTTATAATTATTTGCCCAAATTTATGCACTTTTATGTTTTATTTGTAGGAACTACGTGTTTGAAGCTTAATTCAGCAATTGGAGTCAAATGGAGTTTTCTAAAAAAAAAAAAAAAAAAAAATTTATAGCGTCGCGACGCTAGGAACAGCGTCGCGACGTTATAGAAAAATTTTCCAAAATTGCGGATCGCGACAGCGTCTCGCCGCTACGACGAAATTTTGCTATTTAATCATCCTTTCGGCTAGGTTTTTGGGGGATTCAATTTTGGGAATTCTTGGAGCCGTAAAGAGGGCAGAAACATAACTTAATGTTCCCCCCTGCTATAGCCAAAATAATCTCTCTAATTCTAACTCTGATAGTCATTACACAAGCAGCATGTTGTCGCCAGGAACTTATTCCTTTAAAAGAAGAACATGCATGATTTGTGGCCCTTGAATCAAGTATTCGGAGAGAATCAATATTCTTCACTAATCAAGTTTTCAAGACAAGTAAACGAAAATTACGGTCTTGAACAAGTTCTCTTTTGCTAAGCAGGGTTCTATGTCATATTCACCAAGAACAATTCTTAATGAATTAAACGTATGAGGCATGAGGACATTCCTTAGTTAAGAATAATCCTAGACTTATTTACCACAATTTGTCGTTTAAGTTTGTTGTATTACTGTTATTTATATAATGACGTAAGACAATACACATAAAATTATTATATAATTGTTGAAGTAACAAATTACTTGCATTATTATTTGCACTAACTCATCACAAATAATCCAATCAAATTCTACAAAAACAAATAAGCAATCAAAGAAACCCTATAAAACTATTGATTTAGTTTTTGCAACGATACTTCAAAGGTTTAGAACAACAGCCACCGAAGGGTGGTCAGCTACTCCTCCTCTGAATTGAGACAATCTCAACCAAATTCTAACACCAGAATAACTCATATTCCATTAGCGTTTAGTTACTGTTGTTCGGTCAAGGATTAGTTAACACATTTAACTCATCCCCGTAAGTGTAACCCTCCCACTTTCAGATCTCAGAGGCACGCACCAACAGGCTACCGAAGGGAAAGACAACTGTTGGTAATTAGCCTAAGAGTTCCTATCCTATTCAGGAGTTCACGATGTTTCGAATCCTATGATCAGGCCCTCCGAAGGGATGGTTGCGCCAGGACAACCTGCAGGCGGATCATAGGACTCTCACGGTGTGAACTAGGGGCAGAGACAAAGGGATACGTTGACACGTGTCCCGCTCCCACTTACTTTAGACATTTTTCCCATTCACCTTGTTATTGATCCATGCAAACACTTTCCGAAGGGAGGTCGCTCCTAAGGCGACTCGAAGCCGAGCATGAACCTCACGTTGTGAATATAGGGACGTAGGAGCAAAACTTGATTTAAATCTCGTTTTGTAATTTTCCTCCCACTGAAAATGTCCTAAGGTTAGTTTAGGGTTGTTCAACTTAGATAAAATTCGGCTAAGTCAATCTATCTAAGTCTGATCCTATTATAACAATTATGGAAAGGATTCAACCGCAATGTTTTAGGTGAATTAAACTTCTTTTAATAAACCCAACTTTGCAAGTCAACATTACTATGGTTAATTCAACTCAAGGTTCGGATCAGTTCCCAGGTAGGAGGTGTTCCGTAAACCGTCATCTTAAGTACCCCCAGCCTTAGACAGAACTTTACCGAGAGAGTTCCCTTATAACCACAGTAATGTAAGGTCTTTACTCTAAAGATCTAGGTGTATTAAATACTTTTAACAAACCTAGTGACCTTGCATGCTAACATTTAACTATGATTAATTCAACTCCAGTATTCCGGGTCAGTTCCCAGGTAGGAGGTGTTCCGTAAATCGTCAACTTAAATACCTCCAACCTTAGACAGAACTTTACCGGTGGAGTTCCCTTATAATCATAGCAATATTTTTCCTACTTAGTCAATTAAAACTAATTTTAATTCTAAGTAAGAATAATTCTAATCCTATTAGAAATGTGATCTTAGATCTAATTAATTTTAAACATTTTAAAATTAATTCATTTATACTAAGATCCTATGTTTGCATGCAATTCTTTGTTATAGGTTAACGGTTTCTATTCATTAATATTATAACTATTATAAATTTTAATGAATTAACCCTATAACATGCTACTATGGTGAATAAATTAACAATCAAATTCTAATTAATTTATAAAATCATACATTAGCCTACATGACATACCATAAACATAACAACTATATTAATCTAAGGTAATGCCATGCTCAATGCAATTTAATTTCCTTTTAATTAACCTAACTCTTAAATTAATTATACAAGAAAATTAAAATTAAGCATTACCATTTTCATACATTAACATAACAATTTATATTAATAGCTCATGAAAATTAAGCATGTAAATTACTAATATAAATATAACTCTTATATTTTTAAACTAAAGTAATTTCATGCTCAATGCAAATTAATTTTCTTCAATTAATATAACTCTTAAATTAATTACCCAAGAAAATAAGCATTCACATTTTCATACATTAACATAACAATTTATATTAATATATCATGAAAATTAATTAAGCATGATAATTAATTATATAAATATAACTCTTATATATTATTAAACTAAAGTAATTTCATGCTCGATTCAAATTAATTTTCTTCAATTAATCCAACTCTTAAATTAATTATCCAAGAAAGTTAAAATAAGTATTCACATTTTCATACATTAACATAACACTTTATATTAATTGCTCATGAAAATAAATAAGCATATAAATTACTTTCATAAATATAATTTTTTTTTATATTTTTTACTAAAGTAATTTCATGTTCAATGCTTCTCAATTTTCATCCATTTAATCATAACAATTTATATTAAATACTCATGAAAATAAAATTCATACATATACATTAAAACATTTATAATAATAAATATGCATGAATATATTAATTGCTCATGAAAATCAATTAATTTGATGCATACATCATATGCATAATTAAATTAAAACTACCAAAATTGACCGGCATATTTGGCATATCCTAAGGAATTAAAAGCAATTTAAATTACAATAATTTAAATCCAAGACATATCTTGGTCTTCAAATCTTTTCATTTTTTTGCATTTACAATTGATCTAATCAAAAGTATAAATCTAATCCCAACAAATATGCCTAAATAATCAATTTTGTAAATTAAATCACATATCACATATATAAATTAAAATACCCACCATTGAACCAATGCTAATTTTAGAGAAACGAAATTAAATCTACGATCGGCTCTGATACCAATTGAAAGGATTTGGAATTCTCCAATTCCGTTAAAGCGGAAACGTAATTGGGACCGATTCGTAGTTAATTTTGTTTATCCAAAAATACCATAACATTGGCAAAAATCATAGAACCAATTCTATAGAAAGTTAAGGTTAAGCATACAAAATTTAGATCTAAATCTAAAGGGGAGAAGCAAACATATCGTCGTTGACGACTCTGAATACTTCAACGGACACCTTTTTTCTTGATTTTGGACCAACCGTCAACAATTGGGACACCACCAATTGATCTTCCCCGCTATGACTCTGAGATTAAGAATGTAGTTGTGAGACTACCTAATCTTGAATGGGAAAAACTCTAGAGAGAAAATTCTCCCTAGAGTTCTTGGGTTGAGAGAATATGAGAGGGAGGCTAGAGAATGCAAGAGTGCATTCTTGTGGCCTTATGTTGTTGTACCTAAACCCTAGGTTTAGTGTTCTATTTATAGGAGAAAGGCCATGAATAAAATATTCATTTAAAATCAATTATTTCCGTAACTGATTTAATCTTTTCCATAATTAATCAATTCCATGACCAACCAATTCCATGACCAATCAATTCCATAATTGATTAATCTTTTCCATAAATGATTGATCACTTTCATAAGTGATTAAATCATTTCCATAAATGATTAATTACTTCAATAAGTGATTAATCATTTTCATAATTGATTAATTTCCAATTAATTAATTTTTTAATTAATTAATCACATATATTTAATTTCATACCTTCTATTAGTTAATTAATTAATTACCCAATTAAATATCATATATTTAATTTGAGACCTTCAATTAATTAATTCTATAATATGAATCAAATTCATATTAAAATTTGAACTCCTTCAAATTCTCTTATATCCTATAAATTTAATATGAATCAAATTCATATTAATATTTGAACTTCTTCAAATATTTATTTCTCTCATAGACTATAGTTTCATTAAATCTCATTTAATTTAAACTAAATTGAATAAATAATTAATTTATCTTCTAATTAAATACCATATATTTAATTAGACATATATTTGAACTCTTTCAAATATACCAATCTCTCAATATAATAAAGTTTAATCTAAAATTAGACTTTATATTTTAATGCATCACTATACATTATATTAATGTGTATCTCGTACAATTAACTTAATTCCCAATATGAATTTGAACTATTCAAATTCTCTCAAGATATATTTGTTCCTAATTACTCTTTACGCGCTAGCAGGGGGACCTAATGGACCTACAGATCAGAAGCTCCAATGATATGAGGTCAATAGATTAAACTAATTAATTAGGTTAACCAACATTCATTAACTGTGGGTCATTCCACTAAAGACCCACAACTGAACTCTTCTCACTGTAGAACATTTCTGTGTCCATGGATGTAGACCTATGCTGGTAAGTCAATCCTTCACGAGTGTCCGTAATCACAGCTGGGTCAAATTACTGTTTTACCCCTGTGTTACATCTGTGTCCTTAAGTACCAGCGCTCCTCTAATGAACAACCTGTTTATGGTCCAACCATTAAATAGAAAGTCCTTCTCGGGCCAGTGAGAGGGCGGGATCCCTTTGTTCAAGTCCCGAAGTCACCACTTAAGGGAACACTCATCTACTTCACCTAGAAGCGGGAAGGAGTGAATTCCTTCTTGTGTTGTCATGTCCCCAGCCTCCCACTCGGTCTTGTCCCCAAAAAGGAAGGCATATTGAGTCGGCGTATTGGCCACTCTCACCCATGCAAAGCAAAGGACAATCCCTCATGAGAAGGAGTTCATGACACACTCAGGATTAAGACTGAGTTACCTAGGTCATCCTATTTAAACAATAAACTAATTAGTTAATGGTGTTATAACTAATGGTTGACTATTTCGTGGTCTGGTCTTATGCAAACTCATTGCATAGGATACCCCCACTTGCATGTCTACTACATGGACGTTTTGGATCAATACGTCTGTATCAAATACAAAGCGGGTCGTATCTCATAGTGTTACCAGGATAAGGTACCCAACCTTATCCTTGTACTATAGACCTTTTAGGTTGTTACTTGAACATCGATCCTCGTATGTCCCCACATGTTGATGATGACAAACTACTTAAGAAAAATATTCTCAGAGTAGAATGTGAATAATGATATCGAATGAATTCAATCAGTAAACATTCTATTTATTTATTTAACATAAAATATATTTTTCTAAATTCTCCCCCTTTTGTTATCATCAAAAGATAACAATTTAAAGTATAAGCTCCCCCTAAAAAGAATAATCATTGGAATAATTAAAGATAATACTTCTTCTCAAAATAATAATTGAAAGTTAAAGCTCCCCCTCAAAACAATAATCAAGAAAGTAATAACAGTAAGTTCATTTAAGCACCCTTAATAAATGAAGTCAATCAATTTGAGCAAAGATAATCATGAAATATTGTATATTCAACCATACATCAAAGCACACAATCTCAATTTCATAGAGACAATAATTTATCTCAATAAATCAACGAACATCTCTATAACAAAGATACGCGATCATAATATTTTCACAAAACATATGTAGGTCCTCCTAAACAAGTGAATCATATAAATATTTGGACAAATAAATAAGAACTCCCCCTAAATATATGAGACATAGTAAATATTGTAAATGAGGAACAACAAAAAATTAATCAATTTAATCAAGACTTGAATTTATCATACTGAATAAATGTTACAAAAGGATAATTCATAATTACTTAAAATTATCACAAATAATTAGACTACAATTAAACCCACAAAAAATATCTCATTTTTAAAAGGCATTTGCTCCCTAAAAAAATAAGCAAACTCCAATAAATATATTAAGAGGATTTCATGGAGTTTCATAAATCAACAAAAAAGGATATTTAAATTCTAATCACCTTAATTTTCAAATGCTCAATTAACCATAATAAAAGGCATTAGATTGAGATATTCATAGAATAAATCACTTTAAAAACATACCAAATATAGAATTCAATTCAAAGTACTTAATCACACATTCTCAAACATTTATGCAATATGAGATACCAATTAAAAAAATATACATAAAATGTTTAAACATTTAAACATTCATAGAATTTCACACCATTTACCAATTTATAGAATCTAATTCATATTATAGGATCAAATCAATATTTATAAAATTAAATTCATGAAAATAATTTAGACATAATATCAAATTTATTTAAGGCAAAGATATATTGATTTTATGCAAAAGGCATTATACCAAAAATTAACAAAATACTAATATGAGAGACAAAACAATACATCAATAACAACCATAATCTCAAAGTAATTTAGTTCACAAAAGGAAAAGTTATCAATAAATGAAATATGTCAATAATCAATACAAGTGAAACAAGTTTCATTTAGAGATAAAATAAATTCAAACACACAACCAATAGGGAACAATTTTTTTTTTTTTTAACCGCTCCCCCTATTAAAAGAAATTTAACAACTCTTTTCCATAACACATGTAATAACTTTTCAAAACTAGATCATCAAAACATAATGCTTTAATTAAGTAATAGACATTCAATCTCATAAAGCATTCACAAAATTTTTAAACTAACAAACCTCAATACCCATTGTAAGAGTGAAACTCAAACAATAAAGTATAGAGAGAAATAGTTAAAAAAAAAAATATTTGTAAACAACTTATTTGATAAATCAATAACAAGAATTAATTATAATCAGTTTTAATTATCAAGCAATAATTAATCCACAAAAGATTCAAAAAACAATTCCAATAATCAAATATTCAATGGTCAAATTTTGTTGACACTAAAAAAGTCCAATATTTCAAACAATCAAGATATCAAAGTATATTTCATAAGACTCAAATTCAAAAGAATCAATAATATGTCAAAATAGATTTTTAACAATTTCTTATGAAATGTAATTAATTCTATAAATTTAAACATAAAGCAAAGAAGAATATAAAATAAACATGAAGAAATTTGAAATTAATCCATTTTAATTTCTCAATAGCACATAACCATGTATTCCATAAATGCACAATAATAAAGGTAAATGTCAAAAAGAATATTCATAAATAACTCATAGACATTTAATCTAATAATCAACAAAATTCAATAATCAATCTAAAGACAATTCTTTATACCAATATAGTAGGTAATTCACAATTCAACAACAACAAAGTTAAAAAAATAAATAAAAATCAACATTTCAATCATTCAACAAAAATAATAGTTTACCTTACCAATAATAAAATGCAAACTCAATATGTATATCGCAAGGAATATATTCAACCATCCATAAATATATTGATAAGCAAATCGTAATTTTAAATAATATCACAATAAAAATATTTCCATTCAAACAATTCAAAAATCTAATTTTCAAATTCAAAGGTTCATAAAATATCTCTAATTATCTCAAAAGAGCATTAATAGGAGAATCATAAATATGTTTCAAAATATATAAAACATATCAATTCAAACAATTCAAGATTTTCAAATTCAAATTTAAAAGAAGATATCATAGCACATTATATCTCACAATTCATTTAAGAAATAAAGTTACCAAATAAGGGTTTTTCCTTTTGAAGCACCAAGAGAGTTTCAATGCTCCATTTGAATTTTGAATAATTTCCTTTTGAAGCTCATCCAATCTTCAAATTTGAATTTTGGCGCACACTTACAAAAAAAAATTTAACAAGTAGTGATCTTTGGTACCCATACTAGTTTAGGTCTATGTAGGTTAGTCTCAATTTTTGGAACCCATTTCTTTTTAGTTCCAACATTACTAGCATTCATTTTTGGCAAATAACAACTATTAAATTTATGACCAATTTTGCCACATGAATAACAAGTAACATTATGCATAAACTTTTCATTCATATAATGTCTATGCATGTTATTTTTCACATAAGTGTTCCTTTTGTAAGTATTTTGAAATTTTGCTTTATAAGGAACATTTTTCTTTCCATAACGATCAAGATCATTTTTCAATTTATAGCAATTTGGTCTAATATGACCTTTAATACCACAATAATGACATATAGGTACAAATTTTGCATTATGCACAAATCTAGCATTATGAACTAAATTAGACTTAGAATAAGAATGATTTGACACACATTTTGCTACATCATGCTTATGAACAAAATTTGGTACATCATGCTTATGCACATTACCTTTTAGCAAAACATTTGGCAAAGCGTCACTAGGCATACTAGAAGATGCTTTAACAAAAATAATTTTGGAATTTGATGGAGTAACACTCTCATCAACATAACCAAGACCTCTTTTGTCATTTAACGGTTTACCCATGTCAATAATTTTATCGCACCTATTGTCAATTTCATAATAGATTCTTTAGCACAATTAAGCTCATTCATAAGATTTGATTCTTTTTCTTTGAGAGCTTTAACAAGTTCATGCAAATCAAAGGTATCATGCTCAAGAAATTTAATCTTATCTAGCAAAACACATTTTTCTTCATCACAAGAATTATCAACATCATCATGCTTCACAACACTATTTTCATTTAATTTCAAGCATTCATTTTCTTCAATTAATGATTGATTTTTAATAAGTAAGACATCTAAGTCATTTTTCAATTCTAAAAATGAGGAATTAAGGGCCCGTTTGGTAATGTTCTCGTTTCTTGTTTCTTGTTTCTAATTTTATTAAGAAATCTAAGCATTTAATAACTATGTATGTTTCTTGTTTTTCAATTTTTAGAAACACTCCCAAAATTTGTATAGAACTTTTGGGAACAACTAAAACTAGTTTCTCCTTTTTTGTTCTTGTTTCCAATTTTTTCCAAACATAAATAAGAATATAGGTTTATTATTATTGAATGTATAGGTGTTAAAGTCATGAAATTCTATTTTTCTTTATTAAAAATGAAGAAACGGAAACAAGAAACGAGAACATTACCAAACAGGCCCTAAGTTTCTCATTTTCTTCCTTCACAGAATTAAGCTCATTTAATAACTCATTATTTTGGTGAGCTAATTTTGTGTTCTTCTTTTTAAGAGACATATATTTAGAGCATACTTTTTCAAAATCAATTTTAATTTCATTATAGGCATCCACAAGCTCATCATGTGAAGGACTTTCGTTACTTACCTCTTCATCGTCACTTTCATCATTTGTGTGAGCCATCAAGCACCAATGAGATTCCTGAAAATCTTCTTTCTCCAATTTATGAAAATTTCCTTGATTTCTAGATTTATAAATTTCCTTCACATCAAGAAAATCATTAGAAACACAAGATGAATATTCTAACACATTATTAACTCTAATATTTGCCATAAGCTCAAACAATTAAGTTTTTTAGAAGGATAATTTTCAAAATGAATTTTAAGAGAAAAATATTTGTTTGAAAATTTTCTTCTGAACACAACACTTTATAAAATAAAAAATCGAGCTACCCGCTCTGATACCAATTGTAGGATCGTATGGCAACATTAGAGGGGGGTGAATAGAGTTGCTTAATAAAATTTAAAACTTTTTGCTAAATTAAAATGAATTGATTTAAACGAAATAAATAAATTTTAATAAGCACTATAAAGCATAAAGTATGCTAGAACTATTTGACAATTTTCCTAGGCATGCAATCTACTCATAAAACTGAAATAGCGGAAATTATAAGAGTAGAGAGAAATAGATAACACGAGGAAATTTTATAGTGGTTCGGAAATTCCTACTCCACTCCCCAAGACTCCTTCTTGGGTATTTTATTGCAACGACTCTCTTACGGGTGAGAACCAAACCGACTCTTTTTCCAGGTTCAAGAGTAAACCTTTATTGATCCTTTTACAGGTTCAGGACTCAACCTATACCGATCTTTTTAAACGGGTTCAAGATCAAAACCACTACGATTCTTTTAACCAGGTTCAGGATCAAACCACTACAAATTCTTTTTCGGGTTCAGGATTAAACCACTCACTCAATTCCCAATGTGCACCCACACTTTATTACAATTCCCAATAATGAATGAAAAAAAAAACTCACAAAATAAAATACCTCTTGAAGGCTAATTACACAATGTTGTGCACTCACAATAATAAAACCTCACAATAACACTAGGCCAATTTAGGAGCAATGGAGGATTTTAGACAAGAATTGAAGAGTAGGGAGACTTGAGAGCTTAAGACTTTGATGTCTTTTTTTGGTGTGTGAATGAATGGGAAAATCAAGTCCAATTTATAGGCGAGGAGGTTGAACATTGGTCGTTGGATCAAATTAAGGATGAATGGTGGAGATTGAATTTAGAATTAGAAAAGGAAAGAATTTCAAATTTAAGAGAGAATTTTGAAGGATTGGAATTTTAGGATTAGGAGAATAAAATCAAGGATTTATGGGATGAATTTTGGAAAGAATCTAATTTGAATTTGGAGGAATTTTGATACTAAGAGCAAATTTTGAAGATATGGAATTTTGGAGATAATGAGAATAAATCAAGGATTTTTTGGATGGATTTTGGGAAGAATAAAATTTGAATTGGGAGGAATTTTGGGAAAAAATAAAATTTGAATTGGGAGGAATTTTGGAAAAAAATAAAATTTGAATTGGTGAATTGGAAAGAATAGAATTTGAATTGGTGGAATTTTGATGCAATTTTGAGAAAATAGGATGAAAGAAAATAATAAAATGGAGAGAATTAAAATTAAGAGAAACATGGAGGAAATTGATAATTCTTCATCAGTTGCCACGTTGGATGCCAAGTAAGCGCCACGTCATTGCCACGTAGGCTTTTTCCTTCCAATCTTCTTTTGCTTGTAACTTTCTCGTTTGAACTCCGATTTGAGCGATTCAAGTTGCTTTGGAATCATCTTGCCAAGCTCTACATTATGAACACTTTAAAACACTAAAATCATTAGTAAATTAAAGTTTGTTATCATCAAAACATATAGTATGATTGAAGCTTGTAAAGCTAACATAAATAAATTGAAATACGAGAAAGATAAAATTGTCGGAGTAAATAAAACATGCAAAAAACAAAAAAAATTGGTTTGAAGACCATTGATAAAAGAGATCGTTAGATTGAGATTTTACTGTTTGAACGATTGCTACTTGGGTTCCTAGTTTACTCTAAAAATGAATTTCATCGAATTCGAATTGAGTCCGGTAATGCTTCTTGGTTACTCGGAGGATCCTCCTAACTAACTTGTGTTTAATTAATTCAAACAAACAATCCGAAATCTCGCAATTGTCAACCAAAATTAATTGTTTTACGTGCAAGGGTCTTGAATCGAAATAATTAAATTGAACAAATATTTGAATTCAATCAAGACAATTTTTTCATTCATCTTAAACATATCAAGAATCTACACTAATCATACGAAAATTAGCGATGGACTTGTCTCGACCTAGTGGCTATCTCAAATAACTAATCGAATGCATAAAATTAAATTCCAAGTTGCGTCAATTCAAAAGAATTCAATCATACACATTGGTTTAAACTAGATTACATGAAAAGAAAAAATTGAACTTCATGAAATTCAAAGAAAACTAACCGTAAACTCAATTAAGAACAACAATCATTCAAAACAGATCCAAATCCAAAAATACAACTGAATTTAGCCACTCATAATGAATATAAACAACAATATAAATCCAATCCAATGCATACAAATCACCCTAAAAGTCCTAAGAAACTCAGAAAAGCTAAGGGAAATGAGAGAATTCGGAAAAGCTCGAAAATCTAACTTAACAGCGGTAAAAACCGAGACTGCTATGTTTAAAAACGTCGTAGCATCGAGATGCTTGAAGGTGAACGTCTCAATGCTACCCATTCTGTCATCCATGCATTATCGAGCCAGTGTCGAGACGCTACGCTATATTCCAGCATACTGCCTTCTTTTTCTAGCTTTCTTTTAGCTTGTTTGATTTGGGACTCGAACCTTTGACTCCTTGGCACTAATTTTCAAGCTCTCTATGGTCCTCTCGGGTCTTCTCACCTCCTCTTCATCCGTAAACTCCGAGTTGGCTCGAAAACTCTCCAAAGTGCCTGAATTAACGCCAAATTGCATGATTTGCTCTCAAAGCCTCCAATGCTAGAATTACCTATAAAAGAGATAAATAAACCATAAAATTATATCTATCAAGCTTAGATTAAAGGTAATAAAATAACACTAATTAGGTGTTATTACTACCCATTAGAATTATCCTTTTTTTGTCTTCAAATATAATTTTGGACACATGTCAAGTAATTGGTCTCAAATTTTTTTTTTTTTTTTGAACAAATTGGTCTCAAAATTTATAATATGTAATTTTATCATTAATTAAAAACAATGAAGTGGTGATCGTGGTGAAATTGGTTGAAATTTCTCATTCAACGAAAGCTTTGAGGTCAAAGATAATTTAGGCCAATTTTCCAATATTTGTTTCTTTATCGCCTCCCCCTTCCTCCTCACTCTCTCAATTGTTCTTTTTTCCTTCTCTACTTTCCTTATTTTTCAATTTCTCTCTAGTTTTTCACTAGGTTTGCTCACTCATTCTGATCTATCATTCCTATGTTATTTAAAGCACTATTTAATAGGGCGAATGTTGGAAAATTTAAGATTATCTTGTATTTAGTTTATTTATTTTATTAAATATTTTTCTTTTTATTAATTTATTAATTATAGTGTTTAAATTAAAAGGGAATAGTCAGATGATGGTTCCTCCTTTTAAGGAGAAAGGTTAGCGTGAAAGTTGGATCTAGCCAATTGTCTTCTTCTTGTCGATAAAGACCACCTTTTTATCCAGACGAGGGTAGAACATCTGACATACGCTTTTCTTACAAACACATTACAAAACTTTTATTTTTGTGAGCATACAAGTCAACGGGATTCGTAGGAAGGCTTAGCTGCACACAAGCTTTCTTGAAGGGAGTTGTATCCTGGGAGTGGAGTGCCGAATAACTCAGTGCAAGTGGGGGGCACGTCTTCTCTAAGGACAGCGTTCTGCAACGCGCCTCGACCCAAACAACAGGCTTTCTAAACTCTATCTTCTGATTAATATATTTGGTCTGTTAGCTGTTATAATTTGTTCTGTATTCCTTCCCTGTCTTTTTGGTTAGAATATATTTTTTCCAACAATCTTAGAGAAGACGTGGTTAGGAATTCTGTGTATGCCTTGTTTGTTATGGCTTCTAGTTCTGAGTCCAAATACCATTCTTGCAAGCCTGAAAAATTTACTGGACAAAATTTCAAATGTTGGCAACAACAAATGAAATTTTGGCTCACTACCCTAGGCCTATATTCTGTAATTTCTGTTAACGAGAAAGGAAAAGAAAAGGTCTCTGAAACCTCTAAAACCAGTGATACTGATCAAAGCATAGTCCTTAAGACCACTGTTGATAAAAATATTGAAGAAAAGGATATTTTATGTCATGGAAATATTCTAAGTGCTTTGTGTGATAGTATCTATAAAATCTTCTGTTCAACCAAAAATTCTGCAGAGTTATGGGGAGCTTTAGAAAAGAAATATGGGTCAGAAGAATTAAGTTTTAAGAGGTATACTGTGGAAAAATGGATTGATTTCAAAATGGTTGATGAGAAGTCTGTGTGTGACCAAATTCATGAATTTGAGAATATTATTTTTGATTTGAAAATGAAGGGAATTGTGTTTGATGATGTTGTCTTGGTTGCTTCTATGATTAAAAAAATTACCCCCTTCTTGGTTAGATTTTCAAAGGGTTTTAAAACAAAAACCTGAAAATTTCTCTTATGATGAATTGGTAGTTTCTTTGAGAATTGAGGATAGACATCGTGAGAATTTGATTTCCCTTTCTAGTAGTCAAGCAAAAGCTTTAGTGGTTGATAAAGCCTATAAACCCAAGTCTAAAAATTTCAAGAAAAATGGCCCTAACAGAAATCACCAGAATAATAATAAGCCAAAAGATAAATGTATTAGTCAGAAGAATTTGGGTCCTCCCGTTTGTGGCAAGATGAATCATTTGGCAAGAGATTGTTTCCAACGTAAAGGTGGAACTTCCAAGCCACATGCACCGTCAAATACAAAACCACAAGCCAATGTGGTTACTGCGGACCAGGCCGGCTCCATTCTCCCATCGAGCGGGAATCAAGTACCAGATCTGTAAAGATGGGAAATGGGAATGAGGCCATTGTAAAGGGAGAAGGAGAAGTTTTATTAAAATTATCTTCTGGCAAAGATCTTCTGTTGAGCAATGTTCTGCATGTTCCAGAAATCTTTAAAAATTTAGTTAGTGTTTTCTTATTAGTAGAACAGGGCTTTAAAGTTGTCTTTGAATCTAATAGGGCAGTAATAAGCAGATATGGTATTTTTATTGGTAAATGTTATCTAGTAGATGGTTTATTTAAGTTGAATGTTGCAAATACTGAATTTCCATGTTCTTACTCTGTTGTGGCCAATGTTGAATGTTCTGATATTTGGCATGGACGACTTGGACATGTGAATTTTAGTTCAATAAAAAGAATGATGAATATGGAATTAATTCCTAAATGTGCTTTAGATAGTAAAGATAAATATGAAATTTGTGTGCAAGCCAAACAACCCAGAAAACCTTTTAAATCAGTAGAGAGAAATTCATCACTATTGGAATTAATTCATAGCGATGTTTGTGATTGCAATAATACTCTAACTCGTGGAGGAAAAAGGTATTTTGTAACCTTTGTGGATGATTGTTCTAAATACTGTTATGTTTACTTACTCTCCACTAAACATGAAGTGTTTAATACATTTAAAATCTATAAAGCTGAGGTAGAAAACCAATTAGAAAAGAAAATTAAAGTTCTAAGATCTGATAGGGGAGGTGAGTTTTGTTCCGATGAAATGAATGATTTTTGTAGACTGCATGGTTTAATTCATCAAGTTAGTCCTCCCTATGCACCCCAATCCAATGGTGTTGCAGAAAGGAAAAACATAACTTTATTAGATATGGTTAATGTTATGTTGTTAAGTTCTGGCATTCCTAAAAATTTTTGGGGTGAAGCTTTGTATTCTGCTTGTTTAATTTTGAATAGAGTTATGTATAAAAATTCTGATAAAACTTCGTATGAAATATGGAAAAATAAAATTCCTAACCTGAATTTTCTTAAAGTGTGGGGGTGTTTAGCTAAAGTTAATATTTCTTTGAATAAAAAAAGGAAACTAGGCCCTAAAACTATTGATTGTGCATTTGTTGGATATTCTTTGAATAGCACAACTTATAGGTTCTTAGTTTTGAATTCAGATGTTTTTGGGTATACCAAAAACACCATTATTGAATCTCGTGATGCTAGTTTTTTTGAAAATAGTTTTCCCTTGAAAAATAATTTGCATAAGCAAATTGGTGAAAATTCAGGTTCTAAGGATGTGTCTCCTAATTTAGAACCATTAGAAGGTTCTAAGGATGTGTCTCCTAATTTAGAACCATTAGAACCAAGAACTAGTAAAAGAAAGAGAGTCAGTAAAAGTTTTGGGGACGATTTTTACATTTATTTAGTTGAAAATGATCCCAAAACATATTCAGAAGCAATGAAATCCATTGATTCACATTTTTGGAAAGAAGCTATTAATAGTGAAATAAAATCAATCCTGTCTAATAACACTTGGTTTTTAACTGAACTCCCACAAGGTTGTAAAGCAATTGGGTGTAAGTGGATTTTCAGGAAAAAGCTTAGACCTGATGGTTCCATAGATAAATTTAAAGCTAGATTAGTAGCAAAGGGGTTCAGTCAGAAAGAAGGTGTTAGTTTTTTTTTACACATATTCCCCTGTTGCTAGAATGAATATTATTAGGATTTTAATAGCCATTGCTTCTATTCTTAAGTTAGAAATTCACCAAATGGATGTTAAAACAGCTTTTTTAAATGGTGAATTAGAAGAGGAGATTTATATGGAACAACCTGAAGGTTTTATAAAACCAGGCCAGGAAAATAAAGTCTGTAAATTGGTTAAGTCCCTCTATGGTCTAAAACAAGCCCCTAAACAATGACATGAAAAATTTGATAGTGTGATTATTTCTTATGGTTTTGTCATTAATGACTCAGATAAATGTTTATACATTAAAATGTTAGATAATGCATGTGTTATCTTATGTTTATATGTTGACGACATTCTTATTTTTGGTACCAATGTGAAAGTCATTAATGAAACCAAAGAATTTTTATCAAATAATTTTGATATGAAAGATTTAGGTTCTGCTAATGTTATTTTGGGTATTAAATTGATTAAAAGGGACAATGATTTTATGTTGACCCAATCTCATTATGTAGAACAATTGTTGAGAAAATTTAGTTATTTTGATTTGAGTCCTGTATCTACTCCTTATGATCTAAATTTGAAACTTAGAAAGAATGTAGGAGAACCAATTTCACAACATAAATATTCTCAAATAATTGGTTCATTAATGTATCTTGCTAATTGCACTAGCCTGACATTGCATGTGCTGTGAATAGATTAAGTAGATATACTTGCAATCCAAATGAATATCATTGGTGTGCAATTGAAAGGTTGTGTAGATACCTTAAAGGTACTTCCCAATTTTGGCCTATGTTATACTGGATTTCCTCCCATAATAGAAGGCTTTAGTGATGCAAATTGGATAACTGAGTCAGATTAGATTAAAGCAACCAGTGGATATATTTTTTCTTTGGGTGGTGGCACAATAACATGGAAATCTACTAAACAATCTTTAATCTCTAGATCCACCATGAAAGCTGAATTTATTGCTTTAGATTTAGCTAGTAAGGAGGCAGAATGGTTAAGAAATCTAATTGCTGATATTCCTGTTTTTTCAATTGACAATCCAGCTATCCCTTTACATTGTGACAGTCAAACTACTTTAGCTAGTGCTAATAATAAAATATATAATGGGAAAAGCAGGCATATCAGAATTAGACATAATTCTATTAGACATTTATTGTCTCATGGTGTGATTTCTCTTGATTTTGTCAGGTCTGAAGAGAACCTAGCGGATCCGTTTACAAAAGGCTTAGCGCGCAAACGAGTTTCTGAATCATCGAGGGGAATGGGACTAAAGCCTATAAGGTAGTCACCACAATGGACACCCAACCTCAAAGATTGGAGATCCCATGAAAGAGGTTCAATAGGTAATAACGAAATTAGAGTGTGACTATGGGAGCACTAATTAATTAAAATCTCTCTGTCTCATTCCTAAGGTGGTAGTGCTCTTGATGTGATGGTTAGGAAGAGTTAATCTCTGAATGAAACCAAGGCATGTACTATGCAGGGTGTTAATCACAAACAACCCTTGGAGGTTTCACCTAAGTGGGTGTTGTAGTGAGGTCGCTACAATAGGGGTTTAGGCTACTCCCTTAAAACACTCATGAAAACGGGATATGTGCGCATGACCGTCTAAAGCGCAAAACAGACCAGAATCCCTAAATTGGCTTGTACTATGTGTGGGGGTAAGTGGAAATTTGAATAAAAGGACCTAGTTCAAGACTATGTTCACTATGGCTCCTTCAGATGTACACTTATCTTCACTAAGTGGAGGTTCAAACCCGGAAGGTACCTACACCTATTACATAGTAAAAATGCTCATCTTATTGCTTTCTTTAAAAGAGAATTTTACTTCCCTTTTTATTAAGAAAATCTTAAATTATGTGGGGGATTGTTGGAAAATTTAAGATTATCTTGTATTTAGTTTATTTATTTTATTAAATATTTTTCTTTTTATTAATTTATTAATTATAGTGTTTAAATTAAAAGGGAATAGTCAGATGATGGTTCCTCCTTTTAAGGAGAAAGGTTAGCGTGAAAGTTGGATCTAGCCAATTGTCTTCTTCTTGTCGATAAAGACCACCTTTTTATCCAGACGAGGGTAGAACATCTGACATACGCTTTTCTTACAAACACATTACAAAACTTTTATTTTTGTGAGCATACAAGTCAACGGGATTCGTAGGAAGGCTTAGCTGCACACAAGCTTTCTTGAAGGGAGTTGTATCCTGGGAGTGGAGTGCCGAATAACTCAGTGCAAGTGGGGGGCACGTCTTCTCTAAGGACAGCGTTCTGCAACGCGCCTCGACCCAAACAACAGGCTTTCTAAACTCTATCTTCTGATTAATATATTTGGTCTGTTAGCTGTTATAATTTGTTCTGTATTCCTTCCCTGTCTTTTTGGTTAGAATATATTTTTTCCAACAGCGAAAGCCAATGTTGGTAGGATTTGATAATTATTTTTTCAAATTCGAATGTTTAAAAATTTTAAAAGATTGATTTGAATTTAGATTTTACACAAATTTAATTTTAAAAAAATGATTTGGCTTTAACTAAAAATCTTAAATCTTTTGATTTTAAAATTTTGAGAAACCAAAACAATTGGTTTGTATTTTGGTTTCACAAAAATTAATTTTAAACATCGACTTAATTTTAACGAGAAATCTAAATCTTACCAATCAAATTTAAAATGAACCATTTCTAAATGAAGTTTCAAATTTGATTTTATGAATCATATTCCTTTTGAATTTAGTACCTGTTTTTTTTAGAAGATTTTGAATTTAGAGCCTTGAAAATCAAATCTCAAAACTTTTTATCTTAATTAAACTGATTTTTAGAATAACTTTGAAAAGTAATGGTAAATCAATCAGTTTAATTTTACAAAAAAAAAAAAAAAAAAAAATCTATTAAAATTAGGCGGTCAATTTTATTTTATTATTATTTTTTTTTTTTTGGAAAGATATGATGTTATTGTTTTTCTTTGCCTTCATTTTTATATATACATTTAAATTTTTAATTTTTTTTAACCAAATTAAGGCAGACTAAATACGATGTCTACAAACATAACTAAGGTTAAGGAAACTTAGTGGGTAAGTAAAAACTTTTCACCTTCTCCTTTATCTACTTTGACTTCGGTAATTAAGGAGGTAAATTTAAGGTCCCGTTTGATAACCATTTAGTTTTTGGTTTTTAGTTTTTGAAAATTAAGCTTAAAATCCTACTTCCACCTTCAAGCTTCTTTGTTTTTCTAATACCTTTCATTCCTTGTTTTTAAAAACTAATTAGGTGGACATTCTTCTGTTAAGACGAATCGAAGGTCATCAATCATTAATACTGTATTTAAATTCGATTTCTAGGTTCCATAGTTGTCGCCGTTAAGTTTTTCTGAAGCTAATAGTTGTACTAATGTGCTAGGCATGCTGAAATAAAAATTCTTCTCAATGAATCAAATATTTAATAAATCCAATTAAGTTTAGCAAAAGTAATAATGTACGCTCATCTCATTAATTATTTTGCAACGATACTTAGTGAGTCAGAATAACTGCTACCGAAGGGTAGTCAATTACTCCTTCATTGAACTGAGACATTCTTGACTAAAAATTCTATAACAAAAAATAACTCCTTTATTTTTGTATCAATTTTAGTTATCGCTACTTTGGTCAAAGATAAGCTAATATTAGTTATCTCGTAAGTGTGACCCTCCCTTTTTTAGATTTCAGAGAACGGCCCCAGTAATGGTACCGAATAGAAAAGTTAATGCTGGGAATGGCCCTAAGAATTCCTTTATCATTATGTGAATTCACGACGCTACAATCTCTATGTTACAACCCTCCGAATGGTGTTGCAGCTCCAGGGCATGCTTAGCAGGCGAACAAAGAGACCTTGCCATTGTGAATCAATGGAAGAGACTGTAGGATGCGTTGACACGCTTCCTTCACCCACTTACTATAAATACTCCCTCCATTCACCTTGATATTGATTTATGGGGTAGTTGCATAGATGGAAAATTGGACCAAATTAATAGCAAATATAGCACTGTTCCAAACTAATTGCAAATATAGCAAAATTAATTGTACAAGACCAAAAAGCTGTTGTTGGATTCTATCCGTGTCTATCACTGATAGACTCTGATTATTCAAAGTATATAAGTGTATATCGCTGATAGACTTCGATTAATCAAAATCTATCAGAGATTATCATTGATAGACTTTGATTAATCAGAGCATATCAGTGATAGTCACTGATAGATTTTGATTAACCAAAGTTTATCAGCGATAGACACTGATAGACTCTGAATAATCGGAGTCTATCACTGATAAACTCTGATAATCGAAGTCTATCAGATAGACTCGGATAGATTTTTCTATATTTGCATTTTTTTTACATGGTGCTATATTTGCTATTAATTTGGTCTAATTTGCCACCCACTACAATTTTCCTTGATTTATGTCATCACCTTCCGAATGGAATGGTTACGTTAGTAAGTAACAAGAGACCATGCATAGATCTCACTGTGTGAATTTTAAGGAGAACGAGAGAAAAAATTTCTTTTCTCCCACTAAGTATTTTAACGGTGTTGGGTAAATTGTTACTTAGGCATATTCCGCCTAATTGAATATAAACTTAAGTCTAGGTTATAATTAACCTACAATGTCTAGGTGTTTTATAACCTCACATCTCTCACGTGCATGCTCGTAAATCCTAGGTTAGCCTAACTCAAGTACCAGCCCGATACCCAGGTAGGAGGTGTTCCGTAAACCATCAACTTAAATACCTCCAACCTTAGACAACATCGAACCAGGTGAGTTCTCTTGTAACCTTAGCTTTACAAGTTATCGACCTATTTTAAGAGATTGATCGATTTGGTTCGTTTTAAACCTAGGTGAGCACGCATTTATCTTTGTTATAGATTTTACGTCTATCTCATTTTATAAATCGATTATAATTGAGATCAACCTATAACATGCTTTCTATTCGACGTTCACGCTTTAAAATCGAGCTAAGGTAGTTTCATGCTGCATGCTTGTTCATTTTTCGTTTTAAAAATATAAGGATTATAACTAACGAGAACTAAACATTCAGCATGCTTCTAACATGAAACCTAAATCATGCATACTTATATTATAACTTCTTATAACATACTTAAATGCTTGAAGCATGCTTCCTATGGTGGGATTTTAAATCTATATGACATACTCTTATGTATATCTCATTCATAATTAATTATAACATGCATTCATAAAGCATAAATAATTAAACACACTGAAATGGACCGGTTTTGGCAATCTAAGCAAGCAATTAACTAAATGATTACAAATAATAATTGAAAATTGAGTTGTGAAGCTCCCGGGAATCTCGAACCATCACGAACCGGCTTGATTGGACTCGGACCGGAACTCCCAAGTGTTGAACATCACTAAACCGGACAAAGAGGGGCTGAACCGGTCGAATTTTGGTGAACCGGACCGGGAAAAGGTTGAACCGCTCAAATCTGGAAAATTGGCGCCTGTTCTTCAAAAACTCATCAACGTTGGGAAGCTTGATGAACAGCGTCGCGACGCTCTCGCGACTGGAACCCCCTGTTGTTTGGCCAGAAATTGTTCTTCTCCTTCTTTCGATCAATTACAACAGTAAATGGACTCTAATCACTCCCAAAAAATTTCAGACTCTTCTCAACTCATTAATGCTCATATACATGTGAGCAATTACAATTTCATCAACAAATTGAAGAGTAAGAAATTGTCAAACCGTAATATATCCATTTCAGCACCCATGCAAATTGAATTTCAAAATGCTACCCACCATGATAAAATTAAAGCAAATTAGGTGCCCAAACCATGCTCTGATACCAATTGAAAGTGTTAATATCTAAAAAGCAAAAGCAATTTTGGATCTTAGACACTTAATTTTTTCAATTTGATCAAACATTGCATGTTGTCCATTTAAAGAAAAACAGAGTATGTTTACCAACCTTGAATCAATGGAGAAAATAGTTGGATTTCTTTGTTGTTTTTCTTCACCAACGAGTCACGAACAACAAAAGGATCTTACTTTCTATCCTCAAGCCTTTAGAACGGATTGTGGGATCCTCGAGTTATGGAATTTTAGAGAGAATGCTTGAAGAACAAGCTTGCAAGGTGGGTTTTGGTGAGTTTTCAATTTGGCAGCATTTCCTTATGTTTCAAGCTGAATTTCTTCAGCCATCTTCTTCCCTTTTACAGAGGGATTAGAGATGAAGGAAAGCTCCAGCAATTGACGCTCAATAAACCAAAGATTAGTGGGAATTTTGGTGTCCAACATGAGGTGAGTGCATGGGTTTAGTCACCATGCACTCCACCTCCAAAAATTCAATCCTTGTTTGAATTTAATTAAATCCATAATTATCCTAATTTAGTTGGATAATTATTTGAACTTTAATAATTTGAAAAAATCAATTTCAATTTCAATTTTTCAATTTTAAATTAATTCAAAATTAATTTAAAATAATTATTAAATAATTAAATAATTATTAATTTAGTATTAAATATTAAATTAATATTTTTCCACCAATCCCGAACATTTCCTAAATTTTATTTTCAATCATGAATCCCTATTCATGTTATCGATAGTGAAATCATATTTAAATATTAAATACTCACCTACACGGTTTTCACAAAAATCCAACGTATCGACAACGCCTATCACCTCTACTCATATTTCTCAACATGAACTAAAGCAATTCATATTTTATCCATCATATTGTTCTAAAGGTTAGTCTCGAGCTAGCAAGGGGACCTAATGGACCTACAGATCATGGGCTCCAACGGTACGAGGTTAAACTAGCCAAACTCTTTTAACCTAGTCAACCAACATCTGTTAACTACCGGGACACTCCACTGTAGCCTAGTAGTTGAACTCCTTTCACTATAGATATATTTGTGTCCACTCGATGTAACCATGATTAGTAAGTCAATCCTTCACAGGTCGTTCGTTACTATAGATAGGTCAAAAGTCCGTTTTACCCCCATAGCACATCTTAGTTCCTTAAGTCCACTAGTCCTTTAATGAACAATTTTGTTCATGGTCCAACCATTAAACAAGATCCCTCTCGGGCCAATGAGAGGGTGGGGCCCCTTGTTCAAGTCTTGGATTCAACACTTAAGAGAACAACCTTTCTACTATCCCTAAATAGGGTAGGAGTGAATTCCATATTGCATTACTATGTCCCTAGCCATCCATCTAGTGTTATCCCCAAAATGGCAGGTTTATTGAACGGAATTTTATGACCACTCTCACCTATGCAGATCAAAGGATAACCCTAAATAAAAAGGAGTTCATAGTAAGCTCAGGATTAAGATCGAGTTACCCAAGTCATCGCATGAAATAATTCGTTTTAACAATAAACGACGTTATAAAGTAAGAGTGACTTATTTCTCGGTCCTGTCTTGTGTAAACATCTTTTACACAAGATGCCCCTACTCGCATGTCTTTACATGAACGATCCAGGATCACGTCGTTTGGCTTATTCATAAAGTAGGTTGCATCCATTGTGTTACCAGAACAAGGTACCCAACCTTATTCATTTACTATAGACCATTTAGGTTATATACTCGAACTTGATCCCTATCCATATTCACTATATAGTTCGCAGATCTCATGTTATAACCATGGATGTTTCTATTGGATTATAAGTTATAAATAAACAATTTCACTGAATAACATCTTTATTTATATATAAAGGATAACAAAACTTGAGTTCTAGGACATAAACCCCAACAAATTTATCTGTAATTTCCTTGATTTTAACTAAGTACTAACTCACAAACAACCCATCCTTCTTAATTTTCTATAACTGAGCTTTTAAGGTCATAATATGTGCAGTAGTATTAGAATCATAAGATCGATTAAGGAAATTGCAAATGGCAAAGGCTGAGTCTAAGCTAATAATTTCACCAATCTTTTTTTCTAATAAAGAAGAGTAAATCCAACACATAATAAATCTATTGAACCTTCACCAGTCGAGATACTCTGGGTTTGGTTGAGTGTTGTTCTGATCAAGAAACTTTGGAGGAGGAGGAATCGATCCATCAAGAAACTCGGACAACCCGTTCGCAAGCACAACATTGATCAATTGATTTTTCCACAATAAAAAGTTTATATCGTTGAGCTTCACGACTAAGGGTTGGGGTGGAGTAGGGTAAGGATTAAGAGTAAATAAATTTTGAGTGGGAGGGAAGTTTTGACGTTGGGGGTGATAGAGTGAATTTGTTAAATGTTTATCGCATCCTAAATTGCTTATCTTCATTTAATTCTATGTGCAAAACACTTTAATTTGACTATAGTACTGTTGCAGGTCTAAAATATGAGTTCGGAGTCGATTTGGGTTGAAAACGAGCTAAATCGAAGAAAAAGGACCAAATTACCCTCGGTCAACTCGAGTCAACAAACGCTGAAGGCCAAACCAACTCAAGACCCTTGAAAACCTTGCAAAAAAGCTGGTTTTCCGAGAAGTAGCATCGAGACGCAACAGATGCAAGATACGGGCCAAATTACCATCAGTGTCAAGACGCTGTCGATGATTTATAAATACCCACTTTTCCATTTTAGGTCAGATCATCTCGAAATTCTGCCGTTATTCTCCCTTTCTCTCTCAATTTCTCTGTACTTTCTTCTTTTCTCTTAGTTTAGGCTTAGTTAGGGTCGGTTAATGATTTGGCTTGTTCATGGTCGTCTAAGCTCGGATTGTTGTAATCGGGACATCGGTTGTAAGTTTGATTTTTATTTCATGAGATTTCTAATCCTTCTTGCATGATTTATTGTATTGATTGTTGTTTAGACTCCATGACTCATAAATTTAGCAATGCTAGTAGAGATTGACAACCTCGCCACAACTTGTTAAATTAATAGGCTAATTAAAGTAGCGAATAAGTCTAACCATGTAGCGGTTTGGCGTGTTATCCCAAGTTTAGCGAATGGCATGAAAGATCTAGAGTCTAAATAAGTGTTTGATGTTAATTTAGGCTTTTCCTAGTTAACTTAGATCATCCTAATCATCATCGTTCTCAATGCAATCGATTAGTAGTTGATGTGCACAATTAGCTTATTAATTGGTTAAGATTTGTCTCGATGCATTGGTCGGACTTAGTAATTTAAAGATACTATGGCTTGCTGGCTTTTCCAGTTTAATCGATTAGGCTTTCAATTGGTAAATTAATTTTCTTGATAATCGATGAATGAAATAAATCATATTGAAGCCCGAACGTCTCTGGTTACAATGATCCTCGTGGTACGATTAACCTTCCCATCTTTATTTTCTGCATTTTATTTTCCTGCAATTTATTTTTCTTCATTTTTAATCATTTTCTCAAATCTCCCCCCTTTCGGCTACATATAAACATAAAAGAACTTTGAAATAAAACCAATTGTTCCCTGTGATCAACCCCGACCACTACTGCTAGAAGTCAGCTTTAGGTGTCGGTGATTATAAATTTATTTGACACTCGAAACTTTGACAACTCTGGCCCGTGAAAATATGCGCCGTTGCTAGGGAACACAGTGTTTTATTTCTACCCTCTTTTGTGTTTTTCACCTTCTTCTAGTTTCTTGTGTTTTAGTTTGTCCTTGCAGGATCCAATGACAAATCTTCACAAGAGAAAATGTGAATTCTATCAAATAAGCGAGAAAAAGTATTTGGGCATCATAAATATCTAGTAGACACTCGACCAACCATCCACTAAGATCAAAAGGGTCAGGCGTGTAGTGCCAACCAATTTTTCAGCTCCTGATTGTCTTCTGGCCCCATGCATCATTTATCTTGATGAAGAATCCCCTCAATCGGAAAAGATGGTCATTCTAAGCAGCTTCAGTCACCACTCCAACCGTTGTGCCTAAATTCAGGGGAGATTTTCTGTTTCCCTTTCTTTTTTGTCCCTTATGTTTGCATGCTTAGATTACATTGAGGACAATGTATGATTTAGGTTGGGGGTGGTTCGCACTGCATGCTAGTGATGTCTAGGTTGAGTCTGATGTACCTGAGCATCAGACAATATTTTATATGCATGTTATGTTTCTATATTTGTTGCTCTTTGATTGAAGCGATGCATCTGAGCATTGGACCTAATGTTTTAGAAAAATTTAAAATTTTGAGCATGATTGTTGAGATTGTGTTGGGATTTCTGATCAATTATGATCATTTCTGCATGTGCATTTATGCTCTTTCTTTTGTTTTTGTTGAAATGAAGTAGGTTAGCAAAATTTTGAGCCTTTTTAAAATTTTTCTTGAGTTTTTCTTGCATGTTTTGAGCACTTGGCCATTCCCTTTAGTTAGTCTTGAAGGTTTAGGATTGCTTTATGAGTTCCATAGATCTGTTGTCACCCCGATAGGTGTAAGGTTAAGCTAGAAAGTCTAAGTTTGCAAATTAGTGTTTGAACCTTGCCTAGGAAAAAGAAAAGAATATGTGCTTGCTTGAGAAAAAGAAAATGAATGGTAAAATGAGTAAGTGAGCGCGAGCTTAAAAGAAAAATTATATGCTCGTCTTCCTTGTTTTATTTTTTAGAAAAAAAAGCATGTTTTGCAATGTTCATGAGTGATAAAAGGTAAAAAGAGCTGTCTGCTGTGAGATCAGTTAGCCTAACCAAGGGTTAAACTCGAGTTATGGGTCCATGAATTGTAGTGTGAAATCTAGTGCCCCGCCTTAAAAAGTATGCAAAAGATAAAGAAAAAGGAATTCCTTGTTTATATTTCAGGCACCTAGGTAATGAGAAAACAACCTAATTTGTTTCATTTAGCGTTTTAAGCGAGACCTTAGTACTAGTGTAGGGGGAAGATAGGTGGAGGGTCTTATAAACCATTCCCGAGCTAGTAAGGGCAGCCTTAGGAGAGGCTAAACACACACACACGCGCGAGAATATTCTTGGAAAATTTTTGATTTGTCTCATAATTTGTTAGCATGCATCAGCTTCTCTTGGCAAAAGGTTTAGCATAAGTAGCACAAGGATTTGATCATGATAAATTTCAATACTTTAATCTCTACCATTCATATATAATTTTAGGCTTGCTCGAGGACTTGCAAGATTTAGGTTGGGGGTGATTTGATAGAGCGAATTTGTTATATGTTTATCTCATCCTAAATTGCTTATCTTCGTTGAATTTTATGCGCAAAAAAATTTAATTTGACTACAATTTTGTTGCAGGTCTAAAATATGAGTTTGGGACCGATTCGGGTTGAAAACGAGCTAAACTAAAGCAAAATGACCAAATTACCCTTGGTCAACTCGAGTCAACACACGTTGAAGGCCAAACCAGCGTCGAGACCCTCGAAAACGCTGGTTTCCTGAGAGGTTGCATCTCGACGCTACCCTACGACGTCTCGACGCTACGGATGCAAGGCGCGGGCCAAATTACCGTCAGCGTCAAAACGCTGTCGACGCTTTATAAATACCCACTTTTCCATTTTAGGTCAGATCATCACAAAATTCCACCATTTTTCTCCCATTCTCTCTCAATTTCTCTGTAATTTCTTGTTTTCTTTTAGTTTAGGCTTAGTTAGGGTCGGTTAATTAA
Organism: Luffa acutangula; assembly: GCA_036850905.1. Taxonomy (NCBI): domain Eukaryota; kingdom Viridiplantae; phylum Streptophyta; class Magnoliopsida; order Cucurbitales; family Cucurbitaceae; genus Luffa; species Luffa acutangula. The sequence continues at coordinate 27,712,575 of CM072090.1, read as the reverse complement.
GCCTCGAGCTTGGATGTGGCTTGTTCATGGTCGTCTAAGCTCAGATTGTTGTAATCGGGACCTCGGTTGTACGTATGATTTTTATTTCATGAGATTTTTAATCCTTCTTGCATGATCTACTGTATTAATTGTTGTTTAGACTGCATGACTCATAAATTTAGCAATGTTAGTAGAGATTGACAACCTCGCCACAGCTTGTTAAATTAATATGCTAATTAAAGTAGAGAATAGGTCTAAGCATGTAGCAATTTGGCATGTTATCCCAAGTTTAGCGAATGGCATGAAAGATCTAGAGTCTAAATATGTGTTTAATGTCAATTTAGGCTTTTCCTAGTTAACTTAGAGCATCCTAATCAACATCGTTCTTATTTCAATCAATTAGTAGTTGATGTGCACGATTAGCTTATTAATCGGTTAGGAGTAGTCTCGATGCATTGGTCGGACTTAGTAATTTAGACATATTAGGGCTTGCTGGCTTTTCTAGTTTAGTCGATTAGGCTTTCAATTGGTAAATTAATTTTCTTGATAATCGTTGATTGAAATAAATCATACTGAACCCCGAACGTCTCCGATTACAATGATCCTTGTGGTACGGTTAACTTGCCCGTCTTTGTTTCTGCATTTTATTTTCCTGCAATTTATTTTTCATCGTTTTTAGTCATTCTCAAATCTCCCCCCTTTCGGCTACATATAAACATAAAAGAACGTGAAAATAAAACCAATTGTTCCCTATGATCGACCCCGACCACTACTGCTACAAGTTAGCTTTAAGTGTCGGTGATTATAAATTTATTTGACACTCGGAGCCTCGACAACTCCAGCCCGTTAGGGGGTTTGAAACGGGGGTCTCGAATGAAACTACTGTGGTTGAAATGTTTGAGGTTGGGTAGGAAGAGTTTGTGGGTAAGGAAAAAATCCAGTAGAAGGCTGGGTATTTGGATTGAAGGGAGGGAAAAGTCACATGGGAGGTTGGACATTTAGTTGAAGAGGAGGTTGAGCTGGATTTTGGTTTCGATTTTGATTAGCAGCAAGATGACAAATTAGGGGATGGTATCAACGAGAGGGTTTTACACTTGATTTTGAATAGAAGTTACCACCATTTGTTGTAATCGGAGTATTGGGAGACACCACGGGAGTAGTCTGCTGACTGGAAGAAGAGGAGGAAGATGAAGAACCTTCTTCAATAGCCATTTTTGGAAGAGGGAGATGAGCTAATAGCTCTGATACCATAAAGAGGGTATTGAAAAGGAGGAGAAATTTGTAGATTCTATTCAATGATTAATTGTCTGAATAGGGCAATGAACAGTGCCAAATATAAAGCAATACAAGAGGACACATGGAGTAATATGATAAGCTACAGTAACAAACTTTGCAATAAAAAAATCAAAGAAATAACCTAAGCATTCTAATGATAACTGACATTTTATCAGCTTGTAATTTAACCAATTTTTTCATTATGTTGTCCTTACAATATGTTATAGCTAAAAATTTCCTAAAAACAACTCATTGGTTGAACCAAGCCAACAACAGTTCCTCGAGCATGGCTACACGAAGCTTTGGCTACTCCATTCTTGTAAGTCAGCTTTACATCTTCCAACTTTATCCCCAAGCAAGGAAACTTTGGGCTACAATCAAATTTCACGGCGACCTGTTTGGTCGATGTCCCATGGATGTCTTGATATGTCACATCGCTAACTTTACTTCCAGAAGCCTATTCAATTGGAAGAAAAAAAAATATAAAAGTTTAGATCTATCCTCTTATATATATATATATATATAGTTGTGTAGATATTAATACGCACCTGTCCAGGACAATCTTTATTGTGGGGGCAGTAATTTTGATCGATGATGATAGGATACCTGACGTTGTCCATTATGAGATGTTGAAAACGAATGTTTCTTGCAAACCCACTACTTGATATTCCCCTACTTTTTATTCTGGCCCCATTTTGAGTGTTGATAAATCTAGAAGATTTCACTGTCACGTTCTGAACTCCATCCTCCTTCAAGTTTCTTCCTAAACACCCAATGCTGCTGTCGCAACGTCATCGCGACGCGGAGCGGCCGACGTCCTTCCCTAAAGGGTCTCTTTCGAGGTGAGAGGTTTGGAGTCGCCACCAATCATCTTGGGGTGTGATTGGTCACCCATTTTAAAAAAAGTGGTCTTTGAAAACCAAAAATTAGGTTCGGGGATCAGTTGTGTGTAGGGAAGGTGTTAGCACCCTACAACACCCGTTTGAAAACATTTTATTTTATTATTCAAATTCATTAAACAAAAGGTCCGTGTCGAAAATAAACAAAAAAAATGAAAATTGAAAATTAATTGTCTCACTAATTTCACCTTATCTTTAAATAAAGTAAGGATTTAATTTTGTGAGTGGGGTTAACCCATGACTTTATTATCATGTAAAAATTTCCTAATTAAAGAAAATCTTTCACCTCAAGAATTTGAAAATTATTTCAACTCCGTCATAGGCTATACATGAGCTAATTTGTCTATTACCTCACATTTCAAAAATAAAATGTGAAGTAATAATCATGAGTGGTATGACACCATTCAATGGAAAAATATTTTTTCATTTTTAAATCAAATTCAATTAGAAATTCATTTGGAATTACTAAAGTAAAACTATTTTGAAGTTCATTTGGAAAATCCAATTTAGAATCAAATTGAAGTTGATTTGAAAATTTTCTAATTTAAGATCCAATTGAAATTTTGATTGCCAAAATAATTGACTAGTTAAACTTTAGGCTAATTTCCAGGCAGGGTGTTCCCTTTCGGTCAGCTTAAATACCCGTTCTTAGACAAAATTAGCATTAAAGTTTTCATAATCAATCTATTTTAACCATTCAAAATATTTAATAATGTTTTTGGAATTTGATTTAACCTTTCCAAAATCGAAATTGATTTCCAATTTAGTTTAAAATTGAAATTGATTTTCAATCTAAGACCAAAAGACATTGACTTGGAAACTTTAATTTAGAACCAAATTGACATTTACTGAAAAATTCCAAATCACTTTGAAACTCCATGAATTCAAGATTAAAACCAATTGAGGGTGAAAATTCAAATAAAATTCCAATTGAAATTCATTTGGGCAATTCCAAATTGAAATTCATTTGTAAATGTCAAAATGAAATCAAATTAAAAACAAACAAAAGTTGAAATCCCAAATTAAATCCAATTAAAAATTTATTATAAAATTCCAAATTAATTATTGAAACCAATGGAAGGAAAGTTTAAAATCGTCTTTTAAAAAAAAAAAAAAAATCAAGTGAAAATCAAATTGAAAATCTTAGTTTGAAATTCATTTGAGCATTTCAAAACCCTTTGAAAATCATTTGAACCATTCAAATTAAAGTAAAATTCAAAACATTAAAATTTCCATTTTAAAGAAAATTGAATTTTCTAATTACAAACTAGTGAACATTTATTAGGAAAATACAAATCAAATTAGAAATTTTATGTTAGAATCCAACTAAAATTAATAAGAAAGACAATTAAAGTTGAAAATGTCATATTAAAATCAAATTGAAATTGGTAATAACAATTCAATTTAAAGCCAATTAAAATTAGTTTGGAAACTCCCAAATAAACTCTAATTGAAATTAGATAAAAAAAAACTTTCAACTAATATCCAATTAAAGTTCTTTAGAAATCTAAAATAAATCAATTTAAATTTCTAATTAGAAAATGAAATAAAATAAATTGCAATTGATTTGGGAAACTCAAATTCATAGCCAAAATGAAAAATGGAAAAATTTGGATACATAAAAAAATAATAAAAAAAAAATAAAAGAATTTAAAAATGTGGGACTCACCTTATTCACTTTCCTCTTTCTTCTTCCCCAACTTCCTTCCCTCTCTTTTTCTTTTTTCTCTTCCACTTTCCCTCACTTAGGAGCTCGTTGGAAATAAAAAAAAAAAAGCGGCGGCACGGTGGCGGTACGGCAGTGGCGGCGGCGACACTGGTGGCGGCAACGGCGGTACGGCAGTGAGTGGCGGCGGCGGTACGACGGTGAGTGGCGGCGGCGGTACGGTGGTGACGGCGGCGGCGGTAGGTGGCGACGGTAGCTTTGGTTTTTGGAAAATCCTTCTCCAAACTCTATTTTCCCTCTCAAACTCACTTTCTCTCTCTAAGCTCTCTCACTATTCTTCTCTTTTTCTTGTGTCCTTGTTGTTCTTCTCTTTTTTCTCCATCCTCCATGAGCTCTCATTATATAGTAGAGCTTGGAGGAAGGGGTTGAGAAAAAGGGGGAAAGAATGAGAGGTTGGGAGAAAGAGGGGGAGTGAGTTGAGAAAGATGGGGAAAGAATGAGAGGTTGGGAGAAGGAAGGGGGGAGAGTTGAGAAAGATGAGGAAAGAATGGGAGGTTGGGAGAAAGAAGGGGAGTGAGTTGAGAAAGAGGGGGAGTGAGTTGAGAAAGATGGGGAAAGAATGGGAGGTTGGGAGAAAGAAGGGGAGTGAGTTGAGAAAGAGGGGGAGTGAGTTGAGAAAGATGGGGAAAGAATGAGAGGTTGGGAGAAGAAAGGGGGAGAGTTGAGAAAGATGGGGGAAGAATGGGAGGTTGGGAGAAGGAAGGGGAATGGAGAAGAAAAAGGGAGAGAGAGAAAGAATAGGAGAGGTTGGGAGAATGAGGGGGGATGGAGAACGTGGAAAGAGGAGTGAAGGAAAACAAATGAATAAAATAAAATAATAAAATAAATAAAAATAAAATAAATAAACAAAAATAAAATAAAATAAAATAAACAAAATAAAGAAATAAATTAAATAAAACAAAAAAAAAAAGAAAATAAGATGAAAATGAAAATAAATCATGAAAAATAAAAAACAAAATTTGATAATATGCAAGGAGAAAGATTCGAACCAAAAACCTTGTGATTGTTAATACAACTTTATGCCACTTGAGCTATGCTCTTGTTAACATACTAAAAACAAATTGACTTCCAAATATTGAAAAACTTCAAACATTATTACTAAAATCAAGCCGGACCAAATACGGTGTCTACAGTTTGCCCCCCGTTGTGTATCCTTGAAGGATTGAAAGGGTAAACAAAGGAAAAAGACAAAGTATTGGGAAGGCGAAGATTTTCGTTAAAAATAAAAGAAAGGGCTTCATGCTTAAAACAAACATAGCCTATAATTGGGAAAGGAAAATGAACCTCACTTTGACCAGATTTTCATCTCTAATCAAAGATAAAGTTCGATTTAACCAAAAGGAAAGGGGAATGGACCTGGCTCAGACCAGGCTTCGACCTCTACTGACTAGCAGGGTTCGATTTAACCAACCAAAATAAAACATGAAATGGACCTGACTCCAACCAGGCTTCGACCTCTACTGACTAGCAGGGTTCGATTTAACCAAAAGGAAAGGGGAATGGACCTGGCTCAGACCAGGCTTCGACCTCTACTGACTAGCAGGGTTCGATTTAACCAACCAAAATAAAACATGAAATGGACCTGACTCCAACCAGGCTTCGACCTCTACTGACTAGCAGGGTTCGATTTAACCAATCAAAATAAAACATGAAATGGACCTGACTCCAACCAGGCTTCGACCTCTACTGATTAGTGGAGTTTGATTTAACCAAAAGAAAAGGGGAATGGACCTGGCTCAGACCAGGCTTCGACCTCTACTGACTAGCAGGGTTCGATTTAACCAACCAAATAAAACATTAAATGGACCTGACTCCAACCAGGCTTCGACCTCCACTGACTAGCAGAGTTCGATTTAACCAACCAAATAAAACATGAAATGGACCTGACTCCAACCAGGCTTCGACCTCCACTGACTAGTGGGGTTCGATTTAACCATCAAAGAAATGAATCAATGACTTGCAAAATCTCAAAATGTAGAGTATGCTTAAATGTATGAGATTCAAATTTACATGCAGCATGAAAATGTGCAGGGCACAAGTTTCAAAAAACACAAACTTCAAAATTAGCGAGTTTTGAAAACCAGAACTATAAAGTAGCTCATTTCTTGTGTTCCACATTTATAGATTGAGAGACATAGACGAAGTGAAGTAAGCTGTTTTGCTGACGATGAACCAAAATACTTTGAGGTCTTGATTTAAAGACTTCCGAACGTCTCATAGCAAAACGCCCTGTGAGTGGAATTTTCCAATGCTCCTCCCACTAAACCCTTTGCACTTCGGATTCTCTTCTATCGAAGTCTATTGAATAAACGACATTGCTTTAGATGTCGCAGACATTGAAAACTTTCAATTGGTATTGCATTGACAATAAAAACATTAAGCCGCCCATGAATCTAATGAGAGGAAATAAAGATTTATCAGTCAAGGAAGCTTTCAAAATATATAACAATAGACATCTTCGGATCTTGATTGCCTCTCTTTCTCTTTCTTTTCCTTTTTCTTTTCTTTTTCTTTTCTTTTTCTTTTCTTTTTGATGCTTTCAACACTCGAGAGAAATTGTATGTGTCAATCAAAGTTGCTCGACCTAAAAGAGATCATGTATGTTAATCAAAGATTGCTCAATCATATAGAGTATGGTAGGTTTTTTAGAAGTGTCTCATGTGCTAGCTTAGAGAGCTATCAATGGTAATTCATAGCATCAAACATCTTACCTGATTCAAACGCTTCATAACCTTAGCCTTGTAGTGGACAAAAAAAAAAAAAAAAAAAAGGTTCGATACAAGAAGATGAATTTGGCCTAGAGACAAATGGGAATGGTAGTCAACAAAGAAAGAGAGAAATGACTGAAGGAAGAAAACATGGGTCACAAATGCCTTCATAAGAAATCTCTTGAACAATAAGAGATTGAACATAATTCAAATGAAAATATTTGTTAAGGTGACCCCAATTCCTTGGACAACCACTACGAGAACAAGGAGTAGCTCCTCAAGGGATTATCTCATATATCTCTTTCTTTCTTTAAGTCAGCTCGAAATCTTTGATGAAAAACCCACATTACTGTGATTGTCATTTATCTGCATGTGATTCTTCTATGAAAATGTGATTCAGCTTTCTATTCTTGAATGTAGAGAACTGCTCGAGATTGGAAGATTCTTCATAAGAGAAACGTGATTCTCTTAACTTGGCTCTTGCCCCAGTCTAAAACAGTTTACATAAATGGTAAAATGACTTTACTGTAGTATAGTGGTGAAAACCCTTTGTCCCAATTTAATAATAACGGTTTTGCCCCAGTATAATGATGAAAACTTTTCCCCAGATGATAATTGACAAAGAAAATCTCCAAATCGTTTGGAGGTGTGACCTCTTGATCTACATTGATTGCCCCAATCATGCATTTCAAGAATTATCTTGGCCTTGTACATTTCTTTTCCTTTTTTTCTTTTTCTTTTTTCTTTTTCTTTTTCTTTTTTCTGTTTTTCATAACTCTTTTTTTTTAGGCCAAATACATGCTTTCATGACTAGCAGATGATACAATCACATGTAGAAGATCAACCATTTGTTAAGTCATCACTCCATTTTGTTTCTTTGTCAGCGCTCCTTGATACCATGATAGAGTTATTTCTCACGCAAAACTTATTGAAAGGATTTGAGACTTCGAGACCCCTTCTCAAGTTACTAAGTCCAAATTCTCAAGATTATCGTCTTTAGTCTTGGAGTCACCTTCCAATAAAAGGAGAGAAGATAAACGGTAGAAATGGTAGGAAAAGTGTAGACTGAACAAAGTTGAAATATAGGAATACTCAAAGAACTACAAGTCTTAATTATGAAGCATTAAATCATAAGAGTTTAATCCCTATTTCATTACTACTGAAGGTCCCTTGGTAATATTGGGTGGATATTTTGAAATGTTTGCCACATGGTTAGATGTGACAGGCTTAGCAAAAGGTTCTCAAGTGGGTAAACAAATATGGAGATTCAACGCAGTTATACGCGATGAGTTTAACAAAGGGTTCAATTGTGAATCAGTAATTCATGTTGGCCTACCACAAAAATCACGCGTGGTGGTTTCATAGTAAGTAATTTCGAATTCTTACTTCACGAGGGGGTGTTTTGCCCCAGTATGATAATTGGAACCTTGTCTGGGAAGAAATGGTAATTTGAAACTTTGCACATGAACGACGGTCAAAATAAATGTTGTAGTTGATTGAGAGTATAGCCGATAACAACGAACATACTTTCCATGAAAAGGGTAAAATAGGCAAGAATTGACCAATTTTCCTCAACGATTATAGTGAAAGCATCTATTCTTTCTTTTTCTCTTTTTCTTTTCTTTTCTTTCTTTCTTCCTTTTTTTTTTGAAAGAGAGTGGAGAGGCTGGACAATGAAATACCCGAACTTGAGATGTAACATGCATAATTTGCATTTGTGATTGACATAAAAATAATAACTATACTGGTCAAAATGGAGGAAGCAAATCTTTTATTAATCAATAAAGTACACAATGAAGAAAAGAAATATCTCCAAATTGAGAGGGTGGAGATGGTGAGGGATAAACAACCCTTTTTTAAACAAAATACTGAGACTGAAATGAAACTTTCCAAAACACTTATTGAGTACTCTGCAACTTTGTTTAGCCTCCTTAGGAAGGGTAGTCAGGCAATCTATGCATAATACTTCCGAACATAGTCTGAATTGACTGGGCTTGATAATTCACAACCATCCATATTGGTTAAGATTAATGCCCCACCAGAGAAAGTCTTTTTCACCACAAATGGTCCTTCATAATTTGGAGTCCATTTTCCTCGATGATCCTTTTGAAATGGAAGGATCCTTTTCAGCACCAGATCTCCCTCTCTGAATCTTCTTGGGCGAACTTTCTTATCATATGCTCTCATCATCCTTCTTTGATAGAGCTGACCTCTACTCAATGCTGTTAATCTCTTCTCTTCAACGAAATTGAGTTGTTCATAACGATTCTGCACCCATTCAGCCTCTTCCAATTTAGCTTCCATAAGAACTCTTAGTGATGGAATTTCCACCTCAATTGGGAGCACAACCTCCATACCATATACTAAGGAAAAAGGTGTTGCCCCAGTTGATGTACGAACTGACGTGCGATAGCCGTGTAGAGCGAAGGGGAGCATTTCATGCCAATCTTTGTACGTTATAGTCATCTTTTCAACAATTCTTTTTATGTTTTTGTTTGCAGCTTCAACAGCCCCATTCATTTTTGGTCTGTAGGGGGTGGAATTGAGATGTTTAATCTTGAATTGTTCACATAGCTCACTCATCATCTTATTGTTCAAGTTTCTAGCGTTATCTGATATTAGGGTCTCAGGGAGGCCGTATCGACAAATGATCTCCTTCTTGATGAATTTGATCACGACCCCTTTTGTCACATCACGATAAGAGGCTGCCTCCACCCATTTGGTAAAGTAATCTATGGCCACCAAGATAAATCGATGTCCATTTGAAGCTTTAGGATCAATGGGTCCAATCACATCTATTCCCCACATAGAGAAAGGCCAAGGAGCAGTTAAAATGTGTAACTCGGATGAAGGAGCATGAGTCTTGTCTGCATAAATTTGACATTTATGACATTCTCTTGCATACTTAATGCAATCCGTTTCCATAGTCAGCCAATAATAACCAGCTCTCAAAACTTGTCTAGCCATCATATGCCCATTTGCATGGGTACCACAAATTCCCTCATGGATTTTTTTCATAATCTGGTTAGCCTCTGTGGAGTCCACACATCTTAACAGTACCATGTCATAGTTTCTTTTGTAAAGTATCTCCCCATTCAAGAAGAATTTCATTGCCAACCTTCTCAGAGTTCGCTTGTCATTTTCTAATGCATTAGGAGGATAGGTTCCACATTTCAGATATTGTTTGATGTCTTGAAACCACGGCTTTTCATCTGACTCACTCTCAATATTCATGCAGGAAGCGGGAACATCTCGTTTTTCGATTTTAATTGGCTGGACCCCTTCATCAAAATCCACACTAAACATGACTGCTAGAGTAGCCAATGCATCTGCTATCCGATTATTCTCTCTTGGGGAATAATCAAAAGTAATTTGATCAAACTGTTGAGATAATTTTGTTATAAGTTGCTTGTAAGGCAATAATTTAGCATCTCTGGTTTCCCATTCTCCTCTTAGCTGATGAATCACTAGCAAAGAGTCCCCCAAGACCTGAAGCCTTTCAATCTTCATATCTAGAGCAGCTTGAATGCCCATTGAACAAGCTTCGTATTCAGCCATGTTGTGCGTGCAATCAAAACACAGCTTAGCAGTGAGAGGGAATAATTCTCCTCGAGGCGATATTAATATTGCGCCTATTCCGTGACCCAATTCATTTGAAGCCCCATCAAAGAACATGGTCCACATATCTGGATTCGATATTTCTTTCTCTGTTGCTACAGTGAGGATATGCTCATCAGGGAAGTCAAACTTCATCGGCTCATAGTCCTCTATAGGTTGTTGTGCCAGATAATCAGCTAGAGCACTCCCCTTTACTGACTTTCGAGTCACATATGTGATGTCATACTCGGATAAAAGAACTTGCCACCTTGCAATTCGTCCCGATAAAGATGGCTTCTCGAAGATGTATTTCACAGGATCCATTTTTGAAATAAGCCATGTCGTGTAATACAACATGTATTGCCTTAAGCGACGTGCAGCCCAAGCAAGAGCACAACAAGTTTTTTCCATCGAGGAGTACCTGGTTTCACAACTGGTGAACTTTTTGCTCAAATAGTATATAGCTCGCTCTTTCCTACCAGAGTCATCATGCTGCCCCAGTACACATCCCATTGCACTTTCTGTTACAGTGAGATACAAAATGAGCGGACGTCCAGGCACTGGTGGTACGAGGATCGGTGGATTTCGTAAATACTGCTTAATTTTATCAAATGCTATTTGACAATCTTCATTCCAAATGCCATCATTGTTTTTGCGAAGCAATTTGAAAATAGGCTCACATGTTGTGGTCAATTGCACTATGAACCTGGCAATATAATTTATCCGACCCAAAAATCCTCTAACTTCTTTCTGTGTTTGCGGAGGCGGCATTTCCAGAATTGCCTTAACTTTGTCAGGGTCAACCTTGATACCTTCTTGGCTAACCACAAATCCTAACAATTTACCAGAGGTTGCCCCGAATATACATTTGCTCGGATTGAGCTTGAGCTGGAACTTTCTCAATCGATCGAACAACTTGCGGAGAACGATTGTGTGTTCTTCCTCCTCTTTCGACTTGGCAATCATATCATCTACATACACTTCAATCTCCTTGTGCATCAAATCATGGAATAAAGTAACCATGGCTCGCTGGTAGGTGGCCCCAGCATTTTTCAAACCAAACGGCATAACTTTGTAGCAAAATGTTCCCCACAATGTAATAAATGTAGTTTTTCCTTGATCTTCAGGTGCCATTTTTATTTGATTATAGCCTGAAAAACCATCCATAAAAGAGAAGGTAGAAAAACCAGCAGTGTTATCTACCAACACATCAATGTGAGGGAGTGGAAAATTATCTTTAGGGCTTGCTTTGTTTAAATCCCTATAATCCACACACATCCTAACTTGCCCATTCTTCTTTGGCACAGGAACAATGTTTGCAACCCATTCAGGGTAATTGGACACAGTCAGAAATCCAGCATCAATTTGTTTCCTGACTTCATCCTTTATCTTAATTAACATATCTGGCTTCATCTTTCGCAACTTTTGCCTTACTGGTTTGCACTCAGGTTTGAGCGGTAAATGATGCATTACAATATTCGTGTCTAGTCCAGACATGTCTTGATAGGACCAAGCAAAGATATCGACATATTCTGTGAGCAAATCAATAAGCTTTTTGCGAGTTTCTGTAGAGACATTAGCGCCAATTTGAACCTCCTTGACTTCTGCTTGTGATCCCAGGTTAATTATCTCTGTTAACTCTTCATGGGGGCCCAACGCTTTTTCCCCTTCCTCTATCATTTCTAACAACTCAGCAATAGGTTCAAAATCTTCTTCCTCCTCGTCAGACTCAACATTGTGTATAGGAATATCAAGTTCGTATTGAGAATCGTTTGCACATTCAATCTCAGTATTACTGCTTAAGATGTTGATAATTTGGAAAAAAGAAGAAAAGAAGAGTAAATATTTTGCCCTGGAGAGTGTAATTATGCAATAGCAAAAGGAAATGAACTAAAACCTTCATTGAATGATGAAATTTACTATTGAATGAAGAAATTTACTTGAACACATAGAAAGAAGTCTGGAAAATGAAATGAGTAAAATGACTAACCTACCTTGAAATTGAAAATTGAAATTGCAAAAAACAATAAAAAAGTGGTCAATTACTTTGACATCTTAACAGCAAATGACGGTAATTCAATAGTACTCCAATTGTTGAGCTCGAAGTTTTCTGGGCACGGGTAGATCCATGGACCCAATTCTTCCTCTTTAGTCACTACTGCAACTGCAAAATCTCCTGGACGAATTATACCAGCACTTTCAAATGAGTGGTAGAGATGAGGGATGACTTTTTCCCCATATTCTGGTTCACGACTTTCAACTCTGGCCAAACGCCTATCTTTTTCTCGCTTCTGTACCCTGATCATATCTGCTTTATCCGGCTTATACCCAAGCCCAAATCTTTTTGTATTTTTTGATAGGCTTAAAACATCATCTAAACGACTGTTGCTTTCTTTGAACGTCTTGACTGAAGATCGAGATTTAGATTTCTTGCCTTCCCCATATAGTGTCGTAGCACTTGCCACCTCGAATGTTTGAAATGATGACTCAAAAGCTTCCTCTGCTGCATCAATATATGGCATTGAAGCTGGCCTAGAAACCAAGATATCCTCCTGACCAGATACAATTACTAGGCTCCTTCCAATTGAAAATTTAAGTTTCTGGTGCAGCGATGATGGCACAGCTCCTGCAGAATGTATCCAAGGTCGCCCTAATAAGAAACTGTAAGCAGAGGGGATATCCATAACTTGGAAGGTTATGTTAAATGTGCATGGGCCGATTTGTATTGGAATCTCAATGTCACCCACCACCTGACTGCGTGCCCCATCGAAGGCCCTTACTACTACGGTACTTGGCCTCATATGGGACATATCCACTGGCAATCTTTCGAGCGTTGATTTTGGCATTATGTTCAAAGAAGACCCATTATCCACCAGGACTTTTGCTACTAAAAAGTTCTTGCACTTGACTGAAATATGAAGTGCCTTCGTGTGTCCTGTGCCTTCGGGCGGTATCTCATCATCAGTGAAAGTTATGGTGTTGTGAGCAGTTATATTCCCCACGATATTATCTAGACCATCTGGAGTGATGTCTTTGGAAACATATGCTTGATTCAAAGCTTCCAATATCGTGTCTCGATGCGAATCAGAGGATAACAACAAAGATAATATGGAAATCTTAGCAGGCGTCTGAGCTAGCTGTTCCACTACTTTGTATTCACTCTGCTTAACCAACTTTAGAAATTCTTGAGTTTCTTCTTCAGACACAGTCTGTTTGCCCCTTGATTTCTTCATCACTGTTGTTTCTTTAGGCTTGACATTGCTTCCTGTGTTACTTTCGACTTTCTCATTTTTCTCTTCTATTGTATTCTTTGAGCACTTCAATAACTGATCTGGAGTGTAGGATTTCCCACTCCGTGTTACGCCTCCCGTTCCGGAAATGTTGTCAACTGGAAGTGAGGGCGTTTCTGAGTTAATAGTTACTTTGTACTCATAACTCCATGGTACTGCCTTAGAACTCTTGTACTTGAAAGGAGTCGGCACCTGAATGGTGATCGACTTTGGATCATGAGTAGTAGTTTTCTCACGGTAATAGATCGTGAGTGGCTTTAGTTTGAAAGATGGATTCAAATTTTCTTTAGGCAACAATTCTTCCACGACGCCTATTTCATTATCCTGGTGATGGGCTTGGGCAACCACAATAAACTTTGAATCCACCAGTTCTTGGATCCTTTTATGAAAACGATGACATTGTTCTAAAGAATGTCCCTTTGCCCCAGCATGAAATAGGCAAGTCAGATTATCATCAAATTCTTCTTGAACAAGGTCCTTGTGTGCATACTCAATTGATACATATCTGTTAACGAGGAGAATCTCAAAAAGCTTCTCCTTGGGAGTCTTGATCTCTGTAACATCTGCCTTCTTGATAATATCCTGACACTGATCTATTGCATTCACCTGGTGGTTTGGTAAAGGATTATTATCAACATTGGGCCCCTCCTCCTTTTTGAAATTTAACCATCCGGCCTTAATGAGTTCTTGCACCCTATACTTCAAAGCAGTGCAATTTTCTGTAGAATGCCCAACAGCACCTGCATGGTAATCACACCTTGCATTGGGATCATACCATCTTGGATAAGGGGGTTGCAGTGGAGCAACAGGCTTGGGTGCCAATTGATGGTTCTGAATTAACTGAGGCAAGAGCTCAGTATATGTCATCGGAATCGGATCAAATTGAGCATGCTTGTAAGGTGCTCGATTATTTTGCTGACCTGGAGTGACTGGTTGTTGTTGCCTTCGAGACTGAAAGTTTTGATTCATTTGGGGTCTGGTATTTTGGCCATAAAATGGGGAGTACTGCGCTGATGCATTATTCACCTGGTGTGGATAATATCCGTACGTAGGTAAATAATTCGAAGGATATTGTGTGATGGGTTGGTGGATTTGTCGATGGGACTTATCCACCTTCCCTATCATCTGTACTTCTCCCTCCTTCTTTTTTGAAGTATTGTTCTTCTTCGTGCTTGAGGATTCAACAGTTTTGGCTATCCTACCATGTTTGATCCCGTACTCAATTCTTTCTCCAATTGTCATGATATCAGAGAAATTGGTTGACGCACTTCCAACCATATGTTCATAGAATGGGGACCTTAAGGTATTGATGAACATGGCAGAAAGCTCCTTATCCGTTAAAGGGGGTTGGACTTGAGCTGTCGTATCCCGCCACCTTTGAGCATAATCTTTAAAGTCTTCAGTACTCTTCTTTTCCATCCTCTGTAAGTCCAGTCGGTCGGGAGCCAAATCAATATTGTGCTTGTACTGTTTGAGGAAGGAATCAGCCAAGTTCTTCCATGTGACAACATGTGAACTATCCAACTGCATATACCAACGGGCAGCTGGACCCTTTAAGCTATCCTGAAAGCAATGTATGAGCAGCTTATCATTATGAACGTGCGCTGCCATCTTCCTACAGTACATAACAATGTGACTTTTAGGGCATGTTGTCCCGTCATATTTTTCAAATTCAGGAAGTTTGAATTTTGGTGGGATCACAACGTCTGGAACTAAACATAATTGAGTGGCATCCATGTTTCCAAAAACACTAGTGCCCTCAACCGCCCTTAACCTTTCCTCTAGAACTTCAAGTTTTTCATTAGAGGGTGTGGCTAACTCATTTTTTACTTCTGGGTCATCCAAGTTGGGGACCGCAAAAGGTATTTTTGAAAATTCTGGCTTGAAATAAGAAGCACCAGCTTGGCTTGCCATGGGTAATTGGGGAATTTGACCTTCTTTAAATGATGGAAAAGGGTATTGCCCAACAGGTATGTCATATAAGGGGTTGTAGGAAGTATGTTGTGGCATGGACGTTTCTGCTGTCGTACGAATATGTGAAGCGAAACTGGGTGGAAATGGTAGGCCAGCTTGAGGGTTTCCAATCGGAGTGTCTGGTGCAGTTGTATCTGCAATCATTTTGCCCTTTTCCAAAGCGGCAATGATTGCATCAACCTTTTCCCTGATTTCCTCGATGTCCCGCTTAGTCTTCTCTTGTTCACCCTTTTCTTCCATAATCCTTGTTCTACGCCTAGTGTGGTAGATTCTTGTTGAACGAGCTATTTTATTGTTCTGTTTTTATTTTTAAAAGAAAAGTCTTAGAGAAAGTAAAAAGAAATAAGAAAAGTATGAGATGCATGAATGAATGAAATTTTATTATTGAAGGAAAAAAAACAATGAATATATCTACAAAATAAACAATTGGAGAATTGGAAAACAAGAAGACATGAAACATTAATGAAAGTGACCAAAGTACCCAAGGTCTCTACGAATCATCCCTAAAAACTCAAACAACTCCTCCGCATTAGAGGCCATAGGTGATGTATTCTCTCGCAGATCCCTTGCCCATTCTGAAAATCCTTGGGCTCTCCTAGCCATGATCTTGATAGTGTTCATGGTTCGACTTACTTTCCCAAGAATTATCTGCATGTCATCTCTCATAGTGGCATAATCTTCTCTTAATGAGGAGTATTTCTCCTCTAATTGTCCTCTCTCTAGTGACAACTGTTCGCTTGCCCTTTGAAATGCTTGGAGCTGACGTTCCAACGAGCTTGAATAACTTTTAAAAGCTTCAGACTCTTCTGACTGAGCCTGTATAATCACGCGTAGATTGTCCAGCGTTCGCCTTAGAGCAGTATTGGCCTCTTCAAACTCGATAAGTTGTGTTTTCTGCTTGTTGATGGTTTCGTTTAATTCCGCAACTAACTCTAAGAGAGTCTCTTTGCCTCTTGAAAGGTCTTTGATCTTATCCTCTTGTGAACGAGTTGCCCTTCGCAATGCAGTATTTTCATTCCTCAAAGCGTGATTCTCCTTAATCAATCTTCTATTCTCCTCGTCCAATATATCATAATCTCTTTCCCGCTTGGCTCGGTTATTTGAAACTCTCTCTACTTTTTCGAGTTTGCCACTAGCTTGAGTTACCTGGTCCATCAAACGTTTGACCTCTTGCTGTAATTTTTCATTTTCTAGTTTCAATGTTTGATTTCTTCCCACTAACTCATTTCGCTCTGTCGCTAGCTGGCTAGGCTTATCTACTGCTCTACTGGATGATTCTCCCACATTGTCACGAGTCGTAATTGGGATCTTACTTCTCTTAATGCGCCATTGCAGATATTCTGGAGTAACTCCCTCAGAGTGACTATTGCCATTTATCCTTCTAACTGTTCTCCAAGAAGTCAGCACTTGTCGCTTCTTCTCGTTAGAATCCTCGCAACTGTAGGAAAATTCTAATTTATGCAGACCATGAGTTGTTGGTATGAATTGTTTAAACCAACTTTGTCGCAAGGCCAACAACGGAGCATAATGGACGCATCCCCAAGGGCCTACTAGAGGAACTGTGTGGAAGCTCCCGCATCTGTAGATTAAGGCTTTTAGTGGCATCCAATGTGCCTTCCAAATCACATGCTCTAATTTGGAATTCGAAAAGAAAGACACCCATGCTTCTTTCCTCGGAAAACTTGAGTTCCATGGGGCCGTGCCAAATTCTGCAATTGTACTCCTTGTTAGATTCCACGTGCTGCTGAAGTTGATTTTTGGACAGCCAAAATCTTCTGGGAACTTAAAATGACTATGCACCCAAATATAGAGTAAGGGCACACAGCATCTCAACTTCCCGCCTTTGTTGGACTTACAGTAATTGAGCGCCCGAACCGTTTCCGCTAGAAGAGGTATGGCTGGATCCACCCCTTGCTCAATGCCGAAGAATAACTTCAAAACATCACCGTCCACATATCCTTTAACTTTGGGATACAAGACCATCCCGTAGATGCACAAAGCTAACAGCACCAGGCCCCTTTCTTCATTTATGTGTTTGCGAGCGAGTTCTGTTAGATAATCTGCAGATATAGACTCTTCAACCCCTTTCACTTTCACATTTTTCTGCACTTCCTTTAGGTGTACAGCTAGAAATCTGGATAAAGTTCTCTTTGCAGTTAGTTGTGGGTTGAAACAATAGATCATTTCTCCACCTTTTTCTTCAATGTTCAGCATCGTATGGTATTCCTCAATGGTCGGGACTAAGTCGAAATCTTGAAATACGAAACACCTGTAGGCTGGGTCCCAGAATTCTAACACAGCCTGGACGGTGAACCGATTAACTGGAATATACATGAGGTCTGCAATATGGCCGTATCTCTTTGAGAATAAAAATCTTCTTTCTGGCGTTAAACCTTCCCAAATGGCTTTCAGCTCCCCTAGCTCGTTAGCAATGATCTGAACTTGACTTGAGAAGGATGACGACACAGGGCTTTTAAAAGGCAGATTATCCCCATGCTTTAGTTGTGTCTGCTCTGCCCATTGTAGCACAGTACTCAACTCATCATACTCAGAGGAAGATGACCGTATCGACTCTATGGGTACGTTGGCATTCATTTTGTTCCTTTTTGGAGAAAAAGAAAATGTAAGGAAATAATAATTAACTACCGCTTTAAATTAAAATAGATTTTTCATGCGCCTACACGGGAGCATTCGCAATCCCCTCGAAGGTCGACATTACTTCATCCAAAAAAGCAAGATAGTACCATGAAGAAATGAATTTAATTTGAAAATGTGAGAAAACTACTTAATGTCATGAAAAATGGGGAGGACTTTTCATGTGCCTACACGGGAGCATTCGCAATCCCCTCGAAGGTCGACACTACTAATTCCAAAACATGATGCAGGACCCAAACTAAATGGTATGGCTAAACTAAATACTAAATTCGACTTCAAATGGAGTAAAGGGAAAAAAAACGCTTGGGATAAACTCTTTTTAGGGAAAAAATAATAATAAAATAAAAAAAAATGGAGAGTAAAAATCTAAAATGGAAAGAATGTAGAAATATTTACTTCTCCAATTAAACAAAATAGAAAGACTTTTTTAGAAAACAAGTTTTTCCTCTTAAAGAAAGTTTTTTGTTTTGGCAAGACTTCAATCTCTTAAAAACTCTTTTTAAACAAAAAAAAAAATTGAACTCTTTAACCAATCTTACAAAAATTTCTTTGTCTTGTCAAAATTAAACTTTTTTATTAAAAGAAAATCCCTCTTTCAAAACAAAAATTAAGCTAAAAAAAAAATAAAATTCATGTAAACAAAACTTGAACTTTTATTTTGACAGAACTTTTAACTCTTTAGAATTTCAAGCAAAGTCTTAATTTTAAACTTCAAAGAATTTCTATTCATGACAAAACTTCAATTTTTTTTAAAAAAAACAAAGTTCAAATTTAGTTTTCAAAGAATTTTTCTCTTGACAAAACTTAAAATGCTTGAAAAGAAAACAGTTATTTTTTAAACAAAGTTAAACTTTTTTTAAAGAATTTTATTTGAAAAAAAAAAATTTAATCCTTTAAAAGAGAATTTTTTTTTACAAAGTCTAAGCTTTTTTTTTTAAATAATTTTTATTCTTGACAAAAACTTAAATTCTTGAAAAGAAAACCTTTTTTTTTTTAAAACAAGTTTAAACTTTATTTTTCAAATAATTTTTATTCTTGACAAAAACTTAAATTCTTGAAAAGAAAACCTTTTTTTTTAAAACAAGTTTAAACTTTATTTTAAAAGAATTTTCTTTTACAAAACTTAAATTCTTGAAAAGAAAACTTAAAGTTTAAGCCTTTTTTTTTTAAAACAAGAAAAAAAACAAGTGACGCCTAAAAGAGTGGACTTTGAAACCTATGATAATACAAAATGATGACATGAATATGAAGTGAGGTAGAGAAATTCTAACCCTAATGGATAAAAAGGTCCCCAAATTAATCCAAGTGTTATAAAATAACAAATGAACTAACTTGAGTGAGGATTTTTCATGCGCCTGCACGAGGGCAATTATGTCCCTTCGAAGGTCGACACTACTACATCCTCGATCCTAATCCTAAAGGTAAAGCCCGGGCATAGAGCTGTGGTTGTGTGTGATATGCATGACAATATAATATGAATTAACCATGCATTCATTAAAGCACAAAATATATTCACACAAGTCACTCCAATAATAACTATGCATAAAATAAGATGGACCACATAATAAATAAATAAATAACAAAATGAATCGAATAATAAAAAAAATGAAAACGGCATTGACCCTCTTAAAAAAAGTCCCCAGCGGAGTCGCCAAGCTGTCGCAACGTCATCGCGACGCGGAGCGGCCGACGTCCTTCCCTAAAGGGTCTCTTTCGAGGTGAGAGGTTTGGAGTCGCCACCAATCATCTTGGGGTGTGATTGGTCACCCATTTTAAAAAAAGTGGTCTTTGAAAACCAAAAATTAGGTTCGGGGATCAGTTGTGTGTAGGGAAGGTGTTAGCACCCTACAACACCCGTTTGAAAACATTTTATTTTATTATTCAAATTCATTAAACAAAAGGTCCGTGTCGAAAATAAACAAAAAAAATGAAAATTGAAAATTAATTGTCTCACTAATTTCACCTTATCTTTAAATAAAGTAAGGATTTAATTTTGTGAGTGGGGTTAACCCATGACTTTATTATCATGTAAAAATTTCCTAATTAAAGAAAATCTTTCACCTCAAGAATTTGAAAATTATTTCAACTCCGTCATAGGCTATACATGAGCTAATTTGTCTATTACCTCACATTTCAAAAATAAAATGTGAAGTAATAATCATGAGTGGTATGACACCATTCAATGGAAAAATATTTTTTCATTTTTAAATCAAATTCAATTAGAAATTCATTTGGAATTACTAAAGTAAAACTATTTTGAAGTTCATTTGGAAAATCCAATTTAGAATCAAATTGAAGTTGATTTGAAAATTTTCTAATTTAAGATCCAATTGAAATTTTGATTGCCAAAATAATTGACTAGTTAAACTTTAGGCTAATTTCCAGGCAGGGTGTTCCCTTTCGGTCAGCTTAAATACCCGTTCTTAGACAAAATTAGCATTAAAGTTTTCATAATCAATCTATTTTAACCATTCAAAATATTTAATAATGTTTTTGGAATTTGATTTAACCTTTCCAAAATCGAAATTGATTTCCAATTTAGTTTAAAATTGAAATTGATTTTCAATCTAAGACCAAAAGACATTGACTTGGAAACTTTAATTTAGAACCAAATTGACATTTACTGAAAAATTCCAAATCACTTTGAAACTCCATGAATTCAAGATTAAAACCAATTGAGGGTGAAAATTCAAATAAAATTCCAATTGAAATTCATTTGGGCAATTCCAAATTGAAATTCATTTGTAAATGTCAAAATGAAATCAAATTAAAAACAAACAAAAGTTGAAATCCCAAATTAAATCCAATTAAAAATTTATTATAAAATTCCAAATTAATTATTGAAACCAATGGAAGGAAAGTTTAAAATCGTCTTTTTAAAAAAAAAAAAAAAATCAAGTGAAAATCAAATTGAAAATCTTAGTTTGAAATTCATTTGAGCATTTCAAAACCCTTTGAAAATCATTTGAACCATTCAAATTAAAGTAAAATTCAAAACATTAAAATTTCCATTTTAAAGAAAATTGAATTTTCTAATTACAAACTAGTGAACATTTATTAGGAAAATACAAATCAAATTAGAAATTTTATGTTAGAATCCAACTAAAATTAATAAGAAAGACAATTAAAGTTGAAAATGTCATATTAAAATCAAATTGAAATTGGTAATAACAATTCAATTTAAAGCCAATTAAAATTAGTTTGGAAACTCCCAAATAAACTCTAATTGAAATTAGATAAAAAAAAACTTTCAACTAATATCCAATTAAAGTTCTTTAGAAATCTAAAATAAATCAATTTAAATTTCTAATTAGAAAATGAAATAAAATAAATTGCAATTGATTTGGGAAACTCAAATTCATAGCCAAAATGAAAAATGGAAAAATTTGGATACATAAAAAAATAATAAAAAAAAATAAAAGAATTTAAAAATGTGGGACTCACCTTATTCACTTTCCTCTTTCTTCTTCCCCAACTTCCTTCCCTCTCTTTTTCTTTTTTCTCTTCCACTTTCCCTCACTTAGGAGCTCGTTGGAAATAAAAAAAAAAGCGGCGGCACGGTGGCGGTACGGCAGTGGCGGCGGCGACAGTGGTGGCGGCAACGGCGGTACGGCAGTGAGTGGCGGCGGCGGTACGGCGGTGAGTGGCGGCGGCGGTACGGTGGTGACGGCGGCGGCGGTAGGTGGCGACGGTAGCTTTGGTTTTTGGAAAATCCTTCTCCAAACTCTATTTTCCCTCTCAAACTCACTTTCTCTCTCTAAGCTCTCTCACTATTCTTCTCTTTTTCTTGTGTCCTTGTTGTTCTTCTCTTTTTTCTCCATCCTCCATGAGCTCTCATTATATAGTAGAGCTTGGAGGAAGGGGTTGAGAAAAAGGGGGAAAGAATGAGAGGTTGGGAGAAAGAGGGGGAGTGAGTTGAGAAAGATGGGGAAAGAATGAGAGGTTGGGAGAAGGAAGGGGGGAGAGTTGAGAAAGATGAGGAAAGAATGGGAGGTTGGGAGAAAGAAGGGGAGTGAGTTGAGAAAAAGGGGGAGTGAGTTGAGAAAGATGGGGAAAGAATGGGAGGTTGGGAGAAAGAAGGGGAGTGAGTTGAGAAAGAGGGGGAGTGAGTTGAGAAAGATGGGGAAAGAATGAGAGGTTGGGAGAAGAAAGGGGGAGAGTTGAGAAAGATGGGGGAAGAATGGGAGGTTGGGAGAAGGAAGGGGAATGGAGAAGAAAAAGGGAGAGGGAGAAAGAATAGGAGAGGTTGGGAGAATGAGGGGGGATGGAGAACGTGGAAAGAGGAGTGAAGGAAAACAAATGAATAAAATAAAATAATAAAATAAATAAAAATAAAATAAATAAACAAAAATAAAATAAAATAAAATAAACAAAATAAAGAAATAAATTAAATAAAACAAAAAAAAAAAAAGAAAATAAGATGAAAATGAAAATAAATCATGAAAAATAAAAAACAAAATTTGATAATATGCAAGGAGAAAGATTCGAACCAAAGACCTTGTGATTGTTAATACAACTTTATGCCACTTGAGCTATGCTCTTGTTAACATACCAAAAACAAATTGACTTCCAAATATTGAAAAACTTCAAACATTAATAAAGTTGTATTAACAATCACAAGGTCTTTGGTTCGAATCTCTCTCCTTGCATATTATCAAAATTTGTTTTTTAGTTTTCATGATTTATTTTCATTTTCATCTTTTTTTTTTTTTTTTTTTGTTTTATTTAATTTATTTCTTTTTTTTGTTTATTTTATTTTATTTTATTTATTTTATTTTTATTTATTTTATTATTTTATTTTATTCATTTTTTTTCCTTCACTCCTCTTTCCACGTTCTTCATCCCCCTCATTCTCCCAACCTCTCCTATTCTTTCTCCCTCTCCCTTTTTCTTCTCCATTCCCCTTCCTTCTCCCAACCTCCCATTCTTTCCCCATCTTTCTCAACTCTCCCCCTTCTTTCTCCCAACCTCTCATTCTTTCCCCATCTTTCTCAACTCACTCCCCCTCTTTCTCAACTCACTCCCCTTCTTTCTCCCAACCTCCCATTCTTTCCCCATCTTTCTCAACTCACTCCCCCTCTTTCTCAACTCACTCCCCTTCTTTCTCCCAACCTCCCATTCTTTCCCCATCTTTCTCAACTCTCCCCCCTTCCTTCTCCCAACCTCTCATTCTTTCCTCATCTTTCTCAACTCACTCCCCCTCTTTCTCCCAACCTCTCATTCTTTCCCCCTTTTTCTCAACCCCTTCCTCCAAGCTCTACTATATAATGAGAGCTCATGGAGGATGGAGGGGGGGGGGGGAAAAAAGAACAACAAGGACACAAGAAAAAAGAGAAGAATAGTGAGAGAGCTTAGAGAGAGAAAGTGAGTTTGAGAGGGAAAATAGAGTTTGGAGAAGGATTTTCCAAAAACCAAAGCTACCGTCACCACCGCTGCCGCCGCCGCCACTCACTGCCGTACCGACGCCGCCACTCACTGCCGCCGCCGCCACTCACCACCGTACCGCCGCCGCCACTCACCGTCGTACCAACGCCGCCACTCACTGTCGTACTGCCGTTGCCGCCACCACTGTCACCGCCGCCACCGTGCTGCCGCTTTTTTTTCCAACAAGGCTCCTAAGTGAGGGAAAGTGGAAGAGAAAAAAGAAAAAGAGAAGGAAGGAAGTTGGGGAAGAAGAAAGAGTAAAGCGAATAAGGTGGGTCCCACATGTTTAAATTCTTTTATAATTATTATTATTTTTTTATGTATCCAAATTTTTCCATTTTTCATTTTGGCTATGAATTTGAGTTTCCCAAATCAATTGCAATTTATTTTATTTCATTTTCTAATTAGAAATTTAAATTGATTTATTTTAGACTTCTAAAGAACTTTAATTGGATATTAGTTGAAAGTTTTTTTTTATCTAATTTCAATTAGAGTTTATTTGGGAGTTTCCAAACTAATTTTAATTGGCTTTAAATTGAATTGTTATTACCAATTTCAATTTGATTTTAATATGACATTTTCAACTTTAATTGTCTTTCTTATTAATTTTAGTTGGATTCTAACATAAAATTTCTAATTTGAATTTGAATTTGTATTTTCCTAATAAATGTTCACTAGTTTGTAATTAGAAAATTCAATTTTCTTTAAAATGGAAATTTTAATGTTTTGAATTTTACTTTAATTTGAATGGTTCAAATGAATTTCAAAGGGTTTTGAAATGCTCAAATGAATTTCAAACAAATGACATTTGAACTAAGATTTTCAATTTGATTTTCACTTGATTTTTTTTTTTTTTTTTTTTTTTTTTTTTTTTTTTAAAAAAAAAGACGATTTTAAACTTTCATTCCATTGGTTTCAATAATTAATTTGGGATTTTATAATAAATTTTTAATTGGATTTAATTTGGGATTTCAACTTTTGTTTGTTTTTAATTTGATTTCATTTTGACATTTACAAATGAATTTTAATTTGGAATTGCCCAAATGAATTTCAATTGGAATTTTATTTGAATTTTCACCCTCAATTGGTTTTAATCTTGAATTCATGGAGTTTCAAAGTGATTTGGAATTTTTCAGTAAATGTCAATTTGGTTCTAAATTAAAGTTTCCAGTCAATGTCTTTTGGTCTTAGATTGAAAATCAATTTCAATTTCAAACTAAATTGGAAATCAATTTCGATTTTGGAAAGGTTAAATCAAATTTCAAAAACATTATTTAATATTTTGAATGGTTAAAATAGATTGATTATGAAAACTTTAATGCTAATTTTGTCTAAGAACGGGTATTTAAGCTGACCGAAAGGGAACACCCTGCCTGGAAATTAGCCTAAAGTGTAACTAGTCAATTATTTTGGCAATCAAAATTTCAATTGGATCTTAAATTAGAAAATTTTCAAATCAACTTCGATTTGATTCTAAATTGGATTTTCCAAATGAACTTCAAAATAGTTTTACTTTGGTAATTCCAAATGAATTTCTAATTGAATTTGATTTAAAAATGAAAAAATATTTTTCCATTGAATGGTGTCATACCACTCATGATTATTACTTCATATTTTATTTTTGAAATGTGAGGTAATAGTTGAGAGACAAATTAGCTCATGTATAGCCTATGACGGAGTTGAAATAATTTTCAAATTCTTGAGGTGAAAGATTTTCCTTAATTAGGAAATTTTTACATGATAATAAAGTCATGGGTTAACCCCACTCACAAAATTAAATCCTTACTTTATTTAAAGATAAGGTGAAATTAGTGAGACAATTAATTTTCAATTTTCATTTTTTTTTGTTTATTTTCGACACGGACCTTTTGTTTAATGAATTTGAGTAATAAAATAAAATGTTTTCAAACGGGTGTTGTAGGGTGCTAACACCTTCCCTACACACAACTGATCCCCGAACCTAATTTTTGGTTTTCAAAGACCATTTTTTTTAAAATGGGTGACCAATCACACCCCAAGATGATTGGTGGCGACTCCAAACCTCTCACCTCGAAAGAGACCCTTAGGGAAGGACGTCGGCCGCTCCGCGTCGCGATGACGTTGCGACAGCTTGGCGACTCCACTGGGGAATCCAACCAATTAAACATACACCATCTATTTCTCATTAGGAATCCAAAAAAGAACCCAGACACTTGATAAAAATTTAAGAAGTACCTAATTCCATGACCAGGTCCACAAGCAACATTCTCAATCCACAAATTGGAGGTGTTAGGGCCTATCGAGACACAGTCATCGCCAGTGCTGATATTGGAGTTGAGGATGGTGACATAAGATGACAGCCCTATGTGAATGCCATCGGTGTTTGGACTGTTGCCAGCGGTCGAGACCTTTAGTCCTTTCAATTTCACATTTCGACACTCATTCACTACTGTTATAGGCAATTTTGGACCACCCCGATATACAAGGAGCTGACGAGGACAATCGGGGAGGAATCGGGCTGAAAGATGGACCAAGGGGGCAAAACCGGCAAGTGAGACGGGCCAAGACCGAAGGGGTCGGGTTTTAGGCCCGACCCCCTGCTCGGCCTCGGCCATGGGCCGCGGCCGCCCCTCGGCCCGCTCGTGCGGGCCGAGCCCGTTTGGTCCCGTCTGGTCCCCACCGCCTTTGGATGTCCCGGTTTCGCCTGGTTTGACCTAAAACGCCTCCGAAACCCTAAAAAGGTTAGGAGGAAGAACAGGTATTTATATCCCTCTTCGCCGCTGAAGAGGGGATCCCGAATTCTATCCCTAAACTATATTCTTTATTCTCTGATTTCTCCTCTTGCTCTTACTTTTCCACGCCCTACCGTTCTGCTTGCTGACTTAAGCATCGGAGCCGGTGTGGCGAGCACCACACCGGTGTGCAGGTTACCGTCTTGCAGGCCACGTCTTCCCCCCTCATCTACAAATTTACCGTTGGTGGCACGTGAAGGTCAGGTGAGTTCCTCTGGCCAAAATCGACCATCAACAACTACTATGTGGAAAAGCTGATTATCTAGTGAGGTTAACCCACTTATCATTATGTTTTATGAATTGGTAAATTTCAGTGACTGCACATGTCCAAAACAAAAGTTGTTTTGAAATTTGAGAGCAAAATCAGTATCGTGGAAAGGGAGTTATTATTTTATTTATCCTTTATTTATTGTATCGTGGAAACAAAATTTGTATCAATAACAAATTGAGAGGATGTGTAATAGGTTTTTTTGGTTAATATTTTATTTATCCTTTATTTATTGTTATTTATAACATTTAATAAATTAAATTGAGTTATTAATACACATAAAATAAATATTAAAACATTTCAAAACCATTCCAAATTGTTTTTTTAAAAAATAATAGATATCATGGTTGTTTTAATAAACTGAAAGGTGTTTATCATACCTTATACTGCATACATACATACTACATTCAATAGAAACAATTTGATACAGAATTAACCTTATCTTTTAAATAAATGAATTTTAGTAGGAAAACATATTGTTAATTAAAATAGTAGTAAATATAAAGTTAGATTTGTATACCGTGGCTTCACGAGGACAATTCTTGCCAGAATGTTTGCAATCCCACAACCTAGTTCCTTGTCCATCAAGAACGCCACCTAGGATAGTAACACCATTGACAAGATGAAATTTGATCCAATTTTGAGGGTCGGTGACATGGAAGTCTGATGGGGCCACGAGAGTGCCATCAATGCGTATGGTTATTGCATTGTTGTAACATGGCCCTATAAAAGTTACACTATGGAGATAGAATTTGCCCTTCAGTACATAAATAGTTGCTGCTTGAGAAGAGCTACAAGCACGTTCCCATGCTAATTGAAAGGCCTTTGATGGGTCGATTTTTGCATCAGGTTTGGCTCCAAAATTGACAACATTAAATGTCAATTGAGTGGCAAGGGCTGAGTTAAAGAAGATAATGACTAATAGTAAGAGAAGACACAAACTTGTATGAAGAGCCATTTGTGATATTTTGTTACAAAGTGTTTCCAAATGTTAAGAGAGTTTGAAGTTGAGGATGTGGAGAAGTTGAATGGGTTTGAAGGCCTTATATGGGAAGAAGAAAGCACTCGATTTTGGTTCATAAAAGGAGAAAAACAAGCAATTAGGTCAAAAAGGTACTTTATGTTTTATCATGAATTGTAAAGTCAATTACATTGACCAATAATATAACCTCACATGATTAATTCTATCTAAGGGTTTGTCATTCACATTTGTACATGTATAGTTACCTTAATTTCTTTTGATATAAAAATTTATCCAAGTGTAAAATATAAGCGGAAAATTAAATTAGAAACAGTACACACAAGGCCACAACTTAATTCATTGGGAAGGAACTTCACATAAACCTTCTTTTATTTATCTGTTGCAAAAATTTAATTCATTGTCAATGATTTTTTGTTAGCCAAATTCTTAACCTTCTTTTGTTTCTTACTAAAATTGTTAGCAAATGAATGAAATTACTTCAGTTTTTTTCTCTTCCTCCGTCTCTTAAAGTGTCCATGTTGGCTTCCTCCGTCCTAAATTGAAAGGACTTATTAGATCTCTCCAATATTCTAAATGATTTCTTAATAGTAGGCTTCATAGTTACTTTTCTTAAAGTTGTTGGGAAAATTACAAATAATAAAGGAAATAGGAGTAACTATCCGAAAAATAAAAATGTAAACCATTAGGCTTAAGACGCTTCTACAGTGTGTGTTTCATTATCAACCATTGGTGTAGCATCCTTAAACAAATTTTGGGTTACTATCAAAACCCTAATAAAAGAAAAAAAAACTATAAATTAGTTATGAAATTGAAAGCAACACTAAACAATAATTAGTTAGGTCTTATTTGATAACCATTTGATTTTTGGTTTTTTATTTTTGAAAAGTAAGCTTATAAACACTACTTCCACCTATAAGTTTCTTTTTTATTTATTTTATTTACCTTATTCTCATGTTTTAAAAAACAAAGTCGAGTTTTTAAAATTAAAAAAGGTAGTTTTCAAAAACATGTTTTTGTTTTTTTGGAATGGGTAACTACACAAATGGGTCAATAGTAACCCATTTATTCCAAAAGTGTCCATTTTGTTATGATTTTACAATCTTGACATGTGTTTTAAAAAAACAAAAAAGGAAAGAAAAGATATTTCAATTTTCTTCTCATAACCGTACAAATCAATACGAAACTGGTCATCTTCCCTATTTTTTCTTTTTCTTTTTCCACTTTCACTTATGTGTTTGGGTTTCTGCGGGTTTTTTTTTTTTTTTTTGGCTTCAGCGTTCTAATCTGCGTCTTCCGTATGCGTTTTTAATTTGCGTTAAATACCCAGTATTTATTCTACGTAGGAGATCTTCTCTATTTATTTGATCTCACTGGTATTTTTATTTAGCTCGCTGGCATAATTCTTAACGGTTTGCTGACGTAGGTGATTTTGTTTCATTTTAGTCCCTCCATCCACTTTTCTGTTTAATCTTAACGGTTTGCTGACCACTGTTGTCGTCGACCGCCGCTCTCCAGTCGCCGACGATTTTTTTTCCTCCTTTCTTTTTTCAGAAATTATAGGAAATAGACTTTTTTGGAACCAATATTTCACAAATGTCCAATTATGAAAAAAATTTCAGCTTTGTCTTGGCTCAAAATTTTACAATTAAATCTTCCCTATTTTGCCCTCCAAAATTCTGCACATCAAAAATTGATTTGTATTAATTCTTTCCATAATAAAATATACTATGAAGATTTACCAATACCCAACCCTAACCTTAGATATGTTTCACCAAAAATTTTCTCCAATTGCCGTCAATTTGAAGTTTTTTTTTTTGCGGCTCCATTAGCGGTGGGATAATCTTCCTTTATTCATCATCTTCTTCTTCTTTTTATTATTATTTTTTTTGTTTAAAATTTTGTCAAACAGTATGAATAGGAATCCAATTACATAGTTCGCATTTTTTTTTCAATTTTATATTTTTTGTTATTAATATCTTATGTTATAAGATGTTTCTAATTTACACTAACTCTTATTTACATCTAATCACCCATTTGATTGTAGAATGTAATGTTTATTCAAATAATAAATATATACTATGCATTATAATATATAATCAATATACTGAACTCATTGTATATTATATATTCATCATTGTGTATTGAGTTCATAAATCAAACGTCAGAATAATAAATATAAACTAGGTTGTATATTGTATCATAAATATATACTTGGAATTATATAATATAAACCTCTGTGTATTGTATATACACGTCATGATTTGTAAAATTCATAAGTGAATTTTCAGAACTATAAATAAATGTAATGCAACATAATCCTCATTAAATATTCTTCATACATTTTTTATAGGTAATAATCTCATTCCGATACGGATTATGTTTGGTGGTCGTTGGAATGAGATTAATAACTATATATTGATTACCAAGTTTCTCAAATTTGTATTCATGAAGGAATGTCATTCACTAATTTGATTGAAGTTGTAAACCAAAAGTTAAGCAGCCCAGGTAGTTTTGATTCTCCTGACTTGTGTGTTTCCATAGATCACATTTCATGAATAACGACATGAAGATTGTGGAAGACAAGGATGTACATTGGTTGTACAACATTTTATCTAAAGGTGTTTTAGAATTATGTTCCCTAATAGTTGATTGTAGAAATAGTTTGGCTAGTTTGGTTGATAATATACCGTTGATTGGTTCAAGCTCAACCAACTTGGTTCGACAAGGTCGATTTCATCATTCTATTGATGTCGCAAAGTTGCTTGCAGATTTTAAGATTGATGTGAACGACATGTTTTCTGGTAAGGTGAATGTACAAAATGCATTAGGTGCAATTGCTATTATCCTTAACAGAAACCATCTAATATATATATATATATAAACCATTCGATCAACCATCAGTTTGTTTTATATAAACCACCATATATTATATAAACCTACAACTAAATAATATATTATCCATATTATATAATTTTTTATACCCACATAACAAACCTAAATATACCAAACTAACAAAATATTTTTTATACACCACAAAAACTCAATAATCATAACCTGAATTATTTTTATAAACCCACAACTAAGTAATTTATATATCAAACTAACAATATATTTTATATACTACGCGGAAAGATTTGTATAAACCCACAACTAAGTAAACAAGCTAACAATATATTTTATATAAACTATATAACAAACCCAAATATACCTTCGAATAAACTCCAACAGCCAACCAAGACAATGTTGCCGATGGATTGAAGACGTTTTGTCTAAACAAGAAAAAACATAAGAACCACACCAAAAAAAAGAAAAATAAAACCGAAAAAAGAAGCATCAATCGGCAGAAGCTTCGCCGCCGACTAACACCACCGAAAATACAAACGGCGGGAGCACTTACAACGTTTGAAGGATGAGACAGCAACAAAACACACGACGTTTGAAAGATGAAACAGCGGGAACAGAGCGACGCACGGTCGGAGGATGGACGACGAAACACAGAGTAAGTGATGACAGGAAAAGTGTAGCGCACGGTTGGAGGGTGGACGGCGAAACACAAAGGGAGTGAGCGTCAATGGCCGACTGTAACGCCCCAGGATTTCCAATAACTATCCTAGTGCCATTACTAACTCCTAAGCCAGAACTAACCGTGAGCACCGAAAATTTCGGCAGCATAACGGCGTACATTGGACTAACCCAAAATTTTTACTTAACCTGCTATGCAAAAGAAACACTTCTAAGCAACATTATTCAACGAACTCCATCAACTACAACACAACAGAGCTTCGCAGAAACTAACAGCCAGACAGGCCACACAACACAACTAATAATCAATCAGAAACACAACGTTAACGGAGCTTTTAACATTAAACGCTAGAATTCAACTTATTGATCACTAACTGAATGAAACAATAGGGTTCATTAAAATAATGCAACTAAACCTAGAGACTAACAAAAGTAAATCAGAATTAACCAAGTCCAACATCTTTCAAAATGACAAGCACATCTATCCTAGCTAAACCAAGAGAAATAAATGGACAAGAACAAGCTACAAGCTATGGTTCCTCCTCATAAGCCTCTTCCGCATCACCATGGTCCACGCAGTCATCATAACCTGCAAAATCTGGTAGTTGGGGGGGAGAGAGGAGGGGGTCAGTACACTAAGGTACTGGTAAGCAGCCCCTACCTGAGAAGCCATCAAACAGCAAACAACAACAACATGCTCTTCATGCGCAAAAAACATGCCTTTCAAAGCGGTAAACATAATATCATGCTCAAAAGCTAGTAAAACAAATGACTCTTCTAAGCCATAATTCATGCATCTTTCTATATGCAACTTGCTAACCACTCAAGCTCCACAAGCTCACTCAACGCTCCTATTTAGCCCTCACATGGCTCTCCAAGACTGATCCTTCGAGTCGCACTGTCCCCTGACCATTTGTACCCAGGGCCACAATGCTCTCTACGGAGCTCGGCGTTTGACCCTTGACCATTTGTACCCAAGGCCTCAAACTGTGCATCGCCCCTTGACCATTTGTACCCAAGGCGCACCGATGACTTAGCAAGATATTGGCCCTTCCCCAGGCGCCCAACACGTGCTTTCTAGACTCATCACACCGATCCTTGACCATTTGTACCCAAGGCCTCGATGCTCCTCTTAAACCACTGGTGACGTGTCACCCCTCGACCATTTGTACCCGAGGTGCACTGACACTCACCCAACTTTCTTTTCTTTCACACTTTAGGTCCCTGACCTATAACTCACATCTACTAGAATGCATATGCCCTGCAACATGCTTCTAGACTCATGCATCATGCCCACAAAGCATATACGTGTGACTACTTCTCTTAACTCATGCTTAACTCACTGACGCAAAACAGAACCGATCATGCTTTTCATCCATTTATCATGCAACAACAGTCATGCTTTCCAACGATTCATATATATATGTATATATTCAAAGAAATAGCAATCACGAGAATAGTTTTAAAGCGAGAAAACACTCAGCATGCATCACACAATCAAACAGGCAACATCAAGTAAGAACTACTTACAGGAAGCTCAAACGCTCCTAAACAATCCTAAAGGACCAATGGAAACAACCGGAAGAGCCTAAAGAGCTCAAACTACAAGCAACGATTACCAAGGGTTAGAAAACAACTTAGAGCACCTAATAGACTTGAGGAAAGGATCTAGGGATGCTGGAATTTACCGCTTAGTGCTCAAACAACCTTGAGAACAAGCTGACTTGTGTTCGAAACGACCCAACAACCAAGATCCCAAGTCACCGGGTTATGGGTAACCAAAATCAAGGTCTTTCGAGTTGTGGGTATTCACTGAACACGATATTTGAGACCAAACGCTCGCTGAACAGCAATCGAATACACCTAATTCTGAAATTATAAGGTCGATAACGAATGGGTATCGATTAAAACATGGTTTAAGGCTTGGATAACTATTGGGCAGAAACCCTTAACGCTAAAAGCAAAGGGACAGCAAGGAAACTTACCCAAACGGACCCGCTTCTGCGCTAGACGGGTTATACCAACCACAACCAGTGAGCTAGAACGCTCTTCGAGCAGTGGGTACCCAAGTTGAAGTGTTTCGAACTTAATCGAACACCTAGACGGCGCTGCAGATCAGAAAACCGAACAACATTAAACTTTTCAGCACCTAAAGCTAATGGGCATTCTACCAAAGGCTCCAAACAAGAATGGGTAAACTATATTCGAACTCAAACCAGCATGGGTCATTACTGAAACTTACCGAAAGAGTCCGAACACGCTGAAACGGACCTTAAATCAGCCCGAACGCACACAACACGCCAGAACGACGAAGACTCCAGCCACTACTCACTAGCCCAGCCGAAAACAAGAGAAATCAGTGGGTTAAACTCGCTACTTGCGAAACTTGAAAGAGATTCAAGAGAAAAAGAGACCTTACACGCGAGCTTGAAGGAGAAAAACCGAAGCTGTGGGTGCTGACCGGCGCCCGCGGATGCAGGGGTCACGGACCTGCTGCTGTTGGCGTCAGAACACGGGAGAGAGAGAGATTCGCGAAGAGGCTCGCGAAGGGAGGTGGCTGCGCGACGAGAACGGTGACGGAGGCGCTAGAGCACGAGCGGCGGCGACGACAGGGACCTGGGTTGCAACCTCCAACGACGGTTGGATGGCCAGGCGGCGGCGCGGCAGTTGGGAGGGCTGGCGGCTGAAACACACGGGCAGGGGGGTGGCTGCTGGAGGCTCACGAAAAAAAAGAAGAGCAAGAGATGAGAGGGAGAGAAAAGGGTTAGGGAAATTAGGGCTTTTCTCTCTTAAGCTTCATTAAATCCAACTTAACCCAATTCCTTTCTTTTTAAAAGAAACTAAGAATGAAAACCCATTCTAATTAGGATTTAGAATTCTAATTAGAATACAAATCCCTAAAAGGCTTGGGAGGAAAAATAACTCGATTGACAAAAGAGTTTGGGCCTTTTTGATATTTAAAATAAACATCAAACGTTAAACCTCTCTAACTTTAGGAATTTAAAGATTTAATTAAAAATCTCTTTCCCCTAAACTTTAGAATTTTAGTTTAACGACCCAAGGCCAAAGTTAAATTCTAATTTCCCCAAATTAGAATAAGAACGCCCAGTAAATACCAAAACGGCTCGATATCGAAACGCAGGGCGTTACAATCTCCCCACCTTAAGAGCTTTCGTCCTCGAAAGACTCCAGCTCGAACAACTCAGAGAATTAGGCTCAAACTTCACCTACTTCTTCCTGGTAGCTCCTACCGCTCTATGGTTCGCCCATAGCTCTTCCACCAAAGCATCGATCTAACTTCTCAAAACCTTCGCTTCCTTGGACGGGACCTTGACAGACTTCTCCACCACAAATGTCAAGTCCTCAATCGACGACAGGGGTTCAGAATTCAAACATGCGAAGGATTACGCACGCATTTCACAACGTGGACACATAGACACATCATGCACAGTTGACGTGGTCGGAGATAACGCCAACCTGTAAGCAACAACTCGATGCGCTCCAAGACCTCATAAAGACCAATGAACCCACGCTAAGCTTCTTATCAACAAGCAAAGAACCCTTTCGACGACACCACGTGCCAGAACACATGATCACCCAAAACTGAACTCCAGAACTCGAAAGAGCTCGCCTAACCACACTGGTGGACTGGCCTTGACTCCAACTCACACTCCACAAGGCACTTAACACCAGAGGCTTTTGCTCCGCAAACCATTTCCTTCTAGGATTCCAAAGTTCAAAGCTGAGGCACAAAGGAACAGTTGTGTATGCATTACATCAACTCCTGGGACGAGTTGTGTTGAGCATACAACCCTTGAAGCAAAACTCGCTTACCGGCAACTAGACCAAGTGCATTAAGAACACTAAAGGTCTTGACAAAATCCAGATCGAACTCGGATCTTGCACGATCTACCGGAACTTAGCCATATGCATGAAAAAGCCAACTTCACTAGCAAAGTTGGAGCTAAGCTAGCTGCTTCAGCACGACACACATGATGCTCATTCTAACGATGGCACTTGAAGAACACATGCCGCTAACGACAACTTAGAACTTCGAGCTTGACATAACCACAACCCACCTTTAATGAACTCAAGGATTCTCATCCCGGTCCTACGAAAGGCTTCATCAACCACTTCACCAACTTAAACTTGCTTAGTTGGTAAGTTTCAACCCCAACTTCAAACAGGCATTACTGAAGAAGGAAACACTACCTCGGAACGGCTTCCGCTGCACCAACTCACCTTTTTCAAACCATCCTTCAAGAACGGCTACGAGATGGAACTTCCTTATAACTGCACACCAAGGTAACTTTGTCGAGACGACAACTGACGCTGCAGTCATGACTCGATACTGATTCTCACTATCTCCTTGGCTTTGGATTGAGGCCTCACTGCGTGAGGGAAATGCTCTAACTCTTGGTTTGAGAACCAACACCATTGAGCATCGCCACGAGCAAATCCAAAAACCTCGAGACTTGATTCACGAAACCCAAGCA
This sequence comes from Luffa acutangula, assembly GCA_036850905.1. Classification (NCBI taxonomy): domain Eukaryota; kingdom Viridiplantae; phylum Streptophyta; class Magnoliopsida; order Cucurbitales; family Cucurbitaceae; genus Luffa; species Luffa acutangula. The sequence goes on along the minus strand of CM072090.1, from coordinate 27,677,009 downwards.
ACGGCAAGGCTACTTATGAGTCCGAAGACATAACATAAGCTTGCAACGTTCAATCTGGGATTCTTAGGCATCCTTGGAAAGCTATCTCCTTGACCTTCACCAGAGAGATTGGATGCAAACTATCCTAAGGAAACCTTCTGCTTAACTCAAAGGAAATCCTCAACTCCTTAGAAACCCGACGACACCAATCGAGCTTTGAACGGACTAAGGAACAGAAGATCTAAGCACCATGAAGCACCCATAAGAGTTGCAAAGCTATATTAGCCCGAGGACCTCACAGCAAGCTTGCACACTCAAACTTGACTTTGAAAGCCACTTTGGAACAATGATTCCATGATCCCAACAAGAAGCTAGATCACAAAACTATTCTAGGAAAATCTTTTCCCCCTTGAAGCTAGCCTATACAAGGAAATTTAGAAACAAGGCACCAAGAGAGGATACCCTAGCAATACTAGCTTCAAGATTTGCTACCAAACATGCCACAAAAACGAAGGAACGATCCATGCATACTCACATCAACGAACAGTTATGCGCGAGACAAGCATAAATCATAAGAACAAGATTTCAGAACCAGAAGATATAGACTTGAGAAGAGAAGGGATTACTAACCTTGAGCGAGGGGTACGCTAACTCCCCACCTTAGGAGCTATCTTCATCATCAGAATCGTCGACATCGTAAAGCTCTGGGTATTCTGCCTTGAGCTCCTCATCGGTGACACAGGGCAAGAACTCCTCAGCGTACGCACTAGATCTTGACGAAGAACTTCTGACCTTCTGACTAGCTGCAAGCACTTCCACTTCGCTCTTCTTCTTGGCACCAGATGACGTGCCAACCTCCTGGGACTGCTCCGTCCTGGGGATGTCCCTATCCAGCATCCGAGCGCTCGCTAAGGCTGCTGCAAAGGTGGCCGGTCGACCAAGCCGGACCAAACCTCGAATTTCTGCGTGGAGCCCATTAACGAATCGGTTGATCCTAATCTCTTCGGTGGCAACCAACCCTGGGACTCGGCAGGATAACTCTTCAAACCTTCTGGCGTACTGCTCCACAGACAAGGTCCCTTGAACAAGAGAGACAAACTCTGCTTCTTGCTCAACACCAGCAAAACGACAACCAAAATGGTCCCGCACAAGACCTTTGAACCCCGACCAGGAAATGGGATTCTCTGGGCGGTTCTCGGTTTGACCCACAACGTTCCACCAAGTGCGTGCGTGGCCTTTGAGCATAAAGGCAGCTCCTTGGACCCGCTGTTGGGCATTAGCTCCAAGAAATTGAAATATCGCTTCCAATGCGGCGGTCCATTCTACCACTACTTCAGAACTATCCGAGTGCCCATCGAATGAAGGAGGCTTCGCCTTCATGAAGCTCTTGATAAACTGCACATCTTCGCCAAGAGCAGGGGCTCCATTTGCACCGACATGCTGCAGGTTATTCAGGAATGCATTGCCAAGCATCGCCTGCAATGCCTCTGCTGCCAGCACAGGAGGCGCTGGGGGAGGAACAGGAGGATTCGCCTCAGGATGCGAATTAACCTCGGGAACGTCTGGGGGGCCAGAACGTCCACTACCTTGACTGCTGCTGGAACTCATCGCTGAAAGGAAACGATGAACTCACTTAAGGAACACTCCTTAGAACTAGAATAGAAGGGGCTAACCTCAGACTAAGGCATAACCCTAGGCTCAAAACGAACAACCTAAGCCTACTAACAAGCAACATCGCACAAACAATCACAAGGAAAACCAAAAGCTATCTAGCCAACTATGGGAGCATCCTACTCCTACTACCAAACAAGAGTCACACAATTCAAGGCAAGCTATCTATCCGCCTACAGGGAGCATCCTAACCTAGCTACTATACAACAAGCAACATAGGAAAACAACATGCTCAACAAGGCATACAAGTCACGCAATAGGGAAACAAGCAAGCCACAATAATTATGCAAACAATACAGTAAATCAAAAGAATCATGGCAACATATTAATATCTTAACCAGACCAACGTACCTGGTGATGGAGAGGAGAACGAGGAAGACCATAATCCTAAACATCCAAACAACCTAGATTTCCTAGGCCAGTCTACAGGAACAACTCTGCTCTGATACCAACTGTAACGCCCCAGGATTTCCAATAACTATCCTAGTGCCATTACTAACTCCTAAGCCAGAACTAACCGTGAGCACCGAAAATTTCGGCAGCATAACGGCGTACATTGGACTAACCCAAAATTTTTACTTAACCTGCTATGCAAAAGAAACACTTCTAAGCAACATTATTCAACGAACTCCATCAACTACAACACAACAGAGCTTCGCAGAAACTAACAGCCAGACAGGCCACACAACACAACTAATAATCAATCAGAAACACAACGTTAACGGAGCTTTTAACATTAAACGCTAGAATTCAACTTATTGATCACTAACTGAATGAAACAATAGGGTTCATTAAAATAATGCAACTAAACCTAGAGACTAACAAAAGTAAATCAGAATTAACCAAGTCCAACATCTTTCAAAATGACAAGCACATCTATCCTAGCTAAACCAAGAGAAATAAATGGACAAGAACAAGCTACAAGCTATGGTTCCTCCTCATAAGCCTCTTCCGCATCACCATGGTCCACGCAGTCATCATAACCTGCAAAATCTGGTAGTTGGGGGGGAGAGAGGAGGGGGTCAGTACACTAAGGTACTGGTAAGCAGCCCCTACCTGAGAAGCCATCAAACAGCAAACAACAACAACATGCTCTTCATGCGCAAAAAACATGCCTTTCAAAGCGGTAAACATAATATCATGCTCAAAAGCTAGTAAAACAAATGACTCTTCTAAGCCATAATTCATGCATCTTTCTATATGCAACTTGCTAACCACTCAAGCTCCACAAGCTCACTCAACGCTCCTATTTAGCCCTCACATGGCTCTCCAAGACTGATCCTTCGAGTCGCACTGTCCCCTGACCATTTGTACCCAGGGCCACAATGCTCTCTACGGAGCTCGGCGTTTGACCCTTGACCATTTGTACCCAAGGCCTCAAACTGTGCATCGCCCCTTGACCATTTGTACCCAAGGCGCACCGATGACTTAGCAAGATATTGGCCCTTCCCCAGGCGCCCAACACGTGCTTTCTAGACTCATCACACCGATCCTTGACCATTTGTACCCAAGGCCTCGATGCTCCTCTTAAACCACTGGTGACGTGTCACCCCTCGACCATTTGTACCCGAGGTGCACTGACACTCACCCAACTTTCTTTTCTTTCACACTTTAGGTCCCTGACCTATAACTCACATCTACTAGAATGCATATGCCCTGCAACATGCTTCTAGACTCATGCATCATGCCCACAAAGCATATACGTGTGACTACTTCTCTTAACTCATGCTTAACTCACTGACGCAAAACAGAACCGATCATGCTTTTCATCCATTTATCATGCAACAACAGTCATGCTTTCCAACGATTCATATATATATGTATATATTCAAAGAAATAGCAATCACGAGAATAGTTTTAAAGCGAGAAAACACTCAGCATGCATCACACAATCAAACAGGCAACATCAAGTAAGAACTACTTACAGGAAGCTCAAACGCTCCTAAACAATCCTAAAGGACCAATGGAAACAACCGGAAGAGCCTAAAGAGCTCAAACTACAAGCAACGATTACCAAGGGTTAGAAAACAACTTAGAGCACCTAATAGACTTGAGGAAAGGATCTAGGGATGCTGGAATTTACCGCTTAGTGCTCAAACAACCTTGAGAACAAGCTGACTTGTGTTCGAAACGACCCAACAACCAAGATCCCAAGTCACCGGGTTATGGGTAACCAAAATCAAGGTCTTTCGAGTTGTGGGTATTCACTGAACACGATATTTGAGACCAAACGCTCGCTGAACAGCAATCGAATACACCTAATTCTGAAATTATAAGGTCGATAACGAATGGGTATCGATTAAAACATGGTTTAAGGCTTGGATAACTATTGGGCAGAAACCCTTAACGCTAAAAGCAAAGGGACAGCAAGGAAACTTACCCAAACGGACCCGCTTCTGCGCTAGACGGGTTATACCAACCACAACCAGTGAGCTAGAACGCTCTTCGAGCAGTGGGTACCCAAGTTGAAGTGTTTCGAACTTAATCGAACACCTAGACGGCGCTGCAGATCAGAAAACCGAACAACATTAAACTTTTCAGCACCTAAAGCTAATGGGCATTCTACCAAAGGCTCCAAACAAGAATGGGTAAACTATATTCGAACTCAAACCAGCATGGGTCATTACTGAAACTTACCGAAAGAGTCCGAACACGCTGAAACGGACCTTAAATCAGCCCGAACGCACACAACACGCCAGAACGACGAAGACTCCAGCCACTACTCACTAGCCCAGCCGAAAACAAGAGAAATCAGTGGGTTAAACTCGCTACTTGCGAAACTTGAAAGAGATTCAAGAGAAAAAGAGACCTTACACGCGAGCTTGAAGGAGAAAAACCGAAGCTGTGGGTGCTGACCGGCGCCCGCGGATGCAGGGGTCACGGACCTGCTGCTGTTGGCGTCAGAACACGGGAGAGAGAGAGATTCGCGAAGAGGCTCGCGAAGGGAGGTGGCTGCGCGACGAGAACGGTGACGGAGGCGCTAGAGCACGAGCGGCGGCGACGACAGGGACCTGGGTTGCAACCTCCAACGACGGTTGGATGGCCAGGCGGCGGCGCGGCAGTTGGGAGGGCTGGCGGCTGAAACACACGGGCAGGGGGGTGGCTGCTGGAGGCTCACGAAAAAAAAGAAGAGCAAGAGATGAGAGGGAGAGAAAAGGGTTAGGGAAATTAGGGCTTTTCTCTCTTAAGCTTCATTAAATCCAACTTAACCCAATTCCTTTCTTTTTAAAAGAAACTAAGAATGAAAACCCATTCTAATTAGGATTTAGAATTCTAATTAGAATACAAATCCCTAAAAGGCTTGGGAGGAAAAATAACTCGATTGACAAAAGAGTTTGGGCCTTTTTGATATTTAAAATAAACATCAAACGTTAAACCTCTCTAACTTTAGGAATTTAAAGATTTAATTAAAAATCTCTTTCCCCTAAACTTTAGAATTTTAGTTTAACGACCCAAGGCCAAAGTTAAATTCTAATTTCCCCAAATTAGAATAAGAACGCCCAGTAAATACCAAAACGGCTCGATATCGAAACGCAGGGCGTTACAATCTCCCCACCTTAAGAGCTTTCGTCCTCGAAAGACTCCAGCTCGAACAACTCAGAGAATTAGGCTCAAACTTCACCTACTTCTTCCTGGTAGCTCCTACCGCTCTATGGTTCGCCCATAGCTCTTCCACCAAAGCATCGATCTAACTTCTCAAAACCTTCGCTTCCTTGGACGGGACCTTGACAGACTTCTCCACCACAAATGTCAAGTCCTCAATCGACGACAGGGGTTCAGAATTCAAACATGCGAAGGATTACGCACGCATTTCACAACGTGGACACATAGACACATCATGCACAGTTGACGTGGTCGGAGATAACGCCAACCTGTAAGCAACAACTCGATGCGCTCCAAGACCTCATAAAGACCAATGAACCCACGCTAAGCTTCTTATCAACAAGCAAAGAACCCTTTCGACGACACCACGTGCCAGAACACATGATCACCCAAAACTGAACTCCAGAACTCGAAAGAGCTCGCCTAACCACACTGGTGGACTGGCCTTGACTCCAACTCACACTCCACAAGGCACTTAACACCAGAGGCTTTTGCTCCGCAAACCATTTCCTTCTAGGATTCCAAAGTTCAAAGCTGAGGCACAAAGGAACAGTTGTGTATGCATTACATCAACTCCTGGGACGAGTTGTGTTGAGCATACAACCCTTGAAGCAAAACTCGCTTACCGGCAACTAGACCAAGTGCATTAAGAACACTAAAGGTCTTGACAAAATCCAGATCGAACTCGGATCTTGCACGATCTACCGGAACTTAGCCATATGCATGAAAAAGCCAACTTCACTAGCAAAGTTGGAGCTAAGCTAGCTGCTTCAGCACGACACACATGATGCTCATTCTAACGATGGCACTTGAAGAACACATGCCGCTAACGACAACTTAGAACTTCGAGCTTGACATAACCACAACCCACCTTTAATGAACTCAAGGATTCTCATCCCGGTCCTACGAAAGGCTTCATCAACCACTTCACCAACTTAAACTTGCTTAGTTGGTAAGTTTCAACCCCAACTTCAAACAGGCATTACTGAAGAAGGAAACACTACCTCGGAACGGCTTCCGCTGCACCAACTCACCTTTTTCAAACCATCCTTCAAGAACGGCTACGAGATGGAACTTCCTTATAACTGCACACCAAGGTAACTTTGTCGAGACGACAACTGACGCTGCAGTCATGACTCGATACTGATTCTCACTATCTCCTTGGCTTTGGATTGAGGCCTCACTGCGTGAGGGAAATGCTCTAACTCTTGGTTTGAGAACCAACACCATTGAGCATCGCCACGAGCAAATCCAAAAACCTCGAGACTTGATTCACGAAACCCAAGCAACGGCAAGGCTACTTATGAGTCCGAAGACATAACATAAGCTTGCAACGTTCAATCTGGGATTCTTAGGCATCCTTGGAAAGCTATCTCCTTGACCTTCACCAGAGAGATTGGATGCAAACTATCCTAAGGAAACCTTCTGCTTAACTCAAAGGAAATCCTCAACTCCTTAGAAACCCGACGACACCAATCGAGCTTTGAACGGACTAAGGAACAGAAGATCTAAGCACCATGAAGCACCCATAAGAGTTGCAAAGCTATATTAGCCCGAGGACCTCACAGCAAGCTTGCACACTCAAACTTGACTTTGAAAGCCACTTTGGAACAATGATTCCATGATCCCAACAAGAAGCTAGATCACAAAACTATTCTAGGAAAATCTTTTCCCCCTTGAAGCTAGCCTATACAAGGAAATTTAGAAACAAGGCACCAAGAGAGGATACCCTAGCAATACTAGCTTCAAGATTTGCTACCAAACATGCCACAAAAACGAAGGAACGATCCATGCATACTCACATCAACGAACAGTTATGCGCGAGACAAGCATAAATCATAAGAACAAGATTTCAGAACCAGAAGATATAGACTTGAGAAGAGAAGGGATTACTAACCTTGAGCGAGGGGTACGCTAACTCCCCACCTTAGGAGCTATCTTCATCATCAGAATCGTCGACATCGTAAAGCTCTGGGTATTCTGCCTTGAGCTCCTCATCGGTGACACAGGGCAAGAACTCCTCAGCGTACGCACTAGATCTTGACGAAGAACTTCTGACCTTCTGACTAGCTGCAAGCACTTCCACTTCGCTCTTCTTCTTGGCACCAGATGACGTGCCAACCTCCTGGGACTGCTCCGTCCTGGGGATGTCCCTATCCAGCATCCGAGCGCTCGCTAAGGCTGCTGCAAAGGTGGCCGGTCGACCAAGCCGGACCAAACCTCGAATTTCTGCGTGGAGCCCATTAACGAATCGGTTGATCCTAATCTCTTCGGTGGCAACCAACCCTGGGACTCGGCAGGATAACTCTTCAAACCTTCTGGCGTACTGCTCCACAGACAAGGTCCCTTGAACAAGAGAGACAAACTCTGCTTCTTGCTCAACACCAGCAAAACGACAACCAAAATGGTCCCGCACAAGACCTTTGAACCCCGACCAGGAAATGGGATTCTCTGGGCGGTTCTCGGTTTGACCCACAACGTTCCACCAAGTGCGTGCGTGGCCTTTGAGCATAAAGGCAGCTCCTTGGACCCGCTGTTGGGCATTAGCTCCAAGAAATTGAAATATCGCTTCCAATGCGGCGGTCCATTCTACCACTACTTCAGAACTATCCGAGTGCCCATCGAATGAAGGAGGCTTCGCCTTCATGAAGCTCTTGATAAACTGCACATCTTCGCCAAGAGCAGGGGCTCCATTTGCACCGACATGCTGCAGGTTATTCAGGAATGCATTGCCAAGCATCGCCTGCAATGCCTCTGCTGCCAGCACAGGAGGCGCTGGGGGAGGAACAGGAGGATTCGCCTCAGGATGCGAATTAACCTCGGGAACGTCTGGGGGGCCAGAACGTCCACTACCTTGACTGCTGCTGGAACTCATCGCTGAAAGGAAACGATGAACTCACTTAAGGAACACTCCTTAGAACTAGAATAGAAGGGGCTAACCTCAGACTAAGGCATAACCCTAGGCTCAAAACGAACAACCTAAGCCTACTAACAAGCAACATCGCACAAACAATCACAAGGAAAACCAAAAGCTATCTAGCCAACTATGGGAGCATCCTACTCCTACTACCAAACAAGAGTCACACAATTCAAGGCAAGCTATCTATCCGCCTACAGGGAGCATCCTAACCTAGCTACTATACAACAAGCAACATAGGAAAACAACATGCTCAACAAGGCATACAAGTCACGCAATAGGGAAACAAGCAAGCCACAATAATTATGCAAACAATACAGTAAATCAAAAGAATCATGGCAACATATTAATATCTTAACCAGACCAACGTACCTGGTGATGGAGAGGAGAACGAGGAAGACCATAATCCTAAACATCCAAACAACCTAGATTTCCTAGGCCAGTCTACAGGAACAACTCTGCTCTGATACCAACTGTAACGCCCCAGGATTTCCAATAACTATCCTAGTGCCATTACTAACTCCTAAGCCAGAACTAACCGTGAGCACCGAAAATTTCGGCAGCATAACGGCGTACATTGGACTAACCCAAAATTTTTACTTAACCTGCTATGCAAAAGAAACACTTCTAAGCAACATTATTCAACGAACTCCATCAACTACAACACAACAGAGCTTCGCAGAAACTAACAGCCAGACAGGCCACACAACACAACTAATAATCAATCAGAAACACAACGTTAACGGAGCTTTTAACATTAAACGCTAGAATTCAACTTATTGATCACTAACTGAATGAAACAATAGGGTTCATTAAAATAATGCAACTAAACCTAGAGACTAACAAAAGTAAATCAGAATTAACCAAGTCCAACATCTTTCAAAATGACAAGCACATCTATCCTAGCTAAACCAAGAGAAATAAATGGACAAGAACAAGCTACAAGCTATGGTTCCTCCTCATAAGCCTCTTCCGCATCACCATGGTCCACGCAGTCATCATAACCTGCAAAATCTGGTAGTTGGGGGGGAGAGAGGAGGGGGTCAGTACACTAAGGTACTGGTAAGCAGCCCCTACCTGAGAAGCCATCAAACAGCAAACAACAACAACATGCTCTTCATGCGCAAAAAACATGCCTTTCAAAGCGGTAAACATAATATCATGCTCAAAAGCTAGTAAAACAAATGACTCTTCTAAGCCATAATTCATGCATCTTTCTATATGCAACTTGCTAACCACTCAAGCTCCACAAGCTCACTCAACGCTCCTATTTAGCCCTCACATGGCTCTCCAAGACTGATCCTTCGAGTCGCACTGTCCCCTGACCATTTGTACCCAGGGCCACAATGCTCTCTACGGAGCTCGGCGTTTGACCCTTGACCATTTGTACCCAAGGCCTCAAACTGTGCATCGCCCCTTGACCATTTGTACCCAAGGCGCACCGATGACTTAGCAAGATATTGGCCCTTCCCCAGGCGCCCAACACGTGCTTTCTAGACTCATCACACCGATCCTTGACCATTTGTACCCAAGGCCTCGATGCTCCTCTTAAACCACTGGTGACGTGTCACCCCTCGACCATTTGTACCCGAGGTGCACTGACACTCACCCAACTTTCTTTTCTTTCACACTTTAGGTCCCTGACCTATAACTCACATCTACTAGAATGCATATGCCCTGCAACATGCTTCTAGACTCATGCATCATGCCCACAAAGCATATACGTGTGACTACTTCTCTTAACTCATGCTTAACTCACTGACGCAAAACAGAACCGATCATGCTTTTCATCCATTTATCATGCAACAACAGTCATGCTTTCCAACGATTCATATATATATGTATATATTCAAAGAAATAGCAATCACGAGAATAGTTTTAAAGCGAGAAAACACTCAGCATGCATCACACAATCAAACAGGCAACATCAAGTAAGAACTACTTACAGGAAGCTCAAACGCTCCTAAACAATCCTAAAGGACCAATGGAAACAACCGGAAGAGCCTAAAGAGCTCAAACTACAAGCAACGATTACCAAGGGTTAGAAAACAACTTAGAGCACCTAATAGACTTGAGGAAAGGATCTAGGGATGCTGGAATTTACCGCTTAGTGCTCAAACAACCTTGAGAACAAGCTGACTTGTGTTCGAAACGACCCAACAACCAAGATCCCAAGTCACCGGGTTATGGGTAACCAAAATCAAGGTCTTTCGAGTTGTGGGTATTCACTGAACACGATATTTGAGACCAAACGCTCGCTGAACAGCAATCGAATACACCTAATTCTGAAATTATAAGGTCGATAACGAATGGGTATCGATTAAAACATGGTTTAAGGCTTGGATAACTATTGGGCAGAAACCCTTAACGCTAAAAGCAAAGGGACAGCAAGGAAACTTACCCAAACGGACCCGCTTCTGCGCTAGACGGGTTATACCAACCACAACCAGTGAGCTAGAACGCTCTTCGAGCAGTGGGTACCCAAGTTGAAGTGTTTCGAACTTAATCGAACACCTAGACGGCGCTGCAGATCAGAAAACCGAACAACATTAAACTTTTCAGCACCTAAAGCTAATGGGCATTCTACCAAAGGCTCCAAACAAGAATGGGTAAACTATATTCGAACTCAAACCAGCATGGGTCATTACTGAAACTTACCGAAAGAGTCCGAACACGCTGAAACGGACCTTAAATCAGCCCGAACGCACACAACACGCCAGAACGACGAAGACTCCAGCCACTACTCACTAGCCCAGCCGAAAACAAGAGAAATCAGTGGGTTAAACTCGCTACTTGCGAAACTCGAAAGAGATTCAAGAGAAAAAGAGACCTTACACGCGAGCTTGAAGGAGAAAAACCGAAGCTGTGGGTGCTGACCGGCGCCCGCGGATGCAGGGGTCACGGACCTGCTGCTGTTGGCGTCAGAACACGGGAGAGAGAGAGATTCGCGAAGAGGCTCGCGAAGGGAGGTGGCTGCGCGACGAGAACGGTGACGGAGGCGCTAGAGCACGAGCGGCGGCGACGACAGGGACCTGGGTTGCAACCTCCAACGACGGTTGGATGGCCAGGCGGCGGCGCGGCAGTTGGGAGGGCTGGCGGCTGAAACACACGGGCAGGGGGGCGGCTGCTGGAGGCTCACGAAAAAAAAGAAGAGCAAGAGATGAGAGGGAGAGAAAAGGGTTAGGGAAATTAGGGCTTTTCTCTCTTAAGCTTCATTAAATCCAACTTAACCCAATTCCTTTCTTTTTAAAAGAAACTAAGAATGAAAACCCATTCTAATTAGGATTTAGAATTCTAATTAGAATACAAATCCCTAAAAGGCTTGGGAGGAAAAATAACTCGATTGACAAAAGAGTTTGGGCCTTTTTGATATTTAAAATAAACATCAAACGTTAAACCTCTCTAACTTTAGGAATTTAAAGATTTAATTAAAAATCTCTTTCCCCTAAACTTTAGAATTTTAGTTTAACGACCCAAGGCCAAAGTTAAATTCTAATTTCCCCAAATTAGAATAAGAACGCCCAGTAAATACCAAAACGGCTCGATATCGAAACGCAGGGCGTTACAATCTCCCCACCTTAAGAGCTTTCGTCCTCGAAAGACTCCAGCTCGAACAACTCAGAGAATTAGGCTCAAACTTCACCTACTTCTTCCTGGTAGCTCCTACCGCTCTATGGTTCGCCCATAGCTCTTCCACCAAAGCATCGATCTAACTTCTCAAAACCTTCGCTTCCTTGGACGGGACCTTGACAGACTTCTCCACCACAAATGTCAAGTCCTCAATCGACGACAGGGGTTCAGAATTCAAACATGCGAAGGATTACGCACGCATTTCACAACGTGGACACATAGACACATCATGCACAGTTGACGTGGTCGGAGATAACGCCAACCTGTAAGCAACAACTCGATGCGCTCCAAGACCTCATAAAGACCAATGAACCCACGCTAAGCTTCTTATCAACAAGCAAAGAACCCTTTCGACGACACCACGTGCCAGAACACATGATCACCCAAAACTGAACTCCAGAACTCGAAAGAGCTCGCCTAACCACACTGGTGGACTGGCCTTGACTCCAACTCACACTCCACAAGGCACTTAACACCAGAGGCTTTTGCTCCGCAAACCATTTCCTTCTAGGATTCCAAAGTTCAAAGCTGAGGCACAAAGGAACAGTTGTGTATGCATTACATCAACTCCTGGGACGAGTTGTGTTGAGCATACAACCCTTGAAGCAAAACTCGCTTACCGGCAACTAGACCAAGTGCATTAAGAACACTAAAGGTCTTGACAAAATCCAGATCGAACTCGGATCTTGCACGATCTACCGGAACTTAGCCATATGCATGAAAAAGCCAACTTCACTAGCAAAGTTGGAGCTAAGCTAGCTGCTTCAGCACGACACACATGATGCTCATTCTAACGATGGCACTTGAAGAACACATGCCGCTAACGACAACTTAGAACTTCGAGCTTGACATAACCACAACCCACCTTTAATGAACTCAAGGATTCTCATCCCGGTCCTACGAAAGGCTTCATCAACCACTTCACCAACTTAAACTTGCTTAGTTGGTAAGTTTCAACCCCAACTTCAAACAGGCATTACTGAAGAAGGAAACACTACCTCGGAACGGCTTCCGCTGCACCAACTCACCTTTTTCAAACCATCCTTCAAGAACGGCTACGAGATGGAACTTCCTTATAACTGCACACCAAGGTAACTTTGTCGAGACGACAACTGACGCTGCAGTCATGACTCGATACTGATTCTCACTATCTCCTTGGCTTTGGATTGAGGCCTCACTGCGTGAGGGAAATGCTCTAACTCTTGGTTTGAGAACCAACACCATTGAGCATCGCCACGAGCAAATCCAAAAACCTCGAGACTTGATTCACGAAACCCAAGCAACGGCAAGGCTACTTATGAGTCCGAAGACATAACATAAGCTTGCAACGTTCAATCTGGGATTCTTAGGCATCCTTGGAAAGCTATCTCCTTGACCTTCACCAGAGAGATTGGATGCAAACTATCCTAAGGAAACCTTCTGCTTAACTCAAAGGAAATCCTCAACTCCTTAGAAACCCGACGACACCAATCGAGCTTTGAACGGACTAAGGAACAGAAGATCTAAGCACCATGAAGCACCCATAAGAGTTGCAAAGCTATATTAGCCCGAGGACCTCACAGCAAGCTTGCACACTCAAACTTGACTTTGAAAGCCACTTTGGAACAATGATTCCATGATCCCAACAAGAAGCTAGATCACAAAACTATTCTAGGAAAATCTTTTCCCCCTTGAAGCTAGCCTATACAAGGAAATTTAGAAACAAGGCACCAAGAGAGGATACCCTAGCAATACTAGCTTCAAGATTTGCTACCAAACATGCCACAAAAACGAAGGAACGATCCATGCATACTCACATCAACGAACAGTTATGCGCGAGACAAGCATAAATCATAAGAACAAGATTTCAGAACCAGAAGATATAGACTTGAGAAGAGAAGGGATTACTAACCTTGAGCGAGGGGTACGCTAACTCCCCACCTTAGGAGCTATCTTCATCATCAGAATCGTCGACATCGTAAAGCTCTGGGTATTCTGCCTTGAGCTCCTCATCGGTGACACAGGGCAAGAACTCCTCAGCGTACGCACTAGATCTTGACGAAGAACTTCTGACCTTCTGACTAGCTGCAAGCACTTCCACTTCGCTCTTCTTCTTGGCACCAGATGACGTGCCAACCTCCTGGGACTGCTCCGTCCTGGGGATGTCCCTATCCAGCATCCGAGCGCTCGCTAAGGCTGCTGCAAAGGTGGCCGGTCGACCAAGCCGGACCAAACCTCGAATTTCTGCGTGGAGCCCATTAACGAATCGGTTGATCCTAATCTCTTCGGTGGCAACCAACCCTGGGACTCGGCAGGATAACTCTTCAAACCTTCTGGCGTACTGCTCCACAGACAAGGTCCCTTGAACAAGAGAGACAAACTCTGCTTCTTGCTCAACACCAGCAAAACGACAACCAAAATGGTCCCGCACAAGACCTTTGAACCCCGACCAGGAAATGGGATTCTCTGGGCGGTTCTCGGTTTGACCCACAACGTTCCACCAAGTGCGTGCGTGGCCTTTGAGCATAAAGGCAGCTCCTTGGACCCGCTGTTGGGCATTAGCTCCAAGAAATTGAAATATCGCTTCCAATGCGGCGGTCCATTCTACCACTACTTCAGAACTATCCGAGTGCCCATCGAATGAAGGAGGCTTCGCCTTCATGAAGCTCTTGATAAACTGCACATCTTCGCCAAGAGCAGGGGCTCCATTTGCACCGACATGCTGCAGGTTATTCAGGAATGCATTGCCAAGCATCGCCTGCAATGCCTCTGCTGCCAGCACAGGAGGCGCTGGGGGAGGAACAGGAGGATTCGCCTCAGGATGCGAATTAACCTCGGGAACGTCTGGGGGGCCAGAACGTCCACTACCTTGACTGCTGCTGGAACTCATCGCTGAAAGGAAACGATGAACTCACTTAAGGAACACTCCTTAGAACTAGAATAGAAGGGGCTAACCTCAGACTAAGGCATAACCCTAGGCTCAAAACGAACAACCTAAGCCTACTAACAAGCAACATCGCACAAACAATCACAAGGAAAACCAAAAGCTATCTAGCCAACTATGGGAGCATCCTACTCCTACTACCAAACAAGAGTCACACAATTCAAGGCAAGCTATCTATCCGCCTACAGGGAGCATCCTAACCTAGCTACTATACAACAAGCAACATAGGAAAACAACATGCTCAACAAGGCATACAAGTCACGCAATAGGGAAACAAGCAAGCCACAATAATTATGCAAACAATACAGTAAATCAAAAGAATCATGGCAACATATTAATATCTTAACCAGACCAACGTACCTGGTGATGGAGAGGAGAACGAGGAAGACCATAATCCTAAACATCCAAACAACCTAGATTTCCTAGGCCAGTCTACAGGAACAACTCTGCTCTGATACCAACTGTAACGCCCCAGGATTTCCAATAACTATCCTAGTGCCATTACTAACTCCTAAGCCAGAACTAACCGTGAGCACCGAAAATTTCGGCAGCATAACGGCGTACATTGGACTAACCCAAAATTTTTACTTAACCTGCTATGCAAAAGAAACACTTCTAAGCAACATTATTCAACGAACTCCATCAACTACAACACAACAGAGCTTCGCAGAAACTAACAGCCAGACAGGCCACACAACACAACTAATAATCAATCAGAAACACAACGTTAACGGAGCTTTTAACATTAAACGCTAGAATTCAACTTATTGATCACTAACTGAATGAAACAATAGGGTTCATTAAAATAATGCAACTAAACCTAGAGACTAACAAAAGTAAATCAGAATTAACCAAGTCCAACATCTTTCAAAATGACAAGCACATCTATCCTAGCTAAACCAAGAGAAATAAATGGACAAGAACAAGCTACAAGCTATGGTTCCTCCTCATAAGCCTCTTCCGCATCACCATGGTCCACGCAGTCATCATAACCTGCAAAATCTGGTAGTTGGGGGGGAGAGAGGAGGGGGTCAGTACACTAAGGTACTGGTAAGCAGCCCCTACCTGAGAAGCCATCAAACAGCAAACAACAACAACATGCTCTTCATGCGCAAAAAACATGCCTTTCAAAGCGGTAAACATAATATCATGCTCAAAAGCTAGTAAAACAAATGACTCTTCTAAGCCATAATTCATGCATCTTTCTATATGCAACTTGCTAACCACTCAAGCTCCACAAGCTCACTCAACGCTCCTATTTAGCCCTCACATGGCTCTCCAAGACTGATCCTTCGAGTCGCACTGTCCCCTGACCATTTGTACCCAGGGCCACAATGCTCTCTACGGAGCTCGGCGTTTGACCCTTGACCATTTGTACCCAAGGCCTCAAACTGTGCATCGCCCCTTGACCATTTGTACCCAAGGCGCACCGATGACTTAGCAAGATATTGGCCCTTCCCCAGGCGCCCAACACGTGCTTTCTAGACTCATCACACCGATCCTTGACCATTTGTACCCAAGGCCTCGATGCTCCTCTTAAACCACTGGTGACGTGTCACCCCTCGACCATTTGTACCCGAGGTGCACTGACACTCACCCAACTTTCTTTTCTTTCACACTTTAGGTCCCTGACCTATAACTCACATCTACTAGAATGCATATGCCCTGCAACATGCTTCTAGACTCATGCATCATGCCCACAAAGCATATACGTGTGACTACTTCTCTTAACTCATGCTTAACTCACTGACGCAAAACAGAACCGATCATGCTTTTCATCCATTTATCATGCAACAACAGTCATGCTTTCCAACGATTCATATATATATGTATATATTCAAAGAAATAGCAATCACGAGAATAGTTTTAAAGCGAGAAAACACTCAGCATGCATCACACAATCAAACAGGCAACATCAAGTAAGAACTACTTACAGGAAGCTCAAACGCTCCTAAACAATCCTAAAGGACCAATGGAAACAACCGGAAGAGCCTAAAGAGCTCAAACTACAAGCAACGATTACCAAGGGTTAGAAAACAACTTAGAGCACCTAATAGACTTGAGGAAAGGATCTAGGGATGCTGGAATTTACCGCTTAGTGCTCAAACAACCTTGAGAACAAGCTGACTTGTGTTCGAAACGACCCAACAACCAAGATCCCAAGTCACCGGGTTATGGGTAACCAAAATCAAGGTCTTTCGAGTTGTGGGTATTCACTGAACACGATATTTGAGACCAAACGCTCGCTGAACAGCAATCGAATACACCTAATTCTGAAATTATAAGGTCGATAACGAATGGGTATCGATTAAAACATGGTTTAAGGCTTGGATAACTATTGGGCAGAAACCCTTAACGCTAAAAGCAAAGGGACAGCAAGGAAACTTACCCAAACGGACCCGCTTCTGCGCTAGACGGGTTATACCAACCACAACCAGTGAGCTAGAACGCTCTTCGAGCAGTGGGTACCCAAGTTGAAGTGTTTCGAACTTAATCGAACACCTAGACGGCGCTGCAGATCAGAAAACCGAACAACATTAAACTTTTCAGCACCTAAAGCTAATGGGCATTCTACCAAAGGCTCCAAACAAGAATGGGTAAACTATATTCGAACTCAAACCAGCATGGGTCATTACTGAAACTTACCGAAAGAGTCCGAACACGCTGAAACGGACCTTAAATCAGCCCGAACGCACACAACACGCCAGAACGACGAAGACTCCAGCCACTACTCACTAGCCCAGCCGAAAACAAGAGAAATCAGTGGGTTAAACTCGCTACTTGCGAAACTTGAAAGAGATTCAAGAGAAAAAGAGACCTTACACGCGAGCTTGAAGGAGAAAAACCGAAGCTGTGGGTGCTGACCGGCGCCCGCGGATGCAGGGGTCACGGACCTGCTGCTGTTGGCGTCAGAACACGGGAGAGAGAGAGATTCGCGAAGAGGCTCGCGAAGGGAGGTGGCTGCGCGACGAGAACGGTGACGGAGGCGCTAGAGCACGAGCGGCGGCGACGACAGGGACCTGGGTTGCAACCTCCAACGACGGTTGGATGGCCAGGCGGCGGCGCGGCAGTTGGGAGGGCTGGCGGCTGAAACACACGGGCAGGGGGGCGGCTGCTGGAGGCTCACGAAAAAAAAGAAGAGCAAGAGATGAGAGGGAGAGAAAAGGGTTAGGGAAATTAGGGCTTTTCTCTCTTAAGCTTCATTAAATCCAACTTAACCCAATTCCTTTCTTTTTAAAAGAAACTAAGAATGAAAACCCATTCTAATTAGGATTTAGAATTCTAATTAGAATACAAATCCCTAAAAGGCTTGGGAGGAAAAATAACTCGATTGACAAAAGAGTTTGGGCCTTTTTGATATTTAAAATAAACATCAAACGTTAAACCTCTCTAACTTTAGGAATTTAAAGATTTAATTAAAAATCTCTTTCCCCTAAACTTTAGAATTTTAGTTTAACGACCCAAGGCCAAAGTTAAATTCTAATTTCCCCAAATTAGAATAAGAACGCCCAGTAAATACCAAAACGGCTCGATATCGAAACGCAGGGCGTTACAATCTCCCCACCTTAAGAGCTTTCGTCCTCGAAAGACTCCAGCTCGAACAACTCAGAGAATTAGGCTCAAACTTCACCTACTTCTTCCTGGTAGCTCCTACCGCTCTATGGTTCGCCCATAGCTCTTCCACCAAAGCATCGATCTAACTTCTCAAAACCTTCGCTTCCTTGGACGGGACCTTGACAGACTTCTCCACCACAAATGTCAAGTCCTCAATCGACGACAGGGGTTCAGAATTCAAACATGCGAAGGATTACGCACGCATTTCACAACGTGGACACATAGACACATCATGCACAGTTGACGTGGTCGGAGATAACGCCAACCTGTAAGCAACAACTCGATGCGCTCCAAGACCTCATAAAGACCAATGAACCCACGCTAAGCTTCTTATCAACAAGCAAAGAACCCTTTCGACGACACCACGTGCCAGAACACATGATCACCCAAAACTGAACTCCAGAACTCGAAAGAGCTCGCCTAACCACACTGGTGGACTGGCCTTGACTCCAACTCACACTCCACAAGGCACTTAACACCAGAGGCTTTTGCTCCGCAAACCATTTCCTTCTAGGATTCCAAAGTTCAAAGCTGAGGCACAAAGGAACAGTTGTGTATGCATTACATCAACTCCTGGGACGAGTTGTGTTGAGCATACAACCCTTGAAGCAAAACTCGCTTACCGGCAACTAGACCAAGTGCATTAAGAACACTAAAGGTCTTGACAAAATCCAGATCGAACTCGGATCTTGCACGATCTACCGGAACTTAGCCATATGCATGAAAAAGCCAACTTCACTAGCAAAGTTGGAGCTAAGCTAGCTGCTTCAGCACGACACACATGATGCTCATTCTAACGATGGCACTTGAAGAACACATGCCGCTAACGACAACTTAGAACTTCGAGCTTGACATAACCACAACCCACCTTTAATGAACTCAAGGATTCTCATCCCGGTCCTACGAAAGGCTTCATCAACCACTTCACCAACTTAAACTTGCTTAGTTGGTAAGTTTCAACCCCAACTTCAAACAGGCATTACTGAAGAAGGAAACACTACCTCGGAACGGCTTCCGCTGCACCAACTCACCTTTTTCAAACCATCCTTCAAGAACGGCTACGAGATGGAACTTCCTTATAACTGCACACCAAGGTAACTTTGTCGAGACGACAACTGACGCTGCAGTCATGACTCGATACTGATTCTCACTATCTCCTTGGCTTTGGATTGAGGCCTCACTGCGTGAGGGAAATGCTCTAACTCTTGGTTTGAGAACCAACACCATTGAGCATCGCCACGAGCAAATCCAAAAACCTCGAGACTTGATTCACGAAACCCAAGCAACGGCAAGGCTACTTATGAGTCCGAAGACATAACATAAGCTTGCAACGTTCAATCTGGGATTCTTAGGCATCCTTGGAAAGCTATCTCCTTGACCTTCACCAGAGAGATTGGATGCAAACTATCCTAAGGAAACCTTCTGCTTAACTCAAAGGAAATCCTCAACTCCTTAGAAACCCGACGACACCAATCGAGCTTTGAACGGACTAAGGAACAGAAGATCTAAGCACCATGAAGCACCCATAAGAGTTGCAAAGCTATATTAGCCCGAGGACCTCACAGCAAGCTTGCACACTCAAACTTGACTTTGAAAGCCACTTTGGAACAATGATTCCATGATCCCAACAAGAAGCTAGATCACAAAACTATTCTAGGAAAATCTTTTCCCCCTTGAAGCTAGCCTATACAAGGAAATTTAGAAACAAGGCACCAAGAGAGGATACCCTAGCAATACTAGCTTCAAGATTTGCTACCAAACATGCCACAAAAACGAAGGAACGATCCATGCATACTCACATCAACGAACAGTTATGCGCGAGACAAGCATAAATCATAAGAACAAGATTTCAGAACCAGAAGATATAGACTTGAGAAGAGAAGGGATTACTAACCTTGAGCGAGGGGTACGCTAACTCCCCACCTTAGGAGCTATCTTCATCATCAGAATCGTCGACATCGTAAAGCTCTGGGTATTCTGCCTTGAGCTCCTCATCGGTGACACAGGGCAAGAACTCCTCAGCGTACGCACTAGATCTTGACGAAGAACTTCTGACCTTCTGACTAGCTGCAAGCACTTCCACTTCGCTCTTCTTCTTGGCACCAGATGACGTGCCAACCTCCTGGGACTGCTCCGTCCTGGGGATGTCCCTATCCAGCATCCGAGCGCTCGCTAAGGCTGCTGCAAAGGTGGCCGGTCGACCAAGCCGGACCAAACCTCGAATTTCTGCGTGGAGCCCATTAACGAATCGGTTGATCCTAATCTCTTCGGTGGCAACCAACCCTGGGACTCGGCAGGATAACTCTTCAAACCTTCTGGCGTACTGCTCCACAGACAAGGTCCCTTGAACAAGAGAGACAAACTCTGCTTCTTGCTCAACACCAGCAAAACGACAACCAAAATGGTCCCGCACAAGACCTTTGAACCCCGACCAGGAAATGGGATTCTCTGGGCGGTTCTCGGTTTGACCCACAACGTTCCACCAAGTGCGTGCGTGGCCTTTGAGCATAAAGGCAGCTCCTTGGACCCGCTGTTGGGCATTAGCTCCAAGAAATTGAAATATCGCTTCCAATGCGGCGGTCCATTCTACCACTACTTCAGAACTATCCGAGTGCCCATCGAATGAAGGAGGCTTCGCCTTCATGAAGCTCTTGATAAACTGCACATCTTCGCCAAGAGCAGGGGCTCCATTTGCACCGACATGCTGTAGGTTATTCAGGAATGCATTGCCAAGCATCGCCTGCAATGCCTCTGCTGCCAGCACAGGAGGCGCTGGGGGAGGAACAGGAGGATTCGCCTCAGGATGCGAATTAACCTCGGGAACGTCTGGGGGGCCAGAACGTCCACTACCTTGACTGCTGCTGGAACTCATCGCTGAAAGGAAACGATGAACTCACTTAAGGAACACTCCTTAGAACTAGAATAGAAGGGGCTAACCTCAGACTAAGGCATAACCCTAGGCTCAAAACGAACAACCTAAGCCTACTAACAAGCAACATCGCACAAACAATCACAAGGAAAACCAAAAGCTATCTAGCCAACTATGGGAGCATCCTACTCCTACTACCAAACAAGAGTCACACAATTCAAGGCAAGCTATCTATCCGCCTACAGGGAGCATCCTAACCTAGCTACTATACAACAAGCAACATAGGAAAACAACATGCTCAACAAGGCATACAAGTCACGCAATAGGGAAACAAGCAAGCCACAATAATTATGCAAACAATACAGTAAATCAAAAGAATCATGGCAACATATTAATATCTTAACCAGACCAACGTACCTGGTGATGGAGAGGAGAACGAGGAAGACCATAATCCTAAACATCCAAACAACCTAGATTTCCTAGGCCAGTCTACAGGAACAACTCTGCTCTGATACCAACTGTAACGCCCCAGGATTTCCAATAACTATCCTAGTGCCATTACTAACTCCTAAGCCAGAACTAACCGTGAGCACCGAAAATTTCGGCAGCATAACGGCGTACATTGGACTAACCCAAAATTTTTACTTAACCTGCTATGCAAAAGAAACACTTCTAAGCAACATTATTCAACGAACTCCATCAACTACAACACAACAGAGCTTCGCAGAAACTAACAGCCAGACAGGCCACACAACACAACTAATAATCAATCAGAAACACAACGTTAACGGAGCTTTTAACATTAAACGCTAGAATTCAACTTATTGATCACTAACTGAATGAAACAATAGGGTTCATTAAAATAATGCAACTAAACCTAGAGACTAACAAAAGTAAATCAGAATTAACCAAGTCCAACATCTTTCAAAATGACAAGCACATCTATCCTAGCTAAACCAAGAGAAATAAATGGACAAGAACAAGCTACAAGCTATGGTTCCTCCTCATAAGCCTCTTCCGCATCACCATGGTCCACGCAGTCATCATAACCTGCAAAATCTGGTAGTTGGGGGGGAGAGAGGAGGGGGTCAGTACACTAAGGTACTGGTAAGCAGCCCCTACCTGAGAAGCCATCAAACAGCAAACAACAACAACATGCTCTTCATGCGCAAAAAACATGCCTTTCAAAGCGGTAAACATAATATCATGCTCAAAAGCTAGTAAAACAAATGACTCTTCTAAGCCATAATTCATGCATCTTTCTATATGCAACTTGCTAACCACTCAAGCTCCACAAGCTCACTCAACGCTCCTATTTAGCCCTCACATGGCTCTCCAAGACTGATCCTTCGAGTCGCACTGTCCCCTGACCATTTGTACCCAGGGCCACAATGCTCTCTACGGAGCTCGGCGTTTGACCCTTGACCATTTGTACCCAAGGCCTCAAACTGTGCATCGCCCCTTGACCATTTGTACCCAAGGCGCACCGATGACTTAGCAAGATATTGGCCCTTCCCCAGGCGCCCAACACGTGCTTTCTAGACTCATCACACCGATCCTTGACCATTTGTACCCAAGGCCTCGATGCTCCTCTTAAACCACTGGTGACGTGTCACCCCTCGACCATTTGTACCCGAGGTGCACTGACACTCACCCAACTTTCTTTTCTTTCACACTTTAGGTCCCTGACCTATAACTCACATCTACTAGAATGCATATGCCCTGCAACATGCTTCTAGACTCATGCATCATGCCCACAAAGCATATACGTGTGACTACTTCTCTTAACTCATGCTTAACTCACTGACGCAAAACAGAACCGATCATGCTTTTCATCCATTTATCATGCAACAACAGTCATGCTTTCCAACGATTCATATATATATGTATATATTCAAAGAAATAGCAATCACGAGAATAGTTTTAAAGCGAGAAAACACTCAGCATGCATCACACAATCAAACAGGCAACATCAAGTAAGAACTACTTACAGGAAGCTCAAACGCTCCTAAACAATCCTAAAGGACCAATGGAAACAACCGGAAGAGCCTAAAGAGCTCAAACTACAAGCAACGATTACCAAGGGTTAGAAAACAACTTAGAGCACCTAATAGACTTGAGGAAAGGATCTAGGGATGCTGGAATTTACCGCTTAGTGCTCAAACAACCTTGAGAACAAGCTGACTTGTGTTCGAAACGACCCAACAACCAAGATCCCAAGTCACCGGGTTATGGGTAACCAAAATCAAGGTCTTTCGAGTTGTGGGTATTCACTGAACACGATATTTGAGACCAAACGCTCGCTGAACAGCAATCGAATACACCTAATTCTGAAATTATAAGGTCGATAACGAATGGGTATCGATTAAAACATGGTTTAAGGCTTGGATAACTATTGGGCAGAAACCCTTAACGCTAAAAGCAAAGGGACAGCAAGGAAACTTACCCAAACGGACCCGCTTCTGCGCTAGACGGGTTATACCAACCACAACCAGTGAGCTAGAACGCTCTTCGAGCAGTGGGTACCCAAGTTGAAGTGTTTCGAACTTAATCGAACACCTAGACGGCGCTGCAGATCAGAAAACCGAACAACATTAAACTTTTCAGCACCTAAAGCTAATGGGCATTCTACCAAAGGCTCCAAACAAGAATGGGTAAACTATATTCGAACTCAAACCAGCATGGGTCATTACTGAAACTTACCGAAAGAGTCCGAACACGCTGAAACGGACCTTAAATCAGCCCGAACGCACACAACACGCCAGAACGACGAAGACTCCAGCCACTACTCACTAGCCCAGCCGAAAACAAGAGAAATCAGTGGGTTAAACTCGCTACTTGCGAAACTTGAAAGAGATTCAAGAGAAAAAGAGACCTTACACGCGAGCTTGAAGGAGAAAAACCGAAGCTGTGGGTGCTGACCGGCGCCCGCGGATGCAGGGGTCACGGACCTGCTGCTGTTGGCGTCAGAACACGGGAGAGAGAGAGATTCGCGAAGAGGCTCGCGAAGGGAGGTGGCTGCGCGACGAGAACGGTGACGGAGGCGCTAGAGCACGAGCGGCGGCGACGACAGGGACCTGGGTTGCAACCTCCAACGACGGTTGGATGGCCAGGCGGCGGCGCGGCAGTTGGGAGGGCTGGCGGCTGAAACACACGGGCAGGGGGGTGGCTGCTGGAGGCTCACGAAAAAAAAGAAGAGCAAGAGATGAGAGGGAGAGAAAAGGGTTAGGGAAATTAGGGCTTTTCTCTCTTAAGCTTCATTAAATCCAACTTAACCCAATTCCTTTCTTTTTAAAAGAAACTAAGAATGAAAACCCATTCTAATTAGGATTTAGAATTCTAATTAGAATACAAATCCCTAAAAGGCTTGGGAGGAAAAATAACTCGATTGACAAAAGAGTTTGGGCCTTTTTGATATTTAAAATAAACATCAAACGTTAAACCTCTCTAACTTTAGGAATTTAAAGATTTAATTAAAAATCTCTTTCCCCTAAACTTTAGAATTTTAGTTTAACGACCCAAGGCCAAAGTTAAATTCTAATTTCCCCAAATTAGAATAAGAACGCCCAGTAAATACCAAAACGGCTCGATATCGAAACGCAGGGCGTTACAATCTCCCCACCTTAAGAGCTTTCGTCCTCGAAAGACTCCAGCTCGAACAACTCAGAGAATTAGGCTCAAACTTCACCTACTTCTTCCTGGTAGCTCCTACCGCTCTATGGTTCGCCCATAGCTCTTCCACCAAAGCATCGATCTAACTTCTCAAAACCTTCGCTTCCTTGGACGGGACCTTGACAGACTTCTCCACCACAAATGTCAAGTCCTCAATCGACGACAGGGGTTCAGAATTCAAACATGCGAAGGATTACGCACGCATTTCACAACGTGGACACATAGACACATCATGCACAGTTGACGTGGTCGGAGATAACGCCAACCTGTAAGCAACAACTCGATGCGCTCCAAGACCTCATAAAGACCAATGAACCCACGCTAAGCTTCTTATCAACAAGCAAAGAACCCTTTCGACGACACCACGTGCCAGAACACATGATCACCCAAAACTGAACTCCAGAACTCGAAAGAGCTCGCCTAACCACACTGGTGGACTGGCCTTGACTCCAACTCACACTCCACAAGGCACTTAACACCAGAGGCTTTTGCTCCGCAAACCATTTCCTTCTAGGATTCCAAAGTTCAAAGCTGAGGCACAAAGGAACAGTTGTGTATGCATTACATCAACTCCTGGGACGAGTTGTGTTGAGCATACAACCCTTGAAGCAAAACTCGCTTACCGGCAACTAGACCAAGTGCATTAAGAACACTAAAGGTCTTGACAAAATCCAGATCGAACTCGGATCTTGCACGATCTACCGGAACTTAGCCATATGCATGAAAAAGCCAACTTCACTAGCAAAGTTGGAGCTAAGCTAGCTGCTTCAGCACGACACACATGATGCTCATTCTAACGATGGCACTTGAAGAACACATGCCGCTAACGACAACTTAGAACTTCGAGCTTGACATAACCACAACCCACCTTTAATGAACTCAAGGATTCTCATCCCGGTCCTACGAAAGGCTTCATCAACCACTTCACCAACTTAAACTTGCTTAGTTGGTAAGTTTCAACCCCAACTTCAAACAGGCATTACTGAAGAAGGAAACACTACCTCGGAACGGCTTCCGCTGCACCAACTCACCTTTTTCAAACCATCCTTCAAGAACGGCTACGAGATGGAACTTCCTTATAACTGCACACCAAGGTAACTTTGTCGAGACGACAACTGACGCTGCAGTCATGACTCGATACTGATTCTCACTATCTCCTTGGCTTTGGATTGAGGCCTCACTGCGTGAGGGAAATGCTCTAACTCTTGGTTTGAGAACCAACACCATTGAGCATCGCCACGAGCAAATCCAAAAACCTCGAGACTTGATTCACGAAACCCAAGCAACGGCAAGGCTACTTATGAGTCCGAAGACATAACATAAGCTTGCAACGTTCAATCTGGGATTCTTAGGCATCCTTGGAAAGCTATCTCCTTGACCTTCACCAGAGAGATTGGATGCAAACTATCCTAAGGAAACCTTCTGCTTAACTCAAAGGAAATCCTCAACTCCTTAGAAACCCGACGACACCAATCGAGCTTTGAACGGACTAAGGAACAGAAGATCTAAGCACCATGAAGCACCCATAAGAGTTGCAAAGCTATATTAGCCCGAGGACCTCACAGCAAGCTTGCACACTCAAACTTGACTTTGAAAGCCACTTTGGAACAATGATTCCATGATCCCAACAAGAAGCTAGATCACAAAACTATTCTAGGAAAATCTTTTCCCCCTTGAAGCTAGCCTATACAAGGAAATTTAGAAACAAGGCACCAAGAGAGGATACCCTAGCAATACTAGCTTCAAGATTTGCTACCAAACATGCCACAAAAACGAAGGAACGATCCATGCATACTCACATCAACGAACAGTTATGCGCGAGACAAGCATAAATCATAAGAACAAGATTTCAGAACCAGAAGATATAGACTTGAGAAGAGAAGGGATTACTAACCTTGAGCGAGGGGTACGCTAACTCCCCACCTTAGGAGCTATCTTCATCATCAGAATCGTCGACATCGTAAAGCTCTGGGTATTCTGCCTTGAGCTCCTCATCGGTGACACAGGGCAAGAACTCCTCAGCGTACGCACTAGATCTTGACGAAGAACTTCTGACCTTCTGACTAGCTGCAAGCACTTCCACTTCGCTCTTCTTCTTGGCACCAGATGACGTGCCAACCTCCTGGGACTGCTCCGTCCTGGGGATGTCCCTATCCAGCATCCGAGCGCTCGCTAAGGCTGCTGCAAAGGTGGCCGGTCGACCAAGCCGGACCAAACCTCGAATTTCTGCGTGGAGCCCATTAACGAATCGGTTGATCCTAATCTCTTCGGTGGCAACCAACCCTGGGACTCGGCAGGATAACTCTTCAAACCTTCTGGCGTACTGCTCCACAGACAAGGTCCCTTGAACAAGAGAGACAAACTCTGCTTCTTGCTCAACACCAGCAAAACGACAACCAAAATGGTCCCGCACAAGACCTTTGAACCCCGACCAGGAAATGGGATTCTCTGGGCGGTTCTCGGTTTGACCCACAACGTTCCACCAAGTGCGTGCGTGGCCTTTGAGCATAAAGGCAGCTCCTTGGACCCGCTGTTGGGCATTAGCTCCAAGAAATTGAAATATCGCTTCCAATGCGGCGGTCCATTCTACCACTACTTCAGAACTATCCGAGTGCCCATCGAATGAAGGAGGCTTCGCCTTCATGAAGCTCTTGATAAACTGCACATCTTCGCCAAGAGCAGGGGCTCCATTTGCACCGACATGCTGCAGGTTATTCAGGAATGCATTGCCAAGCATCGCCTGCAATGCCTCTGCTGCCAGCACAGGAGGCGCTGGGGGAGGAACAGGAGGATTCGCCTCAGGATGCGAATTAACCTCGGGAACGTCTGGGGGGCCAGAACGTCCACTACCTTGACTGCTGCTGGAACTCATCGCTGAAAGGAAACGATGAACTCACTTAAGGAACACTCCTTAGAACTAGAATAGAAGGGGCTAACCTCAGACTAAGGCATAACCCTAGGCTCAAAACGAACAACCTAAGCCTACTAACAAGCAACATCGCACAAACAATCACAAGGAAAACCAAAAGCTATCTAGCCAACTATGGGAGCATCCTACTCCTACTACCAAACAAGAGTCACACAATTCAAGGCAAGCTATCTATCCGCCTACAGGGAGCATCCTAACCTAGCTACTATACAACAAGCAACATAGGAAAACAACATGCTCAACAAGGCATACAAGTCACGCAATAGGGAAACAAGCAAGCCACAATAATTATGCAAACAATACAGTAAATCAAAAGAATCATGGCAACATATTAATATCTTAACCAGACCAACGTACCTGGTGATGGAGAGGAGAACGAGGAAGACCATAATCCTAAACATCCAAACAACCTAGATTTCCTAGGCCAGTCTACAGGAACAACTCTGCTCTGATACCAACTGTAACGCCCCAGGATTTCCAATAACTATCCTAGTGCCATTACTAACTCCTAAGCCAGAACTAACCGTGAGCACCGAAAATTTCGGCAGCATAACGGCGTACATTGGACTAACCCAAAATTTTTACTTAACCTGCTATGCAAAAGAAACACTTCTAAGCAACATTATTCAACGAACTCCATCAACTACAACACAACAGAGCTTCGCAGAAACTAACAGCCAGACAGGCCACACAACACAACTAATAATCAATCAGAAACACAACGTTAACGGAGCTTTTAACATTAAACGCTAGAATTCAACTTATTGATCACTAACTGAATGAAACAATAGGGTTCATTAAAATAATGCAACTAAACCTAGAGACTAACAAAAGTAAATCAGAATTAACCAAGTCCAACATCTTTCAAAATGACAAGCACATCTATCCTAGCTAAACCAAGAGAAATAAATGGACAAGAACAAGCTACAAGCTATGGTTCCTCCTCATAAGCCTCTTCCGCATCACCATGGTCCACGCAGTCATCATAACCTGCAAAATCTGGTAGTTGGGGGGGAGAGAGGAGGGGGTCAGTACACTAAGGTACTGGTAAGCAGCCCCTACCTGAGAAGCCATCAAACAGCAAACAACAACAACATGCTCTTCATGCGCAAAAAACATGCCTTTCAAAGCGGTAAACATAATATCATGCTCAAAAGCTAGTAAAACAAATGACTCTTCTAAGCCATAATTCATGCATCTTTCTATATGCAACTTGCTAACCACTCAAGCTCCACAAGCTCACTCAACGCTCCTATTTAGCCCTCACATGGCTCTCCAAGACTGATCCTTCGAGTCGCACTGTCCCCTGACCATTTGTACCCAGGGCCACAATGCTCTCTACGGAGCTCGGCGTTTGACCCTTGACCATTTGTACCCAAGGCCTCAAACTGTGCATCGCCCCTTGACCATTTGTACCCAAGGCGCACCGATGACTTAGCAAGATATTGGCCCTTCCCCAGGCGCCCAACACGTGCTTTCTAGACTCATCACACCGATCCTTGACCATTTGTACCCAAGGCCTCGATGCTCCTCTTAAACCACTGGTGACGTGTCACCCCTCGACCATTTGTACCCGAGGTGCACTGACACTCACCCAACTTTCTTTTCTTTCACACTTTAGGTCCCTGACCTATAACTCACATCTACTAGAATGCATATGCCCTGCAACATGCTTCTAGACTCATGCATCATGCCCACAAAGCATATACGTGTGACTACTTCTCTTAACTCATGCTTAACTCACTGACGCAAAACAGAACCGATCATGCTTTTCATCCATTTATCATGCAACAACAGTCATGCTTTCCAACGATTCATATATATATGTATATATTCAAAGAAATAGCAATCACGAGAATAGTTTTAAAGCGAGAAAACACTCAGCATGCATCACACAATCAAACAGGCAACATCAAGTAAGAACTACTTACAGGAAGCTCAAACGCTCCTAAACAATCCTAAAGGACCAATGGAAACAACCGGAAGAGCCTAAAGAGCTCAAACTACAAGCAACGATTACCAAGGGTTAGAAAACAACTTAGAGCACCTAATAGACTTGAGGAAAGGATCTAGGGATGCTGGAATTTACCGCTTAGTGCTCAAACAACCTTGAGAACAAGCTGACTTGTGTTCGAAACGACCCAACAACCAAGATCCCAAGTCACCGGGTTATGGGTAACCAAAATCAAGGTCTTTCGAGTTGTGGGTATTCACTGAACACGATATTTGAGACCAAACGCTCGCTGAACAGCAATCGAATACACCTAATTCTGAAATTATAAGGTCGATAACGAATGGGTATCGATTAAAACATGGTTTAAGGCTTGGATAACTATTGGGCAGAAACCCTTAACGCTAAAAGCAAAGGGACAGCAAGGAAACTTACCCAAACGGACCCGCTTCTGCGCTAGACGGGTTATACCAACCACAACCAGTGAGCTAGAACGCTCTTCGAGCAGTGGGTACCCAAGTTGAAGTGTTTCGAACTTAATCGAACACCTAGACGGCGCTGCAGATCAGAAAACCGAACAACATTAAACTTTTCAGCACCTAAAGCTAATGGGCATTCTACCAAAGGCTCCAAACAAGAATGGGTAAACTATATTCGAACTCAAACCAGCATGGGTCATTACTGAAACTTACCGAAAGAGTCCGAACACGCTGAAACGGACCTTAAATCAGCCCGAACGCACACAACACGCCAGAACGACGAAGACTCCAGCCACTACTCACTAGCCCAGCCGAAAACAAGAGAAATCAGTGGGTTAAACTCGCTACTTGCGAAACTTGAAAGAGATTCAAGAGAAAAAGAGACCTTACACGCGAGCTTGAAGGAGAAAAACCGAAGCTGTGGGTGCTGACCGGCGCCCGCGGATGCAGGGGTCACGGACCTGCTGCTGTTGGCGTCAGAACACGGGAGAGAGAGAGATTCGCGAAGAGGCTCGCGAAGGGAGGTGGCTGCGCGACGAGAACGGTGACGGAGGCGCTAGAGCACGAGCGGCGGCGACGACAGGGACCTGGGTTGCAACCTCCAACGACGGTTGGATGGCCAGGCGGCGGCGCGGCAGTTGGGAGGGCTGGCGGCTGAAACACACGGGCAGGGGGGTGGCTGCTGGAGGCTCACGAAAAAAAAGAAGAGCAAGAGATGAGAGGGAGAGAAAAGGGTTAGGGAAATTAGGGCTTTTCTCTCTTAAGCTTCATTAAATCCAACTTAACCCAATTCCTTTCTTTTTAAAAGAAACTAAGAATGAAAACCCATTCTAATTAGGATTTAGAATTCTAATTAGAATACAAATCCCTAAAAGGCTTGGGAGGAAAAATAACTCGATTGACAAAAGAGTTTGGGCCTTTTTGATATTTAAAATAAACATCAAACGTTAAACCTCTCTAACTTTAGGAATTTAAAGATTTAATTAAAAATCTCTTTCCCCTAAACTTTAGAATTTTAGTTTAACGACCCAAGGCCAAAGTTAAATTCTAATTTCCCCAAATTAGAATAAGAACGCCCAGTAAATACCAAAACGGCTCGATATCGAAACGCAGGGCGTTACAATCTCCCCACCTTAAGAGCTTTCGTCCTCGAAAGACTCCAGCTCGAACAACTCAGAGAATTAGGCTCAAACTTCACCTACTTCTTCCTGGTAGCTCCTACCGCTCTATGGTTCGCCCATAGCTCTTCCACCAAAGCATCGATCTAACTTCTCAAAACCTTCGCTTCCTTGGACGGGACCTTGACAGACTTCTCCACCACAAATGTCAAGTCCTCAATCGACGACAGGGGTTCAGAATTCAAACATGCGAAGGATTACGCACGCATTTCACAACGTGGACACATAGACACATCATGCACAGTTGACGTGGTCGGAGATAACGCCAACCTGTAAGCAACAACTCGATGCGCTCCAAGACCTCATAAAGACCAATGAACCCACGCTAAGCTTCTTATCAACAAGCAAAGAACC
The DNA here is from genome assembly GCA_036850905.1 of Luffa acutangula. Lineage (NCBI taxonomy): Eukaryota > Viridiplantae > Streptophyta > Magnoliopsida > Cucurbitales > Cucurbitaceae > Luffa > Luffa acutangula. The sequence goes on along the minus strand of CM072090.1, from coordinate 27,645,239 downwards.
CTTTCGACGACACCACGTGCCAGAACACATGATCACCCAAAACTGAACTCCAGAACTCGAAAGAGCTCGCCTAACCACACTGGTGGACTGGCCTTGACTCCAACTCACACTCCACAAGGCACTTAACACCAGAGGCTTTTGCTCCGCAAACCATTTCCTTCTAGGATTCCAAAGTTCAAAGCTGAGGCACAAAGGAACAGTTGTGTATGCATTACATCAACTCCTGGGACGAGTTGTGTTGAGCATACAACCCTTGAAGCAAAACTCGCTTACCGGCAACTAGACCAAGTGCATTAAGAACACTAAAGGTCTTGACAAAATCCAGATCGAACTCGGATCTTGCACGATCTACCGGAACTTAGCCATATGCATGAAAAAGCCAACTTCACTAGCAAAGTTGGAGCTAAGCTAGCTGCTTCAGCACGACACACATGATGCTCATTCTAACGATGGCACTTGAAGAACACATGCCGCTAACGACAACTTAGAACTTCGAGCTTGACATAACCACAACCCACCTTTAATGAACTCAAGGATTCTCATCCCGGTCCTACGAAAGGCTTCATCAACCACTTCACCAACTTAAACTTGCTTAGTTGGTAAGTTTCAACCCCAACTTCAAACAGGCATTACTGAAGAAGGAAACACTACCTCGGAACGGCTTCCGCTGCACCAACTCACCTTTTTCAAACCATCCTTCAAGAACGGCTACGAGATGGAACTTCCTTATAACTGCACACCAAGGTAACTTTGTCGAGACGACAACTGACGCTGCAGTCATGACTCGATACTGATTCTCACTATCTCCTTGGCTTTGGATTGAGGCCTCACTGCGTGAGGGAAATGCTCTAACTCTTGGTTTGAGAACCAACACCATTGAGCATCGCCACGAGCAAATCCAAAAACCTCGAGACTTGATTCACGAAACCCAAGCAACGGCAAGGCTACTTATGAGTCCGAAGACATAACATAAGCTTGCAACGTTCAATCTGGGATTCTTAGGCATCCTTGGAAAGCTATCTCCTTGACCTTCACCAGAGAGATTGGATGCAAACTATCCTAAGGAAACCTTCTGCTTAACTCAAAGGAAATCCTCAACTCCTTAGAAACCCGACGACACCAATCGAGCTTTGAACGGACTAAGGAACAGAAGATCTAAGCACCATGAAGCACCCATAAGAGTTGCAAAGCTATATTAGCCCGAGGACCTCACAGCAAGCTTGCACACTCAAACTTGACTTTGAAAGCCACTTTGGAACAATGATTCCATGATCCCAACAAGAAGCTAGATCACAAAACTATTCTAGGAAAATCTTTTCCCCCTTGAAGCTAGCCTATACAAGGAAATTTAGAAACAAGGCACCAAGAGAGGATACCCTAGCAATACTAGCTTCAAGATTTGCTACCAAACATGCCACAAAAACGAAGGAACGATCCATGCATACTCACATCAACGAACAGTTATGCGCGAGACAAGCATAAATCATAAGAACAAGATTTCAGAACCAGAAGATATAGACTTGAGAAGAGAAGGGATTACTAACCTTGAGCGAGGGGTACGCTAACTCCCCACCTTAGGAGCTATCTTCATCATCAGAATCGTCGACATCGTAAAGCTCTGGGTATTCTGCCTTGAGCTCCTCATCGGTGACACAGGGCAAGAACTCCTCAGCGTACGCACTAGATCTTGACGAAGAACTTCTGACCTTCTGACTAGCTGCAAGCACTTCCACTTCGCTCTTCTTCTTGGCACCAGATGACGTGCCAACCTCCTGGGACTGCTCCGTCCTGGGGATGTCCCTATCCAGCATCCGAGCGCTCGCTAAGGCTGCTGCAAAGGTGGCCGGTCGACCAAGCCGGACCAAACCTCGAATTTCTGCGTGGAGCCCATTAACGAATCGGTTGATCCTAATCTCTTCGGTGGCAACCAACCCTGGGACTCGGCAGGATAACTCTTCAAACCTTCTGGCGTACTGCTCCACAGACAAGGTCCCTTGAACAAGAGAGACAAACTCTGCTTCTTGCTCAACACCAGCAAAACGACAACCAAAATGGTCCCGCACAAGACCTTTGAACCCCGACCAGGAAATGGGATTCTCTGGGCGGTTCTCGGTTTGACCCACAACGTTCCACCAAGTGCGTGCGTGGCCTTTGAGCATAAAGGCAGCTCCTTGGACCCGCTGTTGGGCATTAGCTCCAAGAAATTGAAATATCGCTTCCAATGCGGCGGTCCATTCTACCACTACTTCAGAACTATCCGAGTGCCCATCGAATGAAGGAGGCTTCGCCTTCATGAAGCTCTTGATAAACTGCACATCTTCGCCAAGAGCAGGGGCTCCATTTGCACCGACATGCTGCAGGTTATTCAGGAATGCATTGCCAAGCATCGCCTGCAATGCCTCTGCTGCCAGCACAGGAGGCGCTGGGGGAGGAACAGGAGGATTCGCCTCAGGATGCGAATTAACCTCGGGAACGTCTGGGGGGCCAGAACGTCCACTACCTTGACTGCTGCTGGAACTCATCGCTGAAAGGAAACGATGAACTCACTTAAGGAACACTCCTTAGAACTAGAATAGAAGGGGCTAACCTCAGACTAAGGCATAACCCTAGGCTCAAAACGAACAACCTAAGCCTACTAACAAGCAACATCGCACAAACAATCACAAGGAAAACCAAAAGCTATCTAGCCAACTATGGGAGCATCCTACTCCTACTACCAAACAAGAGTCACACAATTCAAGGCAAGCTATCTATCCGCCTACAGGGAGCATCCTAACCTAGCTACTATACAACAAGCAACATAGGAAAACAACATGCTCAACAAGGCATACAAGTCACGCAATAGGGAAACAAGCAAGCCACAATAATTATGCAAACAATACAGTAAATCAAAAGAATCATGGCAACATATTAATATCTTAACCAGACCAACGTACCTGGTGATGGAGAGGAGAACGAGGAAGACCATAATCCTAAACATCCAAACAACCTAGATTTCCTAGGCCAGTCTACAGGAACAACTCTGCTCTGATACCAACTGTAACGCCCCAGGATTTCCAATAACTATCCTAGTGCCATTACTAACTCCTAAGCCAGAACTAACCGTGAGCACCGAAAATTTCGGCAGCATAACGGCGTACATTGGACTAACCCAAAATTTTTACTTAACCTGCTATGCAAAAGAAACACTTCTAAGCAACATTATTCAACGAACTCCATCAACTACAACACAACAGAGCTTCGCAGAAACTAACAGCCAGACAGGCCACACAACACAACTAATAATCAATCAGAAACACAACGTTAACGGAGCTTTTAACATTAAACGCTAGAATTCAACTTATTGATCACTAACTGAATGAAACAATAGGGTTCATTAAAATAATGCAACTAAACCTAGAGACTAACAAAAGTAAATCAGAATTAACCAAGTCCAACATCTTTCAAAATGACAAGCACATCTATCCTAGCTAAACCAAGAGAAATAAATGGACAAGAACAAGCTACAAGCTATGGTTCCTCCTCATAAGCCTCTTCCGCATCACCATGGTCCACGCAGTCATCATAACCTGCAAAATCTGGTAGTTGGGGGGGAGAGAGGAGGGGGTCAGTACACTAAGGTACTGGTAAGCAGCCCCTACCTGAGAAGCCATCAAACAGCAAACAACAACAACATGCTCTTCATGCGCAAAAAACATGCCTTTCAAAGCGGTAAACATAATATCATGCTCAAAAGCTAGTAAAACAAATGACTCTTCTAAGCCATAATTCATGCATCTTTCTATATGCAACTTGCTAACCACTCAAGCTCCACAAGCTCACTCAACGCTCCTATTTAGCCCTCACATGGCTCTCCAAGACTGATCCTTCGAGTCGCACTGTCCCCTGACCATTTGTACCCAGGGCCACAATGCTCTCTACGGAGCTCGGCGTTTGACCCTTGACCATTTGTACCCAAGGCCTCAAACTGTGCATCGCCCCTTGACCATTTGTACCCAAGGCGCACCGATGACTTAGCAAGATATTGGCCCTTCCCCAGGCGCCCAACACGTGCTTTCTAGACTCATCACACCGATCCTTGACCATTTGTACCCAAGGCCTCGATGCTCCTCTTAAACCACTGGTGACGTGTCACCCCTCGACCATTTGTACCCGAGGTGCACTGACACTCACCCAACTTTCTTTTCTTTCACACTTTAGGTCCCTGACCTATAACTCACATCTACTAGAATGCATATGCCCTGCAACATGCTTCTAGACTCATGCATCATGCCCACAAAGCATATACGTGTGACTACTTCTCTTAACTCATGCTTAACTCACTGACGCAAAACAGAACCGATCATGCTTTTCATCCATTTATCATGCAACAACAGTCATGCTTTCCAACGATTCATATATATATGTATATATTCAAAGAAATAGCAATCACGAGAATAGTTTTAAAGCGAGAAAACACTCAGCATGCATCACACAATCAAACAGGCAACATCAAGTAAGAACTACTTACAGGAAGCTCAAACGCTCCTAAACAATCCTAAAGGACCAATGGAAACAACCGGAAGAGCCTAAAGAGCTCAAACTACAAGCAACGATTACCAAGGGTTAGAAAACAACTTAGAGCACCTAATAGACTTGAGGAAAGGATCTAGGGATGCTGGAATTTACCGCTTAGTGCTCAAACAACCTTGAGAACAAGCTGACTTGTGTTCGAAACGACCCAACAACCAAGATCCCAAGTCACCGGGTTATGGGTAACCAAAATCAAGGTCTTTCGAGTTGTGGGTATTCACTGAACACGATATTTGAGACCAAACGCTCGCTGAACAGCAATCGAATACACCTAATTCTGAAATTATAAGGTCGATAACGAATGGGTATCGATTAAAACATGGTTTAAGGCTTGGATAACTATTGGGCAGAAACCCTTAACGCTAAAAGCAAAGGGACAGCAAGGAAACTTACCCAAACGGACCCGCTTCTGCGCTAGACGGGTTATACCAACCACAACCAGTGAGCTAGAACGCTCTTCGAGCAGTGGGTACCCAAGTTGAAGTGTTTCGAACTTAATCGAACACCTAGACGGCGCTGCAGATCAGAAAACCGAACAACATTAAACTTTTCAGCACCTAAAGCTAATGGGCATTCTACCAAAGGCTCCAAACAAGAATGGGTAAACTATATTCGAACTCAAACCAGCATGGGTCATTACTGAAACTTACCGAAAGAGTCCGAACACGCTGAAACGAACCTTAAATCAGCCCGAACGCACACAACACGCCAGAACGACGAAGACTCCAGCCACTACTCACTAGCCCAGCCGAAAACAAGAGAAATCAGTGGGTTAAACTCGCTACTTGCGAAACTCGAAAGAGATTCAAGAGAAAAAGAGACCTTACACGCGAGCTTGAAGGAGAAAAACCGAAGCTGTGGGTGCTGACCGGCGCCCGCGGATGCAGGGGTCACGGACCTGCTGCTGTTGGCGTCAGAACACGGGAGAGAGAGAGATTCGCGAAGAGGCTCGCGAAGGGAGGTGGCTGCGCGACGAGAACGGTGACGGAGGCGCTAGAGCACGAGCGGCGGCGACGACAGGGACCTGGGTTGCAACCTCCAACGACGGTTGGATGGCCAGGCGGCGGCGCGGCAGTTGGGAGGGCTGGCGGCTGAAACACACGGGCAGGGGGGCGGCTGCTGGAGGCTCACGAAAAAAAAGAAGAGCAAGAGATGAGAGGGAGAGAAAAGGGTTAGGGAAATTAGGGCTTTTCTCTCTTAAGCTTCATTAAATCCAACTTAACCCAATTCCTTTCTTTTTAAAAGAAACTAAGAATGAAAACCCATTCTAATTAGGATTTAGAATTCTAATTAGAATACAAATCCCTAAAAGGCTTGGGAGGAAAAATAACTCGATTGACAAAAGAGTTTGGGCCTTTTTGATATTTAAAATAAACATCAAACGTTAAACCTCTCTAACTTTAGGAATTTAAAGATTTAATTAAAAATCTCTTTCCCCTAAACTTTAGAATTTTAGTTTAACGACCCAAGGCCAAAGTTAAATTCTAATTTCCCCAAATTAGAATAAGAACGCCCAGTAAATACCAAAACGGCTCGATATCGAAACGCAGGGCGTTACACCGACAAATCGCGAGGGAGTGAGCATTAAACAGAAAATCGCGAGGGAGGGAGACCGTCGTGGAGAATAAACTGCTATTTGGGAGATATATATTTTGGGGTTTGAAAATAAAATATTGAGTGAATTGAGGAGTTATTTGGAGGGAGGATTTGAAAAGATTTTTGCAACCATAACTAATTATTACGAAAATATATTTTGGGAAAATATATTGATATAATAATCATATTTATTTTCTTAATTATAATATAATGGGCATTGATGTAAATTAACATCAAGTTTGGCCTGACTTAGGATAAAGATGAAATTTTTTTCAAGATTAGACATTTATGAAATTTTGAATCCAATATGGTCTATCTATGTAGTTAACCCTTCTTTTTTTCTTCTTCTTCAGCACACCCCCTTTATTCCCTTCCTTCCCTTTTGTTTTAGATCTGACAGAAAAATCAGAGAAAAGAAGCAGTTGCGGGTCACGTGTTGTTTTGGGTCTCAATTTAGAGACGCCTTCACGTCGATTTGCGTTTCGAATTACCGTGTCTATGTGGGTCGCGAAATAGTGACGTTGTGGGTCTTAGGTTTAGAGACAATTTCTTCGTCGGTTTGGGTCTCGACATAGTAGCAGGGACGTCGTGGGTCTGTATTTTGCATTTGTGTGGGTCATAGAGCAGTGACGCCGTGGGTCTCAGTTTTAGAGATGATTTCTTCTTAGCCTCTACCTCGAGATTCTCACGTTCTCCATTTTCTTATAGAAAGAGTTGTTTAAGAGTTTAAGGAAGAAGAAGAAGTTTATGAAGAAGGAGAGAGAATAAATAAAAATTAAAAAATAATATATTTATTATTTTAATATATTATTATTTTAAAAATTCAAACTAATTAATTTTTTTAATAAAAATATTATGTCACATCAGCAATCCATTAAGTATTAATAGAAAAATGGATGGAGGAATCAAAATGAAACTAAAACCAAACCTCAGGGACTAAATTGTTGAGTTTGAAAACTCAGGGACCAAAATGAAACCTAACCCAAACCTCACGGACTAAAAGTGTATTTTTCACTTAAATCTATTAAAATACTAAGCAAGACCAAACTTCTAATCCTATTAGAAATTATGCCCTTAGGTCTAATTAATTTTAAACAATTTTAAAATTAATTCATTTTCCCTAACATCCTTTGTTTGCATGCTATTCTTTGTTATAGGTTAACAGTTTCTATGCATTAATTTTATAACACTTATAAATTTTAATGAATTAGACATATAACATGCTACTATGATAAATAAATTAACAATCAAATTCTAATTAATTCATAAACCATACTTAGCAAACATGACATACTTTAATATATAACTATTATATTAAACTATGGTAATGTCATGCTCAATGCAAGTTCATTTTTATTTAATTAATCTAACTATTAAATTAAATATTCAAGAAAATTAAAATATGCATTCTCATTTTCATACATTAATATAACCATTTATATTAACAGCTCATGAAAATAAATAAAGCATGCAAATTACTTTAATAAATATAACTCTTATATTTTTTACTGAAGTAATTTCATGCTCAATGTTTTTCAATTTTCATCAATTTAACGTAACACTTTATATTAAATACTAATGAAAATATAATTCATGCATAATTCATACATCATAACAATTATAATATAAATATGCATGAATATGCTTAACCTATGGTGGGATTTTAAGTTATATGACATCCATAAAGCAAGTAAATAGCTAAGTAGATAGGTTTTGCCCTCTCTAGCCGTAAATAATCCCAAATTAGCCTTGAACCGGGTGCAAACCATTCGAACCATCCAGAACCGGGCTAAACCGCACTTAACCAGCTCCAAAATAGCTTGAACCCGCCCAAAATTGCTCAAAGCAAGCTGGACAGTATCAAAAACTGCCTAGACCGCACAAACCGATTGAATCGTGCTGAACCTCCAAGGACCGGTTAAGAACCGGTCAACTCACGCTCGAATCGGGTAAAATCAAACCAAAAACGGTCGCTACCATGATCACGCAAACTGTTGCACCATAGGGACAGCGTCTCGACGCTGTGATGTTCTTCGTCCACGATGAATCTCCGTCAGCGTGCAGCGTCTCGACACTGGCTCTCGGGTTTCCATTTAATGATTTCTTGCGGCTCTGATCATCGAATTGGCTCCAAATTTCAGCAGTGATCATCCAAATTGATTCATAATCAATTGGGACCGATGCATATCTTAATAACGTTATCTCAGAAAACTGATACATTGGCATAAACTTATAACTATTATAGATCATACCGGCTAAGCATGCAATAATCACAGATCTAATCTATAAAGGGGAAGAGAAGCACATACCGTTGTCTTACAACTTTGATGGATCAAGAACACCTTTCTTGATTTCGCAAGGACCAAAACTGCAATCTACCAAAAATTGGGACACCACCAATTTATCTTGCCCGCTATCCTCTAAGTTTTGGAACTCAGTTGTTGGACTGAATTGAAATCTTGATATCGGGAAAACAGAGAAGAAGGGTTTCGTTCTCTGTATGATTTCTGTTGAGAGAGAGAGAGAGATGTCTCATAATGAATGCGTAAGTGGAGACCCCTACTGTCGTTCTTTTAGTTCTCACGTGAGGGATGGAGAGATCCAATCATTGATCATCTAATTAATTTAACATAATTCAACTAATTAAACATTAATTAATTGATAATGTAATTAAATATCTTATATTTAATTACATATGCATTAATTCATATAAATGCACATTCCCCACATAAGATATAGTTGTAATTAGGATTAATGAAATCATATTTAATTAAATTAATTAAACTACACAATTAATTGATTCACAATTAATTAATTCTTAGATCAATTAAACATATTTACCTAATCAAACATTTGAATTATATTAAAATGTGCATCTCTTTTATAACATATAGTTTAAATATTAATCTAATTCACATTAAAATTAATCTATAGATTTAATATAATTAATTCATATTTAACTAAATTAAATGGAGCAATTAATTAGTTCAAAATTAATTAATTTCATAATTAATTAAATATCACCCATATTTAATTAATTACATATTAGAATCATATTCTAATATTTTTGTCATATATTATAGTTCAATTAAATCAAATTCAACTAATTGAATAATTAATTAATTCATAATTCAACTAAGTTGGTTTTGTGATGACATATTAGGGCAGTATGGCCAAATTTTCCACAAAATTGACATTGAAGCTCAGAGTTATTTGGTTTTGAGGGCCAAGAGGTGGTGGTTTGGGGTTTACAAAGGATGCCAGGGAAAAAGAAGGTTGAAAGTTGGATGAGATAAAGGATGACCTAAATAAATGGTTAATGTAATAACCTAAAATTATAAAAAAATGTTTAAGTTGGTTTATATTCGGTCAGAGAAAGAGGAAACAGGGGAGGAACTTTCACGTTTCCCCCCAAACTTTTGGTCAAAGGCATAAAAAAAGAAAAGAAAAAAAGACTTTTTCTCTATCTCCTTCAGCGAACTTGATCGCCGTCGCCGTCGCCTCTCAGCCGCACGCCGCCATCGTCTTCCCTGCAGTCGTCGTCGTCGTCGTTCGTCTCTCATGCTCTCCCTTTCACGTTTTCACTCTCCCTCTCTCTCTGATTTCCAACGAGCCATCGTTGCCGCCACCTCCGTCCCTCCTCTGTCTCCTCTCACCGTCACGAACCGCTGTCGCCGTCGCGCCTTCCGGTAAGAAAACTCTTTTTATCCCTCTCTTCCCTCAAGCTCTTGGTTTTTCTCTCTCTCTCTCGACTGCAGCAACCACGAGCCGCTGTCGTCGTACCTTACGCAGTCGCCACCGTGCTTTCAATCTCTCGCTCTGTCGTCGCCTAGATCTTGCTGCCTAAAGTCGCGCCGCCGCCGCTGGCTTTGGTCCAACCGTCCATCGCCATCGTTGTCTTCAGCTAAACCGCACACCACTACTGTTTTCAGCCAACCATCGCGAACGCCGCCATCGCTTGCTCAAATCTATACGCTGCTGCCTCTTAGATCTATTCGTCGCCACCACTCAGATCTGTTTGCTACTGCCAAAATTTCAAACATTGTTTCCTAAAGGACCAGTTGAGTAAGGTTTCAATGGCTCTAAGCTGCTGTGTTTTTGTATCTTGTCAGTACTGTGTTGGGACCTAAATTATTATTTAAATTATTAGGCATTGTTGGTGGCTAGGAAAAATCTGTGGGTTAAGCCAATTGTTATGTTCCTAAATTAGTAAGGTAAGTAACTTACTGCTTAGGATTGTAGTTGTATATTGGAATGGTCTGTTGGGTTTTCAGTTTATGAAGTGCTATTTGGTTGGTTGGATTGAATTGATTGAGAATAAAATAATTTGAATGTTGTTTAATTTTGCAAGTATGGCTGCAAGAAAATAATTGTGTCATGATTTAGTACCCAGTTTATGTGAATGCATGGTTGTTGTGTATTATGGAAGGCTGGTGTTGAATGTTGGTACTTGGAAGATGATGATGTTTCTGCTTGGTATTTTGGATGCTAGTCACGGTCTTTGTTTTTTTGTTATGCTTCAATGAGACGAGATGTGATGTGTCGTGAACTTGATAGGGAAAAGATCGAACTGGTAGGTTACGTTTCAATTAAGTCATGCTAGGTGCAAAGGGTCCTAATAAGGAAAAGTTCAATTTTTTTTTTATCCTAATAGGGGTCATGGTAATTAATCTCCTATGATTGAGATGTTTATGGACTGAGATGAGGAGTTAAATGGGCAGGACTTTGAAGGATTGGAATTCCGTAATTCCGTTAAGCGGAAGCGTGATTGGGACCGATTCGTAATTAATCTTGTTTAATCTAAAATACCAATACATTCGCAATAATATTAGAACTATTCTAAATATATATTAAGGTTAAGCATACAAAAATATTAGATCTAAATCTAATTTATAAAGTAAGAAATTACTTACTCTCGTTGACGACTCAGATTAAATTCACCAACTGCTTGTGAATTAGTCACGAACTAGTGCGAACACCACCACTATGGCTACACCGGTATGACTCTGAGACTTCTAGAGGCAGGAGACTTGTAGGAGCCTTTGGGAGAATTCTCTGAGAGTAGGAGAATGAATGGGATGCCTTTCACCCCACCTCAGGGGTCCTATTTATAGGTAAATGCCAAGACCTTTTTCCTAATTAGGAAAAGGAACATTTTCCTAATAGGAAAAGGTCTCTAATTTTAATAAATAATTAACTTCCCTAATTAAGTATCATATATTTAATATAAGGGATTTTATTAAAATTAAAATTAATATGAATCCAATTCATATTAAATTTATTTGAACTCTTTCAAATATTTTCTTTCAAGAATTAATTTTTGAAATTAATTCAAAAATTATATTATAAAGTTTCATAAACTTTATATTATAATGCATTACTATACATTATACGATTCCTCAAATAAATTGAACACTTTCAATTTACAATTTATACTTAATTGCCTCAAGTCTCTTTACGAGCTACCAGTGGGACCTAATGGACCTACAGATCAGAAGCTCCAACGATACGAGACTAATTGGCCAAACTCATTGACCAAGTTTAGTCAACATTCGTTAACTATGGGTCACTCCACTAAAGACCCACAGCTGCACTCTTCTCACTGTAGAATATTTCTGTGTCCATGGATATCGACCAAGCAGTAAGTCAATCCTTCACGTGTGTTCGTAACACCAGCTGGGTCAAATTACCATTTTACCTCTGGGTTACCTCTGGTTCCTTAAGTACTACTGATTCCTCTAATGAACAAGTTGTTTAGGGTCCAACCACTAAATAGGAGTTCCTCTCGGGCTAGGAGAAGACGGCGTGCCTTTGTTTTAGCCCTGAAATCAGCCCTTAAGGGAACACACATCTACTTACCCCAATAGGGGAAGGAGTGAATTCAATCTTGTACTGTTATGTTCCCAGCCCCCATTCGGTCTTGCCCCTGAAATGGTAGGATTATTGAGTCGGCGAACTGGCCACTCTCACCCATACAAATCTAAGGACAATCCCTCCTGAAAGGGGTTCATAACAGACTCAGGATTGAGATTGAGTTACCTATGTCATCCTATTGAAATAGAAACCTAAACTAGTTAACGGCGTTACAACTAGTGGTTACTATTTCGCGGTCCGGTCTTATGCAAACTCATTGCATAGGATACCCCCACCCGCATGTCTCCTACATGGATGCTTTGGATCATTGCATCTGTATCGAATACAAGGTGGGTCGTATCACATAGTGTCACCAGGATAAGGTACCCAGCCTTATCCCTATACTATAGACCTTTTAGGTTGTTACTTGGACACTGATCCCCGTATGTACCCACATACTAGTCCAAGTTTCATTTAAACAACCTTGGATATTAGTTTATTGGATTTAGGGTTTATTAATGCAAACTCGATTATTCAATAACCAAATTACTGAATTACTCAAATAACACTTTATTGAGATCGATTAATTTGTTTCATTTACTATCTACGAGTTTTAAGGCATAAAACCCAACAACTCCCACTTGAACTAAAACTCTAGTGGGCAATGTACATCAACAATCAAAATTGAATGAATAGTCATTGAAGTAGGAATAGTAGTTTGTATTAATACTGTATAATACATGAAAAGTACAAATACAGATAAATACAATAAACTAGGGCATTCACAATACCCCTTACACTTCTCCCACTTGCCCTAGATTATTCTATGTACATATCTCGCAGACCTAGACCCTCTAGATGACCCTCGAACACTTTAGTCGTGAGAGCCTTCGTAAATGGATCAACAATATTGTGCTCAGAGGCTACCTTCGTGACGATCACGTCCCCTCGTTGCACGATCTCTCTGATGAGATGATATTTGCGCTCTACGTGCTTGCCTCTTTTATGACTGCGAGGTTCTTTAGAATTTGCCACTGCACCACTATTATCACAGTAAAGGGTGATTGGCAAGTTCATATTTGGAACAACTTCCAAATCCATCAAGAACTTCTGTAGCCATACAGCCTCCTTAGCTGCTTCACAAGCAACGACATATTCGGCCTCCATGGTGGAGTCTGCAATGCATCCTTGCTTGATGCTACGCCAGACCACAACTCCCCCGTTGAGGGTAAATACTGACCCTTATGTGGATTTCCTAGAATCCTTATCAGTCTGAAAGTCAGAATCTGTGTATCCTGTAAGGATCAAATCCTTAGAGCCATACACAAGTAGATAGTGTTGGGTTTTATGCCCTAAAACTCGTAGATAGTGAATGTAACCGTTGACCGGATATTAATGAAATAATATTGATATATTTTTCCATTAATTGTTATTAGTTATTTTATATTTGTCTTTGCCTAATAATAACCCTAATCCAATAAACTAGACATCCAAGGCTGTAATATGAGTCTTGAACTATATGTAGCGACATATGGGATCATTGTTCAAGAAACAGCCTTAAAGGTCTATAGTATAGGGATAAGACTGGGTGCCTTATCCTGGTGACACAAACGCTGCGATCCAACGTGTTCGTGTAGGAGACATGCGAGTGGGGGTATCCTATGCAATGAGTTTGCATAAGACTGGACCGTGAAATAGTAACCACTGGTTATAACACCGTTAACTAGTTGGTTTTCTATTTCACTAGGACGACCTAGACAACTTAGTCTTAATCCTGAGTTGATTATGGACTCCTGCTCATGAGAGATTGTCCTTTGATTTGTATGGGTGAGAGTGGCCAATACGCCGACTCAATAAGCCTACCACTTTGGGGACAAGACCGAATGGGGAGCTGGGAACATAATCGTACAAGATTGAATTCACTCCTTCCCGACTTTAGGGAAGCAGATGAGTGTTCCCTTAAGTGGTTACTCCGAGTCTTGAACAAAGGGCCCTACCCTCTCAATGGCACGAGAGGGTTTTCTGTTTGATGGTTAGACCACAAACAGGTTGTTCATTAGAGGAGAATTGGTACTTAAGGAAATAGAGGTAACCCAGGGGTAAAACGGTAATTTGACCCAGCTGGTGTTACGGACACTCGTGAAGGACTAACTAGTCGATATTGGTCTAGATCCGTGGACACAGAAAATATGTCTGCAGTGAGAAGAGTGAACTGTGAGTCTATAGTGGAATGTACACATAGTTAACGAATATTGATTAATGTGGTTAATGAGTTTGACCAATTAATCTCACATCGTTGGAGCTTCTGATCTACAGGTCCATTAGGTCCCACTGGTAGCTCGTAAAGTAATTTGAGGCAACTAAGTAATAAAAGTAAATTGAAAATGTTCAATTTATTAAGGGAAACAAATATAATATATATTGATATATTATTATGAGAGAAATTAATATTTGAAAAGTTCAAATATAAATTTATGGAAGTTTGAAAGAGTTCAAAATAATGAATTAATTAATTTAAGGCCTAAAATGTGTTTGGGCAAATTAATTAATTCTAGGCCGGGAATTAAATATGTGATATTTAATTGGTGGTTAATTAATTAAAGAATTCATTAACCGGGAATTAATCAATTATGGAAATAATTAATCACTTAAGGAAGTGATTAATCATTTATGGAAATGATCTAATCACTTATGGAAATAATTAGTCATTTGTGGAAAAGATTAATCAATTATGGAATTGATTGAACATGATTAATTAATTATGGAATAAGATTGAATCAATTATGGAAAAGATTAATTTAATTGAATATTTTATTCATGGCCTCTCTTCTATAAATAGAACACTAGACCTAATTGGTCATGACACTTGACACTCTTGAAAGACAAGACCTAGAATTCTCTCTAGCCTCCCTCTTAGAGAAAGACTCCCACAAGTCTTTTGCCTCCTAGACTTAGAGACATACCGGTGTAACCTCTGTGGTGATTGTGTCAATCAAAGAAGAAATTTCCAGCGAAGAAAAACAAAGGCGGCTGCTGCGTTTTCGTTCGTGGAGCGTCGTTGGCGAAGAACGGTCAAGTCTTCAACGAAGGTTTGTAACGGTTCTTCCTCTTTTCTTTAGAAAAGTATTAAAAATAAATTTAGATTTATTTTAGCATGTTTAAACCAATTTTATAGCGGCTTTAAAGGTTGTTTAAAGTTTTGTTTGAGTTATCGTAACGGTATTTTAATGTTAATTAATATACGGCGTAAGGTCCAATCGATGCGCTTCCGCTGCGTGGGGACTTTTATTCCCTTCAATCGGCATCAGAGCCATCGCTGTCCCTATTAATTAATATTAAAAGTTGCGATAGGCTCTAAAAGGTGGGATTTATGCATAATGTATGTTCGGTTTGCGTTGAACTGTTTTGGTTAATTTTATGGCCATAGATTTATTTTTATGTGATTTTGATCATGTAAGGTCCGGTGTTTCGGGTATATTTTATGTAAATCGAGTCCTTGTAAGTCTGTGTCTAGATTTAGGGTTGTTATCGATGGAGATCGAGATGATTTTGGGCGAAAATCATGAAGAACGACGCTGGAAATCGGAAAAACAGAGTGCAGAACAGAGGAATCGACGTTTTAGGGCATACTGGAAAATTTCCCGGGCGGGACCCCGGCCGGGATCCCGCCCGGGATCGAGACCGGGATCCCGACCGGGACCGGGATCGTGACCGGGATCCGGATCAGGATCCGGATCGGGATCCGGACCGGGAAATCGGTCTGGTTCGGTTTATTTTGCTGGATCAGCCCGATTTTCTGTGTTATTGGCCCGGTTCAGTCAAATTCTGGCATGGTTCGTGATTTTGGAGGCCGGTTCGAGGTAGTTCGGGGCGGTTCGTGATGTCTAGACAAAATTTCGGAGCTGTACAAGGATTTTTAGGATAGAATTTAGTTAAATTTATGTAATTTAATGCTTTATTTTATCTTAGGGGCCAAAATTAACCGGTTCAATTGCTATTTATATGCTTTATGGATGTCATATAGAATATTTAATCCCACCTTAGGTTATAAACATGCTCATGCATTTTTTTTATATTATAAATTGTTATAATGTATGTTTAAATGCATGGATTTGTTTTTCATATTTTTTAATATAAGTGTATATTAATTATATGAAAAATTGGAAAGCATGAAGCATGTCATTACTTAAATTAAATATAAATAGTTATGTTTAACGTGATGAATGAAGCATGCTTGATTGATTTTCTTGATTGGCTTATAATTGTTATATTAAAAGAAAATCAATATTGCATGAAGCATGAAACATCCATAGTTAATAATATAATTGTTATATTATTCATGCAATTAGTGTGGTTTAATTATTTAATTTGAATGAGATTGTTGAATGAATTAAACCCTAGACTCTTGATTATAGGATTAATCATTAAAATTTGAAATAGTTCTTTTTTGATTAATGATTAGAAACCGTCAATCTATAATCAAGATTTGCATGCAAACATAAGATCATAGGATAAATTGGATTAATTTTATATTGTTTAAAATTAATTAGACCTAGATCGATTTCTAATAAGATTAGAATTTAAAAACATTGCTATGATTATAAGGGAACTCCACCGGTAATGTTCTGTCTAAGGCTGGGGGTATTTAAGTTGACGGTTTACGGAACACCTCCTACTTGGGAACTGACCTGGAATACCGGAGTTGAATTAATCATAGTTAAATGTTAGCATGCAATGTCACTAGGTTTATTAAAAGTGTTTAATGCACCTAAATCTTTAGAGTAAAGACCCTACATTACTGAGGTTATAAGGGAACTCTCTCGGTAAAGTTCTGTCTAAGGCTGGGGTATTTAAGTTGACGGTTTACGGAACACCTCCTACCTGGGAACTGACCCGAACATTGAGTTGAATTAACCATAGTAATGTTGACTTGCAATGTTGGGTTTATTAAAAGAAGTTTAATTCACCCAAAAGATTGCAGTTGAATCCTTTCCATAATTGTTATAATAGGATCAGACTTAGATAGATTGACTTAGCCGAATACTATCTAAGTTAAATAACCCTATATTAACCATAGGACATTTTCAGTGGGAGGAAAGTTACAAAATGAGATTTAAATCAAAGTTTTTCTCCTACGTCCCTATATTCACAACGTGAGATTCATGCTCGGCTTCGAGTCGCCTTAGGAGCGGCCTCCATTCGGAAAGTGTTTGCATGAATCAATATCAAGGTGAATGGGAAAAATGTCTAGAGTAAGTGGGAGCGGCACACGTGTCAACGTATCCCTCGGTCTCCGCCCATAGTTCACACCGTGAGGGCCTGGTCATAGGATTCGGAACATCGTGAACTCCTGAAAAGGATAGGAGCTCTTAGGCTAATCACCAACAGTTGTCTTTCCCTTCGGTAGCCTGTTGATGCGTGCCTCTGAGATCTGAAAGTGGGAGGGTTACACTTACGAGGATGAGTTAAAAGTGTTAACAAATCCTTGACCGAACAACGGTGGCTAATGTCTATAGGAATATGAGTTATTCTGGAATTAGAATTAGCTGAGAGGTGTCTCATTTCAAAGGAGGAGTACCTGATCACCCTTCGGTGGCTGATATTCTAAACCTCTGAAACATCGTTGCAAAACTAAATCGATAGTTTTAGGGTTCTGTGATTGTTTGTTTTGCTAAATTGATTGGATTGTGTACAATTGTTTGCTTGTATGATGGGTTAAGACAAAGATAACTAATACGGTCATTGTTTGTTTAAATTTCAGCAATGTCTTCCTCAATTGTCTCTCTGCTTAAAAATGAGAAATTAACCGGCGAAAATTATGCTACGTGGAAGTCGAACCTGAATACGATTCTTGTTGTCGATGATTTGCGGTTCGTCTTAACGGAGGATTGTCCTCCAGCCCCTGCTCGTAATGCGTCCCAAGCAGTTAAGGATGCTTATGACCGCTGGACAAAGGCCAATGATAAGACTCGCGTCTATATCCTAGCCAGCTTATCTGAAGTTTTGGCTAAAAGGCATGAGAGCATGGTAACAGCGAGGGAGATTATGAACTCTCTCCAGGAGATGTTTGGACAACCGTCCTACCAACTCCACCATGACGCTCTCAAATACGTTTATAGCTGTCGCATGAAAGAGGGCACGTCTGTTCGGGAGCATGTCCTGGATATGATGGTCCAATTCAACGTGGCAGAGGCAAACGGGGCGGTCATAGATGAGCGTAGTCAGGTTGCATTCATCTTAGAATCTCTTCCGAAGAGTTTTCTACAGTTTCGAAGCAATGCAATGATGAATAAAATAACATTCAACCTGACTAGCCTCCTGAATGAGCTACAACTCTATCAGTCTCTTCTTAAGAACAAGGGACAAATAGAAGGAGAGGCAAACGTTGTCCACTCTAAAAGAAAGTTCGAGAAGGGTTCATCCTCTGGAACTAAATCTGTAGCCACTTCTTCAAAGAAAACTCAGAAGAAGAAAGGAAATAAGGGGAAAGCTCCCAGCACTGCTGCAAAAAGCAAGGGAAAAGCCAAAGCTATGGCAGACAAGGGCAGGTGTTTCCACTGCAATGTAGATGGACATTGGAAGAGAAACTGCCCAAAGTACCTTGCTGAGAAAAAGAAGGAAAAGGAAGGTAAATTTGATTTACTTGTTTTAGAAACATGCCTGGTAGAACATGATGAGTTAGCCTGGATACTTGATTCAGGAGCAACTAATCATGTTTGCTCTTCTTTTCAGGAAAATAGTTCTTTTCGGCAGTTGAACGATGGGGAAATGACACTCAGGGTCGGAACTGGAGAAGTCATTTCAGCTAAAGCAGTGGGAGCTGCGAAGTTATTTTTTAGAAATAGATTCTTACTCTTAGAAAGTTTGTTAATCGTTCCCAAGATTAAGAGGAACTTAATTTCTATTTCATGTTTGATTGAACAATCGTATACAGTTACTTTTGATATGAATGAAGCGTTCATTTATAAAAATTGTGTACTTATTTGTTCAGCCAAATTGGAAAATAACTTGTACGTTTTAAGACCAACCGAAAACAAAGCACTTTTAAATCACGAATTATTTAAAACTGCTGAAACTCAAAGGAAAAGGCAAAAGATTTCTCCATCAAGTAACAATACTCATCTTTGGCATCTCAGACTTGGTCATATAAACATCGATAGGATCGGTCGTTTGGTAAAGAATGGACTTCTAAGCAAGTTAGAAGATGATTCACTACCACCTTGTGAATCTTGTCTCGAGGGAAAAATGACCAAGAGACCCTTTACTGGAAAAGGTTATAGAGCCAAAGAACCCTTAGAGTTAATACATTCGGATCTGTGTGGTCCAATGAATGTAAAAGCTCGAGGAGGGTACGAATATTTCATCTCATTTATAGATGATTATTCAAGATATGGTTACTTGTACCTAATGGGACATAAGTCTGAAGCCCTTGAAAAGTTTAAGGAGTTTAAGGCTGAAGTTGAAAACCTATTAGGTAAATCTATTAAAGTACTTCGATCTGATCGAGGAGGGGAGTATATGGATCAAAGATTCCAGGATTATATGATAGAACATGGAATCCAATCTCAACTCTCAGCCCCTGGTACACCTCAACAGAATGGTGTGTCAGAAAGGAGAAATAGAACCTTGTTGGACATGGTTCGATCAATGATGAGCTATGCTCAATTGCCTAGCTCGTTTTGGGGGTATGTAGTAGAGACTGCAGTATACATCTTGAACAATGTTCCCTCGAAAAGTGTTTCTGAAACACCTTTCGAATTATGGAAGGGGCGTAAACCTAGTTTGCATCACTTTCGCATCTGGGGTTGCCCAGCACACGTGCTTGTGACAAATCCTAAGAAACTGGAACCTCGTTCAAAACTGTGCCAATTTGTTGGTTACCCTAAAGAAACGAGAGGTGGTTATTTCTACGACCCACAAGAAAATAAGGTAATTGTATCGACAAACGCCACTTTCTTAGAGGAAGACCACATGAGAGATCATAAACCACGCAGCAAAATAATATTAGGAGAAGCTACTGAAGAATCATCAAGAGTTGTTGATGAAGTTGGACCTTCAACAAGGGTTGATGAAGGAACTAGTTCTTCAGATCCATCCCGTCCATCTCAAACGTTGGGAATGCCTCGACGCAGTGGGAGGGTTGTATTACAACCTGACCGCTACTTGGGTTTAGCTAAAACTCAGGTTGTCATACCTAATGATGGCATTGAGGATCCATTGTCTTATCGACAGGCAATGAATGACGAAGATAAGGATGAATGGGTCAAAGCCATGAACCTGTAAATGGAGTCAATGTACTCCAATTCTGTATGGGAACTTACAGATCTACCAAATGGGGTAAAACCCATAGGGTGCAAATGGATCTATAAGAGAAAAAGAGATGCAACTGGAAAGGTACAGACTTTCAAAGCTAGACTGGTGGCAAAGGGTTATACCCAAAAGGAAGGGGTTGACTATGAGGAAACCTTTTCTCCTGTAGCCATGTTAAAGTCCATAAGAATTCTCTTATCCATAGCCACATATTATGACTATGAAATATGGCAAATGGATGTCAAGACTGCCTTTCTGAATGGTAATCTTGAAGAGAATATCTTCATGTCTCAACCCGAAGGGTTCATAGCCCAAGGTCAGGAACAAAAGGTTTGTCAGCTCAATCGATCCATTTATGGATTGAAGCAAGCGTCCAGATCATGGAACATTAGATTTGATACTGCAATCAAATCTTTTGGCTTTGACCAAAACGTTGATGAGCCTTGTGTGTACAAGAAAGTCAACAAAATGAAAGTAGCTTTTCTAATACTTTATGTAGACGATATCCTACTCATTGGGAATGATGTAGGATACCTCACTGACATTAAGAAATGGCTAGCAGCCCAATTCCAAATGAAAGATCTGGGAGAGGCTCAATATGTTCTGGGAATCCAAATCATTAGGGATCGTAAGAACAAAACGCTAGCTCTGTCTCAAGCAACGTATATTGACAAGATGTTGTCTCGATATTCGATGCAAAACTCCAAGAAGGGACTACTACCCTTCAGACATGGGGTACACCTGTCTAAGGAACAGTCTCCTAAGACACCTCAAGAAATTGAGAACATGAGACACATTCCCTACGCCTCAGTTGTGGGCAGCTTAATGTATGCTATGCTCTGCACTAGGCCTAACATATGTTATGCAGTGGGAGTAGTCAGTAGGTATCAGTCTAATCCAGGGTTGGACCACTGGGGAGCGGTTAAGAATATCCTCAAGTATCTTCGGAGAACGAGGGACTACATGCTTGTGTATGGAGCTAAGGATTTGATTCTTATTGGATACACTGACTTTGACTTTCAAGCTGATAAGGATTCAAGGAAATCCACATCAGGGTCAGTATTCACCCTCAATGGAGGAGCAGTAGTGTGGAGAAGCATCAAACAAGGATGCATAGCAGACTCAACCATGGAGGCTGAGTATGTAGCAGCTTGCGAAGCAGCTAAGGAGGCAGTATGGCTCAGAAAGTTCTTGACTGATTTGGAAGTGGTTCCGAATATGAACGTGCCCATAACACTATATTGTGACAATAGTGGGGATGTAGCCAACTCAAAAGAACCTCGAAGCCACAAACGAGGTAAACACATCGAGACGAAGTATCACCTAATACGGGAGATTGTGCAACGAGGAGATGTGATCGTCACTAAGATCGCCTCGGAGCACAACATCGCTGATCCATTTACGAAGGCTCTCACGGCTAAAGTGTTTGAGGGTCATCTAGAGGGTCTAGGTCTACGAGATATGTATGCCATCTAATCTAGGGCAAGTGGGAGAAATGTATAATGGGTATAAGGATGCCCTAGTTCATTGTATTATATACATGACATTTCAAGCTTTAGATTATTGCATTTACATCCCACTAACTAGTGTTTTAGTTCAAGTGGGAGTTTGTTGGGTTTTATGCCCTAAAACTCGTAGATAGTGAATGTAACCGTTGACCGGATATTAATGAAATAATATTGATATATTTTTCCATTAATTGTTATTAGTTATTTTATATTTGTCTTTGCCTAATAATAACCCTAATCCAATAAACTAGACATCCAAGGTTGTAATATGAGTCTTGAACTATATGTAGCGACATATGGGATCATTGTTCAAGAAACAGCCTAAAAGGTCTATAGTATAGGGATAAGACTGGGTGCCTTATCCTGGTGACACTATGGATACGGCCCACTTTGTATTTGATACAAACGCTGCGATCCAACGCGTTCGTGTAGGAGACATGCGAGTGGGGGTATCCTATGCAATGAGTTTGCATAAGACCGGACCGCGAAATAGTAACCACTGGTTATAACACCGTTAACTAGTTGGTTTTCTATTTCACTAGGACGACCTAGACAACTGATAACTGCCCAAAAGGTAGTTATTTAGGCCTCATTTATATAAGGATTTGTGTGTCTTTAATGCTTAATAGGGTTGGTTTTAGAGAGATATTACATGATTTAACCCATTTGGAAGAATGGAAGCTTTGGAAATCACTTTGTGCAGGTTATGCTGCTGGGCGACTGGAGGGAGCAAATTCTGTGCTGTAGCAAAACTGGGAACATAAACTGCCACATCACAGCTCGTTAGCCAACTTCATGAACCGACTTCTGTTGAGTTATTTTCGTGATAAAGGATCAAGGAGAGCCTTACACGTGTCCTAGTTGACCTAATTCAAGCCTCCCATCCTTCTATAAAAGGAAGTAGCCGTCAAAGTCAAATTCATTCCATGTTTTCCCTTGGAAGCCGAATAGTATAGGGAGATTGAAGATTATCAAGAACACCATCATCCGCAAGCTGATTAGGGAGTTTACTTTCTTTATTAACTTGTGGTTATGGACATGCATACTCAGATTGTAATTCGTATTCCTATGCCTATTATGAACTAAGTAGCTTAGGGTGTTTGTTAGGAATAATGTGATTACTGTGCTTCATCTCTAGTAATAAATTGACTATCACATTTTGGTTAATTGTTGTGCTTATTCTCATTTTATGCCCGCCTGGCTAGCCGGTATGGATAACTCTCTCTAGTTTCAGGGATGATTTAGAGAGTGTGTGGCAATTATCCACACTACGATCATTGTGTATTGGTGAACGCCAGTGACTGAGCTAGGGATAGCCAGTTGCCTAGTGCTTGATCGGTCGTTCTTCATTGAGTTTGAAACATATCCCAAAAGATCTGGAGTTCCGGGAGGAATCCGCTAATAATACTGCGAGAAATGCATGATCAATAATATTGCTAGAGCATATTTTATAACAATCACTAAAACCTAACCAGCGCCTGTCTTTAATCTGTCTGTCTATTTGTTTACTCGTTGTTCTGTCATTTACTTTGCTTCAGCATAATTCTTACAAAACCAAATTATTGTTACCATCTCTGAAACCATTAGAAAGTTACACAAAATAGGTAGAGTGGAAACTAATTCAGGGCTCGGATTGATAATATTACTTGCTGCAGACTGTGTATACTTGCACAGGAATTCTAGAGTCTTTTATACCATATTCTTACTCACTCTAGGAACCCGACAAGTTTTTGGCGCCGTTGCCGGGGAACTGAATAAGTTTTTATCTGATCTGTTTTGTGTACGTGTTTTGGTGGTTTGGTGCTAGAACTTTTTGATTTTTTCTTTTGTTTTTGCAGGTGTGATTTTGGTGCATGAGCGATCTGCCTGGGGTACGGTTTGAGCTTGATCCAGAAATTGAGAGAACATTTAGGAACAGAAGGAGGGAGCAGCGCAGAAACCAGATGGAGAACGCCCCGCAACTTCCGCAGGTTCCTGAAGGTCCAGTAGCAGTGAACCCCCAGCAGAATTCGTTGCTGCAGCAAAACCCACTGTTTGAGCAAAATGAGCAACAAAATAATCAGGTTGAGATTCCTATCTTGATAGCGAACGATAGGACCAGAGCCATTCGAGCATATGCTGTCCCGATGTTTAATGAGTTGAATCCAGGGATTGCACGTCCCCAAATCCAAGCGGCGAATTTTGAAATGAAACCGGTAATGTTTCAGATGTTGCAAACCGTGGGGCAATTCCATGGTTTGGCATCTGAAGACCCTCATTTACATCTTAAGTATTTTCTAGGAGTTAGTGATTCTTTTGTAATTCAAGGAGTGCCTAGAGATGCTCCCAGATTAACTTTGTTCCCGTATTCTCTTAGAGATGGAGCAAAGTCATGGTTAAACTCTTTTGCTCCAGGATCAATTAGGACGTGGGATGAGTTAGCTGAAAAATGTTTGAGTAAATATTTTCCACCTAATAGAAATGCTAAATTAAGGAGTGAAATAGTAGGGTTTAGGAAACTTGAAGATGAGACTTTTAGTGAGGCTTGGGAAAGGTTTAAGGAGCTTTTGCGAAAGTGTCCCCACCATGGTTTACCTCATTGTATTCAAATGGAAACATTCTACAATGGTTTAAATGGAGTAACCCAAGGTATGGTCGATGCTTCGGCTGGAGGGGCTCTTTTGGCAAAAACTTTTGACGAAGCCTATGAAATTTTAGAAAGAATATCTATTGATAGTTGTCAATGGTCGGATGTTAGAGGCACAAGTAAAAAGGTTAAGAGTGTGTTAGAGGTTGATGGTGTGTCCACCATTAGGGCTGATCTTGCTATGATTGCTAACGCTCTTAAGAATGTGACAGTGATTAGTCATCAGCAGCCACCAGCTATGGAGCCTACTGCAGTAGTGAACCAAGTCACGGACGAAGCATGTGTCTATTGTGGTGAAGACCACAACTACGAGTTTTGCCCCAGCAATCCAGCTTCTGTGTTTTTTGTAGGTAATCAGAGGAACAACTCTTATTCTAACTTCTATAATCCAGGTTGGCGCAACCACCCCAACTTCTCATGGGGAGGTCAAGGAAATAATGTGCAAACGCAACAGAAGTTGAACCAGTCGGGATTTGCTAAAGCACAGGTAATGCCCCAGCAAAACAAGCAGGCTTTGCCCCAGCAAAATTCAGGAAACTCTCTCGAAGCGATGATGAAAGAATTCATGGCTCGCACAGATGCCGCAATTCAAAGTAATCAAGCTTCGATGAGGGCCCTGGAATTGCAAGTGGGTCAGCTAGCTAATGAGCTGAAGGCAAGGCCTCAAGGGAAACTTCCATCAGATACTGAACACCCTAGAAGGGAAGGTAAGGAGCAAGTAAAGGCAGTAACTCTTAGGAGTGGTAAGCCACTAGAAGAGTCTAGAAAGACCCAGGATTTAAATAGTAATGGTGATAATAATGTTGTTGTCGAGAAAGAGTTGGAGTCTGGTCAGGGTGCTGGAGGCAGCAAAGAGAATGTTGGAGCATCTGGTTCTGTGCCAGATGTAGAACCACCATATGTGTCGCCCCTGCCTTATGTACCATCTCTACCTTTTCCACAAAGGCAAAAGCCTAGGAATCAGGATGGTCAATTTAAAAAGTTTTTAGAGATTCTTAAGCAATTGCATATAAATATCCCTTTAGTAGAAGCTATAGAGCAAATGCCCAATTATGCTAAATTTCTTAAGGATATTTTAACTAAAAAGAAGAGGTTAGGTGAGTTTGAAACTGTATCTCTTACTGAGAAGTGTAGTGCTATTCTTAAGAATGGGCTACCCCCAAGGCTAAGGATCCAGGGTCATTTACTATACCTGTGTCTATAGGTGGAAAGGAATTAGGTAGAGCACTCTGTGATTTAGGCGCGAGCATTAACCTTATGCCTCTTTCGGTCTATCGGAAGTTGGGTATTGGTGAAGCTAGGCCTACCACAGTTACACTCCAATTAGCTGATAGGTCTATCACATATCCAGAGGGTAAAATTGAGGACGTCTTAGTAAAAGTTGATAAATTCATATTTCCTGTTGATTTTATTATTTTAGACTATGAGGCTGATGAAGATGTCCCAATTATTCTAGGTCGTCCATTTTTGGCTACTGGTAGGGCATTAATAGATTACCAAAAAGGAGAATTAACAATGATAGTCTGTAATGAGGAAGTGAAATTTAATGTGTTTAAAGCCATGAAATATCCAGACGAAATGGAGGATTGCTCCTTCATCAGGATTCTGGAGAGCACAGTTCTTGAGACAGCAATACAGGATTGGGCTGATAAGCATTCGGAAAAGCATGGAGAGGTTAGTGTAGAAGATTTTAAATTTTGTTCTTTAGACAGCAAAAAATGAAAAAGAATTGTTTAGGTGTGAGGATGTTTTTGAGTCTTTAGATTTAGATCAAAGAAAGACTCCCCCAATTAAGCCGTCCCTGATTGAGGCACCTACTTTAGATTTGAAGCCCTTGCCGGATCATCTGAAGTATGTGTATCTTGGGGAAGGTGAGACGTTGCCCATTATTATTGCATCAGATTTAATGCCGGAGCATGAAGAGGCCTTAATAAAGTTGCTGCAGCAATACCGCAAAGCTATAGGTTGGACATTGGCTGATATTCAGGGAATTAGCCCATCTTTTTGTATGCACAAAATCACTCTAGAGGAGGGATCCTTTAGGGGTATTGAGCAACAAAGAAGGCTTAACCCTGCAATGAAAGAGGTTGTTAAAAAGGAGGTAATTAAATGGTTGGATGCTGGGATCATTTATCCAATTGCCGATAGCAATTGGGTAAGCCCTGTCCAATGTGTTCCTAAGAAAGGAGGTGTCACTGTGGTGAGCAACAAAGATAATGAGTTGATCCCCACGAGGACAGTAACTGGATGGAGGGTTTGCATGGATTACAGAAGGCTTAATAAAGCCACCCGTAAGGACCACTTCCCTTTGCCATTTATTGACCAGATGTTGGATCGATTGGCTGGTCAGGCCTACTACTGTTTCTTGGATGGTTATTCTGGGTATAACCAGATTACTATTGCTCCTGAAGATCAGGAAAAAACCACTTTCACCTGCCCTTATGGGACGTTTGCTTTCAGTCGAATGCCTTTTGGCCTTTGCAATGCTCCAGCAACATTTCTGCGGTGTATGTTAGCAATTTTTTCTGATATGATTGAGTCCACTGTTGAGGTCTTTATGGACGATTTTTCAGTTTTTGGAGGGTCTTTTCAGAGTTGTTTAGATAATTTAGGTAAGGTGTTAAAAAGATGTGAGGATACCCATCTAGTTCTTAATTGGGAGAAGTGCCACTTCATGGTGAAGGAGGGCATAGTGTTAGGTCATAGGATTTCTAAGAATGGTCTAGAAGTTGATAGAGCAAAAGTTGAGGTTATTGAAAGATTAGAATCACCGAATTCAGTGAAGGGAATTTGGAGCTTCTTAGGGCATGCTGGATTTTATAGGAGGTTCATAAAGGATTTTTCCAAAAACAGTAAACCTCTTTGTAACTTATTGTGCACTGATCATGTTTTTGACTTTAGGAAGGCTTTTGAAACATTGAAGGCTGCTTTAATCTCAGCACCCATTCTCTGCGCACCTAATTGGAATTTGCCATTCGAGGTAATGTGTGATGCGAGTGATGCTGCAGTAGGTGCAATGCTGGGGCAGAAGCAGGGCAAATTTATTCATCCTATATATTATGCAAGCAAGGTTTTAAATGAGGCACAGGTCAACTACACAACTACTGAAAAGGAGGTGTTAGCTGTTGTGTTTGCTTTTGAGAAATTTCGGCCATATTTGGTTGGATCCAAAGTCACGGTGTTCACGGATCATGCAGCAATAAGGTATTTAATGTCAACGAAAGATGCAAAGCCTAGACTAATTCGTTGGGTTTTATTACTGCAGAAATTCGACTTGGAGATAAAGGACAAGAAGGGATCAGAGAATGTCATTGCAGATCACTTGTCTCGTCTTGATCCATCATCATCTTTGCTGGAGCAATCTGCCATTTCCGATTCTTTTCCAGATGAACAGCTTTTTGCTGTTCAGGTAAAGGTAGTCAGGGATGTCCCTTGGTATGCTGATATTGCCAACTTTTTAGTGAAGGGAGTCACCCCTATTGATATGGATTGGAGGCAGAAGAAAAAGTTTAAGCATGATGCAAAATTTTTCTATTGGGATGAGCCATTTATGTACAAGCAATGCTCTGACGGTATTATTCGTAGGTGCGTTTCAGGTGATGAAGCAACCAAAATCCTGGAGCAATGTCACTCTTCGCCGTATGGAGGTCATTTCAGCGGTCAGAGGACAGCTATGAGGATTTTGCATTGCGGATTTTTCTGGCCTACATTATTCAAGGATGCCCATTGGTTCTACAAGCAATGTGACGCTTGTCAAAGGAGAGGAAACTTGGGGCCTAGAGATGAAATGCCTCTTACTTACATTTTAGAAGTTTAATTATTCGATGTATGGGGTATTGATTTTATGGGGCCATTTCCCCCTTCTAATGGTAATGTTTTTATCTTATTGGCAGTGGATTACGTGTCCAAGTGGGTGGAGGCCATCGCATGCCATCAGAGTGATGCCAAGACGGTTTCAAGGTTTCTCCAATCGCACATCTTTGCGCGATTCGGGACACCTAGAGCTCTAATAAGTGATGAGGGTACACATTTTGTTAATAATATCTTAACTAAGCTTTTAGCTAAGTATGGAATCAAGCACAGGATAGCTACCCCCTATCACCCACAGGCTAATGGTCAAGCTGAGATAAGTAATAGGGAAATTAAATCAATTCTAGAAAAAGTAGTCCATCCATCTATTAAGGATTGGTCTTTTAGGTTGGATGAGGCTCTTTGGGCTTATAGGACAGCCTATAAGACTCCTCTAGGTATGTCTCCCATACAGGGGGAGCAAGTCTGTTGTGCATGGCTCTTTCACAGAAGATGTTTGATTCTTAGAACATGCGGCGTATAATGAGATGGCTGTGGCGCCATCTGATGAGCAACTAAGTGAGGCTGTAAGGGAGGTAGGAATTGAAGGGGCACAGTGGCAGTTATCCAAGACTCAGAAGAGGACATTCCAGTCGGCTTATTTGAAAAGGGAAGCGAACACATGGATGGGATTTATTAGACAGAAGATGCTTCCAACAACACATGACTCGACAATCTCCAGGGAACGGGTTCTCCTAGCTTTTTCCATCTTACGGTCTCTCAGTATTAATGTAGGGAGGACCATTGCGAATGAGATTTCTGGATGTTGGAAAAAGAAGGTGGGGAAACTATTCTTTCCGAACACAATCACGATGTTGTGCAGAAGAGCGGGGGTTCCGGTGGATGAGGGAGATGTGATCCTGTTTGATAAGGGGATCATAGACACGCCTAATTTGGCACGGCTCCAGCGTGTGGAGGAGGTACGTCAAGGTGGGCTTATCCATGGCATCTACTCGATTCTAGAACAACTGGCACTTTCGGCCAGTAGGCAGGAGTTTGCTGAAAGGCAAACTTTAACCTTCTAGAACTATGTTAAGAATCGGGATGCCAGTTTGAAGAAGGCGCTGCAAGAGAATTTTTCAAAACCGTATCCAGCCCTTCCAGCATTCCCTGATGATCTGTTGAACCCCTGGATTCCGCCCCCACCTGTTGAAAGAGGAGAAGAGGATGATGAAAATGAACCGGGCCAAGAGGACTGAAGGATGAAGTGGCCCTGGGCGAGCATAATTTTTGTTCTTAAATTTTTTATTGCTCTTGCATTTTCTAACCTCATTTTCTATTACTGTTATGTTTGCTTTTCTTTTTACTTTTCTTCTGCTTGAAAAAAATATATCTGATGTGTAATTTCTTTTCTTATTTTTAATGAAATTACTTGATGTTCCATTCCATGAGCACTGAGCAACTCTAACTTAACTAATTTTCTTTTGAATTTTTGAAGCTTGGACTGATTAAGCTTAATTAGGTCAAGGTATTCTGATCTCCAGAAACCTTTTGCTTGAGCATTTCTTCTAGCCTGACCTGTTGCTGCGGCAGAGAAGATTTTGACGGTAGTATTGACTTATATGATCCACTTTAAGCTTAATCTGGGTCCCATGTTTAGTTTAAAAATTCAGGTAGAAAAATTTGAGTTTGGGGGTATACTTGCTTATATAATGATTCATTGGGGACAATGAATAATTCAAGTTTGGGGGACTTTTTGCTACTCCAATTGTTTTGCTCGAGCATTCCTCTCCTTCAAAATTAAAATTTGTTAGGTTATTGAGTAACCGGGGACATTTGTGATACCCACAGTTTGTCTTCGCGTCAAAAGATGACCTAGGAAAGGTGAAAAAATGAGAAATATGAGAAAAAAATTATTTGCTGAAAATTATTTGTTGAAGATTTTGCTGAAAAAATTGATGGAGCAAAAGTTTTGAAGGATGAATGATGATCCAACAGTTTTTCTGTCTCCCAGAACTTAGGTGAGCTTCATCGCAAAATGTCGCCATTCTGAGGAGCAAGAGATAGAATAACTAAGGATTTTTGTAGCTTTATAATGAGTATTGAGCCTAGTTGGTGATGAGCTTGAGGCAAGGGTATACTGCACCATAAAGTGGGTCATCCCATGCTTTAGAGCTTATGGCTGTAAGGCTGCTTTAAGTCTGATAAATAATGATATAAACCCCTTTAAAAATATGTTTTGAAATGTCTGATAATAGAGCTAGGCTGTGGTGAGTTCTTAGAATTAAGTTGAAAAGTGGTGATTATTTGTCCATGCCGGAGGAATCATTTTGCTGCAGCAGAGCTTGGTTTTGCAGAGTGCTCAGGTAAAGGTTGAAGGTAGTGTTAGATTGTCTGGTTTGATTAAGCTAATCTTTGTTTAATGTTTTGAATTCATGAAGGAAGGTTGGTTAGTATTGCTCGGGACGCGCAATAGTTCAAGTTTGGGGGTGTGATAACTGCCCAAAAGGTAGTTATTTAGGCCTCATTTATATAAGGATTTGTGTGTCTTTAATGCTTAATAGGGTTGGTTTTAGAGAGATATTACATGATTTAACCCATTTGGAAGAATGGAAGCTTTGGAAATGTTGTGCAGATTATGCTGCTGGGCGACTGGAGGGAGCAAATTCTGTGCTGCAGCAAAACTGGGAACAGAAACTGCCACATCACAGCTCGTTAGCCAACTTCATGAACCGACTTCTGTTGAGTTATTTTCGTGATAAAGGATCAAGGAGAGCCTTACACGTGTCCTAGTTGACCTAATTCAAGCCTCTCATCCTTCTATAAAAGGAAGTAGCCGTCAAAGTCAAATTCATTCCATGTTTTCCCTTGGAAGCCGAATAGTATAAGGAGATTGAAGATTATCAAGAACACCATCATCCGCAAGCTGATTAGGGAGTTTACTTTCTTTATTAACTTGTGGTTATGGACATGCATACTCAGATTGTAATTCGTATTCCTATGCCTATTATGAACTAAGTAGCTTAGGGTGTTGGTTAGGAATAATGTGATTACTGTGCTTCATCTCTAGTAATAAATTGACTATCGCATTTTGGTTAATTGTTGTGCTTATTCTCATCTTACAAAACCAAATTATTGTTACCATCTCTGAAACCATTAGAAAGTTACACAAAATAGGTAGAGTGGAAACTAATTTAGGGTTCGGATTGATAATATTACTTGCTGCAGACTGTGTATACTTGCATAGGAATTCTAGAGTCTTTTATACCATATTCTTACTCACTCTAGGAACCCGACAACAACTTAGTCTTAATCCTGAGTTGATTATGGACTCCTTCTCATGAGAGATTGTCCTTTGATTTGTATGGGTGAGAGTGGCCAATACGCCGACTCAATAAGCCTACCACTTTGGGGACAAGACCGAATGGGGAGCTGGGAACATAATCGTACGAGATGGAATTCACTCCTTCCCGACTTTAGGGAAGCAGATGAGTGTTCCCTTAAGTGGTTACTCCGAGTCTTGAACAAAGGGCCCTACCCTCTCAATGGCACGAGAAGGTTTTCTGTTTGATGGTTGGACCACAAACAGGTTGTTCATTAGAGGAGAATTGGTACTCAAGGAAATAGAGGTAACCTAGAGGTAAAACGGTAATTTGACCCAGCTGGTGTTACGGACACTCGTGAAGGACTAACTAGTCGATATTGGTCTAGATCCGTGGACACAGAAAATATGTCTGCAGTGAGAAGAGTGCAACTGTGAGTCTATAGTGGAATGTACACACAGTTAACGAATATTGATTAATGTGGTTAATGAGTTTGACCAATTAATCTCACATCGTTGGAGCTTCTGATCTGCAGGTCCATTAGGTCCCACTGGTAGCTCGTAAAGTAATTTGAGGCAACTAAGTAATAAAAGTAAATTGAAAATGTTCAATTTATTAAGGGAAACAAATATAATATATATTGATATATTATTATGAGAGAAATTAATATTTGAAAAGTTCAAATATAAATTTATGGAAGTTTGAAAGAGTTCAAAATAATGAATTAATTAATTTAAGGCCTAAAATGTGTTTGGGCAAATTAATTAATTCTAGGCCGGGAATTAAATATGTGATATTTAATTGGTGGTTAATTAATTAAAGAATTCATTAACCGAGAATTAGTCAATTATGAAAATAATTAATCACTTAAGGA
Organism: Luffa acutangula; assembly: GCA_036850905.1. NCBI lineage: Eukaryota > Viridiplantae > Streptophyta > Magnoliopsida > Cucurbitales > Cucurbitaceae > Luffa > Luffa acutangula. Next base: position 27,612,788 of record CM072090.1, on the reverse strand, counting down.
ATTGATTAATCATTTATGGAAATGATCTAATCACTTATGGAAGTAATTAGTCATTTGTGGAAAAGATTAATCAATTATGGAATTGATTGATCATGATTAATTAATTAAGGAATAAGATCGAATCAATTATGGAAAAGATTGATTTAATTGAATATTTTATTCATGGCCTCTCTTCTATAAATAGAACACTAGACCTAATTGGTCATGACACTTGACACTCTTGAAAGACAAGACCTAGAATTCTCTCTAGCCTCCCTCTTAGAGAAAGACTCCCACAAGTCTTTTGCCTCCTAGACTTAGAGACATACCGGTGTAACCTCTGTGGTGATTGTGTCAATCAAAGAAGAAATTTCCAGCGAAGAAAAACAAAGGCGGCTGCTGCGTTTTCGTTCGTGGAGCGTCGTTGGCGAAGAACGGTCAAGTCTTCAACGAAGGTTTGTAACGGTTCTTCCTCTTTTCTTTAGAAAAGTATTAAAAATAAATTTAGATTTATTTTAGCATGTTTAAACCAATTTTACAGCGGCTTTAAAGGTTGTTTAAAGTTTTGTTTGAGTTACCGTAACGGTATTTTCATGTTAATTAATATACGGCGTAAGGTCCAATCGATGCGCTTCCGTTGCGTGGGGGCTTTTATTCTCTTCAGATAGTCCCTCGTTCTCCGAAGATACTTGAGGATGTTTTTAACTGCAGTCCAGTGGTCTAACCCTGGATTGGACTGGTACCTGCTGACTATCCCAACTGCATAGCAACTGTCAGGCCTAGTACACAACATGGCGTACATAAGACTGCCCACAGCTGAAGCATAAGGGATGTGTCTCATATCCTCAATTTCTTGAGGTGTCTTAGGACACTGTTCCTTAGACAAATGAACTCCATGCCTGAAGGGTAGTAAACCCCTCTTGGAATTCTGCATCTTATATCTAGACAACATCTTGTCTATATATGATGCTTGAGACAAGGCTAACGTTCTGTTCTTACGATTCCTAATAATTTGAATCCCTAGAACATACTGAGCTTCACCCAAATCTTTCATTTGGAACTCAGTTGATAGCCATTTTTTAATGTCAGCTAGATATTCTACATCACTCCCAATGAGAAGAATATCATCTACATACAACACCAAAAGAACTACTGAACTGTTGATAATCCTTTTGTAAACACAAGGCTCATCAATGTTCTGGTCAAAGCCATAAGATTTGACAGCAGTGTCAAACTTTATATTCCAAGATCTGGAAGCTTGCTTCAACCCATAAATGGATCGTCTAAGCTTGCAAACGTTTTGCTCCTGACCTTGAGCAACGAACCCCTCTGGTTGAGACATAAAGATGTTCTCATCAAGATTTCCATTCAGAAAGGTAGTCTTGACGTCCATTTGCCAAATCTCATAATCATAAAAGGTGGCAATGGACAAGAGAATTCTTATCGACTTTAACATGGCAACTGGGGAGAAGGTTTCCTCATAGTCCACCCCCTCCTTTTGGGTATAACCCTTTGCCACAAGTCGAGCTTTGAAAGTCTGTACTTTCCCAGCTGTGTCTCGTTTTCTCTTGTAGATCCATTTGCACCCTATGGGTTTAACCCCTTCAGGTAGGTCTACAAGATCCCCAGACTTGATTGAAGTACATAGACTCCATCTCTAGGTCCATAGCTTTGACCCACTGGTCATGGTCCACATCATTCATTGCCTGTCTAAAGGTCAATGGATCCTCAACCCCATCATTAGGTATGACAGTTGGAGTTTCTGCTAAACCCAGATGGCGTTCAGGTTGAATAACAACCCTCCCACTACGTCAAGGCATTCTCAACTCTTGAGAAGGATGAGATTGACCAGATGTATTGGGCTCATCAATAACTCTTGTTGATGGTCCAGCCTCTGAACTAGGTTCATCAACAACTGTTGTTGAAGGTTCAGCCTCATCAACAACTCTTGTTGATTTTTTTGTAGCTTTACCAGAAAGTTCACTTAACACAATTTTACTGCATGGTATGTGTTCTTTAACGTGGTCTTCTTCCAAGAAAGTAGCATTTGTCGATACAAACACTTTATTTTCTTTTGGATCAAAGAAGTATCCACCTCTTGTTTCTTTGGGGTAGCCTACGAATAGGCATAATTTAGAACGTGAATCCAATTTCTTTGGGTTTGCTACTAACACATGTGCAGGACAGCCCCAAATTTTGAAATGACATAAACTAGCTTTACGCCCTTTCCAAAGCTCAAATGGTGTTCCAGAAACACTCTTTGAGGGAACAACATTCAAAATATAAACTGCAGTCTTTACTGCATAACCCCAAAAAGAACTAGGCAACTGAGCATAGCTCATCATAGATCGAACCATGTCTAACAAGGTTCTGTTTCTCCTTTCAGATACACCATTCTGCTGAGGTGTACCTGGTGCTGAGAGTTGAGACGAAATTCCATGTTCTATCAAATAGTTTTGGAATTTTAAGTCCAAATACTCTCCACCTCGATCAGATCGAAGTGTTTTAATGGTCTTACTTAACAAGTTCTCAACTTTAGTCTTGTACTCCTTGAACTTTTCAAGGGCTTCAGACTTATGACTCATTAGGTATAAATAACCATACCTTGAATAATCATCTATAAAAGAGATGAAATATTCATACCCTCCTCGAGCTCTTACATTCATAGGACCACAGAGATCCGTATGTACAAGTTCTAAGGGCTCCTTGGCACGATAACCTTTTTCCAGTAAAAGGTCGTTTGGTCATCTTACCTTCGAGACATGACTCACATGGAGGTAAAGTACCATCTTCTAACTGGCTTAGAAGTCTGTTCTTAACCAATCTCCCAATCCTATTGAGATTTATGTGGCCAAGTCTCAAGTGCCAAAGATAGGTACTTTGAGAAACTTTTTGCCTTTTTGGTTGAGTCTCAGCTGTTTTAAACATTTCATTGTTCAAAATAGCCCTAGACTCTATTGGTCTTAAGACATACAAATTGTTCTCCATTTTTGCAGAACATACATTAGTACCCCTTTTAGTAATGAAAGCTTCATTCACAAAAAAGGACACTGAATACCCTTGTTCTAGCAAACAAGAAATAGAAATCAAATTTCTTTTTATTCTGGGAACTATATATACGCTATCTAATAACATATAGTGTTCCCTGGAGAAGAACAATTTAATATCTCCCACTGCTTTAGTTGAAATGAGCTCCCAAGTCCCAACTCTGAGAGTCATTTCCCCAGCATCCAACTGTTGCCAGGAGCTCATTCCCTCAAAGGAAGAGCATACGTGATGAGTGGCACCTGAATCAAGGATCTAGGTTGAATCATCATTTTCCACTATACACGTTTCAATGATCAATAAATCAAATTTATTTGCATTGAGATGTGCTAAGCAGTCTATGTCATATTCATCATGAACAATTTCGGATAAATTAGACATATGGGCTTGAGGACCGTCCTCAGTTAAGACCAATTCCACGCATTTAGTGTTTAAGTTCATTTTCTTAGTTGTATTAGAAATACCAGTTTTGTAATTGGCGTTATTAGAGGCATACAAAGAACGTTTCATTGCTGATAGAACAAACAAATTAACTTAATAAGTATCGTTGCATTAACCCATTACACAAAATAATATTATTATTTTAATCCAATCAATTTAGCAAAAGTAACGATCAACCCATATAATAAACATTCATTTTGCAACGATACTTTAGAGGTTTAGAACAACAGCTACCGTAGGGTAGTCAGCTACTCCTCCTCTGAATTGAGACAATCTCAGCCAATCCCTATTCCCGGAATAACTCATATTCCAATAGTTCTTAGCTACCGTTTTTTCGGTCAGGAAATTATTAACACCTTAACAATTTCCCGTAAGTGTGACCCTCCATTTTTCAGATTTCAGAGGTCGACCCCAACAATGCTACCGTTGGGAAATTCAAAGTTCGAAATGGACCTAAGAAACCCTATCCATTTCTGGAGTTTGCATTGTTCTGAATCCCATGATCAAGCCCTCCGTAGGGTGATCTCTCCCAGGGTGACTCGCAGGCAGATCATGGGCATCTCACGGTGCAACCTAATGGAGGAGACCGTAGGATACGTTGACACGTGTCCTGCTCCCACTTACTATAAAATACTCCCTCATTCACCTTGATATTAATCCATGCAAACACCATCCGTAGGGGGTCACTCCCAGGGTGACTCGAGGCCAAGCATGAACCTCACGTTGTGAACTTTTGAGGACGTGAGAGCAAAACTTGATTTATGAAAATCTTGTTTTGATATATTTCCTCCCACCAAGTATTTTTATAATTATAGGGTCTATTACTTAGGTAAGTTCCGGCTAAAAGAATCTATCTAAGTCTATGCCTGCATATAACTTTTATATATATAGGTCTTTTCTCTGATGTGTCTAGGTGAATTAAACACTTTTAATTACCTAGAGACATTGCATGCTAATATAACTATGGTTAATTCAACTCAAGTTCCGGTTCAGTTCCCAGGTAGCAGGTGTTCCGTAAACCGTCATCTCAAGTACCTCCAGCCTTAGACAGAACTTTACCGGTAGAGTTCCCTTATAACCAATAGTTATGATAAATCTTTACTCTAAAGATCTAGGTGAATTAAACTCTTTTAATCGACCTAGTGATATTGCATGCTAACATAACTATGGTTAATTCAACTCAAGTTCCGAGTCAGTTCCCAGGTAGCAGGTGTTCCGTAAACCGTCATTTTAAGTACCTCCAGCCTTAGACAGAACTTAACTGGTAGAGTTCCCTTATAATCATAGTATTGTTTTTCATACTTAGTCAATTAAAACTATTTTTAATTCTAAGTAAGAAAATAATTCTAATCATATTAGAATTATAATGAGCTTAGGTCTAATTAATTTTAAACATTTTAAAATTAATTCATTTTAACCTAAGGTCCTATGTTTGCATGCAACTCTTTGTTATAGGTTGACGGTTTCTAATCAATTTTATAACTTATTATAAAATTTTAATGATTAGCCCTATAACATGTTTCTATGGTGTTGGAAAAATAACAATCATATTCTAATTATTAAACACCATATTATTATGACGCCGATAAGGATAATATAACGATTATATTAATCTAAGGTGGTGTCATGCTTCATGCAATTTCAATTTCATTTAACTAATATCGATTATATTAATTAAATATCCATGAAATTAAATTACATGAAATTTGACATTAATATAATATAACTCTTATATTAATCTAATTAATGTCATGCTTAATGCTATTCCATTTTCATTTAATTAATATAACATTATATATTAAATCATACATGAAAACAAGCATTGATATATATTGATTATTTTCATTCATAATATAACTAATTATATTAATTCTCATGAAAATAATCCTAAGCATGCATGCTACATTAATTAAATATAACAATTATATTGAGCTAAATTAATGTCATGCATCATGCTTCACCAATTTCATATATTTAATATAACAATTATACTAAATAACTCATGAAATTAAATTCATGCATAATTACCATACATTATAACAATTATAACATAAATATGCATGAAAACATGCTTAACCTATGGTGGGAATTTAAGCTATATGACACCCATAAAACAAATAAATAGCAATTGAACCGGTTAATTTTGGCCCCTAGGATAAAATAAAGCATAAATTACAATAATTATAGCTAAATTCTATCCTAAAAATCCTTCTGCAGCTCCAAATACTGGTCTAGACCGTTCGAACCGACCCGAACCACTTCGAACCAGCTACGAAAACCACGACCCGAGCTAAATTCCAGCTGAACCGGACAAAATCGGTCCCAACCCAGCCATTCCGCGTGAACCGGACCGCCCAACCGACTTGAACCGTCCTGTTGCGAATCCCTAACGCGTGCTGTAATTGTGACACCATCGCGATTTCTTCGATTTTTATCTCATAAAAAACCTATTCTAGACCTGGACTTACATAGGACTCGATTTTACATAAAATACCCGACACACCGGGCCTTTACATGATCAAATCACATAAAAACAGTAAAATCTATGACCATAAAATTAACCTAAACAGTTCAATACAAACCATACATACATTATGCATTAATCAATCCCACCAATAGCCAATGCAAATTTTAGAGAAACAAAATTAGATCTACGATCGGCTCTGATACCAATTGAAGGATTGGAATTTCGTAATTTCGTTAAGCGGAAGCGTGATTGGGATCGATTCGTAATTAATTTTGTTTAATCTAAAATACCAATACATTGACAATAATATTAGAACTATTCTAAATATATATTAAGGTTAAGCATACAAAAATATTAGATCTAAATCTAATTTATAAAGTAACAAATTACTTACTCTCGTTGACGACTCAGATTAAATTCACCAACTGCTTGTGAATTAGTCACGAACTAGTGTGAACACCACCACTATGGCTACACCGGTATGACTCTGAGACTTCTAGAGGAAGGAGACTTGTAGGAGCCTTTGGGAGAATTCTCTAAGAGTAAGAGAATGAATAGGATGCCTTTCACCCCACCTCAGGGGTCCTATTTATAGGTAAAGGCCAAGATCTTTTTCCTAATTAGGAAAATGAACCTTTTCCTAATAGGAAAAGGTCTCTAATTTTAATAAATAATTAATTAATTCCATAATTAATTAATTTTCCTAATTAAATATCATATATTTAATATTAGGGATTTTATTAAAATTAAAATTAATATGAATCCAATTCATATTAAATTTATTTGAACTCTTTCAAATATTTTCTTTCAAGAATTAATTTTTTAAATTAATTCAAAAATTATATTATAAAGTTTCATAAACTTTATATTATAATGCATCAATATACATTATACGATTCCTCAAATAAATTGAACACTTTCAATTTACAATTTATACTTAATTGCCTCAAGTCTCTTTACGAGCTACAAGTGGGACCTAATGGACCTACAGATCAGAAGCTCCAACGATACGAGACTAATTGACCAAACTCATTGACCAAGTTTAGTCAACATTCGTTAACTGTGGGTCACTCCACTAAAGACCCACAGCTGCACTCTTCTCACTGTAGAATATTTTTGTGTCCATGGATATCGACGAGGCAGTAAGTCAATCCTTCACGTGTGTTCGTAACACCAGCTGGGTCAAATTACCGTTTTACCCCTGGGTTACCTCTGGTTCCTTAAGTACTACTGATTCCTCTAATGAACAAGTTGTTTAGGGTCCAACCACTAAATAGGAGTTCCTCTCGAGCTAGGAGAAGACGGCGCGCCTTTGTTCAAGCCCTGAAATCAGCCCTTAAGGGAACACACATCTACTTACCCCAATAGGGGAAGGAGTGAATTCCATCTTGTACTGTTATGTTCCCAGCCCCCATTCGGTCTTGCCCCTGAAATGGTAGGATTATTGAGTCGGCGAACTGGCCACTCTCACCCATACAAATCTAAGGACAATCCCTCCTGAAAGGGGTTCATAACAGACTCAGGATTGAGATTGAGTTACCTAGGTCATCCTATTGAAATAGAAACCTAAACTAGTTAATGACGTTACAACTAGTGGTTACTATTTCGCGGTCCGGTCTTATGCAAACTCATTGCATAGGATACCCCCACCCGCATGTCTCCTACATGGATGCTTTGGATCATTGCATCTGTATCGAATACAAGGTGGGTCGTATCACATAGTTTCACCAGGATAAGGTACCCAGCCTTATCCCTATACTATAGACCTTTTAGGTTGTTACTTGGACACTGATCCCCGTATGTCCCCACATACTAGTCCAAGTTTCATTTAAACAACCTTGGATCTTAGTTTATTTGATGGTTTATTAATGCAAACTCGATTATTCAATAACCATATTACTGAATTACTCAAATAACACTTTATTTAGATCGATTAATTTGTTTCATTTACTATCTACGAGTTTTAGGGCATAAAACCCAACAGACTTGGCTTTGCAGACTAGGTGCCATCTACTAATTTTGGAAGTAAAGTCTGATAAAAACCCATGGATGCTCCACTAGTGAGATGGTAGTTAGAGTGATGTGCGCTCTTAGGTGCCTTGATGAGTGAGACTCGACTCCACTGACTGGGGCCTTCTAGCATCAGTACGGGTTGAGATCTCACTTGATTCCCTCATGTGCACCTCAAGCGAGTTGGCAAGTGTAAGATAGGAGGATTAATTGACCACGTGACCCATACAACATGTTGAATGAAACGAAATGAAATGAAACGTCATGAAATGACCATTTGACCTTTAGCTTAATTTACCTCATGTTACTTCTGTTGATGCATGACTAGTGGTATTATTGCTTACTGAGTATTTATAAATACTCATTCATTTCCTTAATATGTACGTGCAGGTAAAGGCAAGGGTGTACAGAACGCGTGATGGAATGTTGTTGGATGCATGGAATTGCATAGGATAAACTTCAGCTTTTCATGATTTTGGACTCATTCTTCTTTACATTTCGTTTAGTGTTGTTTTAGGACTTGTTTCATTTTTTAGTTTTTTATTGAAATGGCTAAAGTTTTGTTTGTTTCTGTTTTAACTGGGATCCCAGACTGAAAAGTCTCGTTGATTTTCTAAGCTTGTTTTACTTTAACGTCGTTTTCATCGTTGTTCTATAAAAGTAAGGATGCAATGCATGTGGTAATGACCCTAGGATTTAGTCATGAAATGGATGGTCGTTACATTTGGTATCAGAGCTCTAGGTTATAAGTTCTATAGACTGGTTTACATCGTAAACCTTAGGTATGTTCATGGCTTATCAGCAAGCATCCGATCACGCAAGGTAGACGTTTGTTTAATTTGCAGCCTGTAAATGTTTATATATTTGAAAAGATTCTTGTTGTAGAAAAGTATGATTAATGTTCTGTAACTGTGGATTATTTAAAAGAATCGAACTTGTCTAGTTTGGGTTAAAAATCTTGGGAAGAGGCTGTGGTAGGGGCCACATAGTCCTTAAAGCAGTTGTGCCACCAATGGGGCAGGAAGATAATCTAGCAAAAGATTTGCAAGTTGAGCAGTTGGATGAGCAGCCGGCACCTGCAGCAGAACCTGTCACGGCGGATGCCATTCAGACAATTGTTCAGTCTAAAGTTGTCGGGGCAGTTCAATCTGCAGTTCAGTTCACAGTTCAGACCACAGTTGCAGGAGTGATTGTGGGACAGTTGGCCCAAGCGCCTCAAAACAATGAAGCACTCTCGCAAGAGGCAAGGTGTTTAAGGGACTTTAGGAAGTGGGACCCTCGTCCGTTTGATGGAGCATCAAGGGACCCCACAATGGTAGATAGCTATGGCTGTCCTCCATCGAAACTATCTTTCGCTACATGAATTGTCTAGAAGACCAGAAAGTTTATTATGTTGTGTTCCTGTAGCAAGACAATGCCTTAATTTGGTGGGAATCGGTTGAGAGGACTATAGACGTTAGCAACAAACTTGTTACATGGACCCAGTTCAGGGAGGAGTTCTTTAGGAAGTATTACCCTGTGGCCTCCCGTTTCAAAAAGCAAGCAGAATTTTGTTGGGGTCTATGTCCTAGAACTCAAGTTTTGTTATCCTTTATATAAATAAAGATGTTATTCACTGAAATTGTTTATTTATAACTTATAATCCAATTGAAACATCCATGGTTATAACATGAGATACTCGAACTATATAGTATATATGGACAGGGATCAAGTACGAGTATATAACATAAATGGTCTATAGTAAATGAATAAGGTTGGGTACTTTATTCTTGTAACACTATGGATGCGACCTACTTTGTGAATAAAGCAAACGACGTGATCCTGGATCGTTCATGTAAAGACATGCGGGTAGGGGCATCTTGTGTAAAAGATGTTTACACAAGACTTGAACGAGAAATAAGTCACTCTTACTTTATAACGTCGTTTTCTGTTAAGACTGATGATTTCATGCAATGACTTAGGTAACTCGATCTTAATCCTGAGCTTACTATGAACTCCTGTTTGTTTAGGGTTATCCTTTGATATGCATAGGTGAGAGTGGTCATAAAATTTCGTTCAATAAACCTCCCATTTTGGGGATAACACTAGATGGATGGCTGGGGACTGATAGCGAGCATAGCTAGCTATCTTTAATTATTTAATTTAGCTAGTCTTTTATGATTTTTGGGCCATTTTATTGTGCTTTAATGTTTATTTTGTAGGAAAAGGTTGATTGGAGCTAAAATGCAATAGTGGAGTTAATCGGGTGCTCGGGACGCGAAAAGATGCAAAGGAAGGAAAAGAATCAAAAGGGAAAAAAGTCAAATTTCGGTCAAAAGGTGACTAGTGTCTCGACGCTAGCCCTTAGGCATCTCGACGCTAGCATTCCTTATTCGGATAGGCGTGAAATCGTCACAGCGTCTCGACGCTGCGACCTTAGCGTCTCGATGCTACCGTAATTTCCTTTCCAGAACGCGCGTGTTTAGAGGCAGTGTCTCAACGCTACGATGAAATTTCAGAATACATAGTTATTTTCGGCTAGGTTTTTGGGGAACCAATTTTGGGACTTCTTGGAGCCATAAACAGAGAAAAAACTGAGCAATTCAAGGCTGAAGCAAAGGGGAAAATTCGGAAATCAACCCATTGTTCGTGGGGATCGTGACGGGGACGTTCGGTCTCGGCTTACAACGAGTTTAATTCTTCTTTCCCTCACTTTAGTTATATTTTTATGGCTTTTACATGTTTAGTTGATCTTGTAATTTTGATCATGAGTAGCTAAACTTGTAAGCTTAGGGATTGTTGTAGTTGATTGTGTTTATGGATTGATTTATGGTTTAAGTTGTGCAATGTTATTATGTTTGTAATCTTGATTTAATGCTTTCAATTAATTGGGGATTAGTTGGATGATTTAAGTTTCGAATCTAGCTCGAGAGAGGGGATTTGATTTAGACTTACTCAAGATTGCATGACTAAAGTTTAGTTTCTAATTCGTGACGGTTTTAGATTAACTTTAGAATTGGTTAAAAGATCTCATTGCCTTGCATGATTAATAAACTTAGATAGGGATATCAAGTTGGTTAATTTGCATGAGAATCAATTATACTCGGGAGAGGTAGTTGTGATTAAAGGGTCTTTGGCTCATAATTTCATTGTGCATAATAACTTATTCCTTAAAATCAATCCTAAACTAAATCGGCGAAATCAATTCCCTAAGTAGTTTTCCCAATTGAAATTCCACACTTTTTACTTGCTTTGATTTGGTTTTCTTATCATTCATTCATCACTTTTTGATCCCTAAATAAAATTGGGCAAGATAATTCACAATACTTGATTTTCTTAAAAATCCAATCCAGATGACGACACTCGTTTATACGAACTCTTTATTATTACTTGACCCGTGCGCTTGCGGTTAGGAAAAGTCCACATCAAGTTTTTGGCGTCGTTGCCGGGGATTGGCACATTTAGCTAGATTGATATTGTGAAAAAATTGTTTGATCTTAATTTAGGGTGTATCTTTACTTTTTTAGGTTGATTGCATTTTCTTCCTTATTTGTTTTTCTTTCCATATTTGTTTTTCTAGCTTAGTTTTTCTTTTAATTGTGTAATCTTTTCCTTATTTGTTTCTTGTTATTCCTTTTTAGATTAGTTTTTCCTTATTTGTTAGTTTCCTTATTTGTGTTTTGCCATATTTATTTTTGCATTCCATTTTAGGTTATTTTCTTTCCTTTTCTATATTATATTTTCCATATTTAAATTGAGTCTTTTTCATTTGTTCTTGTTAGGTTATTGTTTGATTGAAAGCCTAATTATCATTGTTGCTTTAATTGATTTGAATGGCTTTTTATTCAACACCATATTCCAATTTTTCATCTTCAAGTTATACCCCTTTAAATGAAAATTCTTCCTTGGAAAGCATAGTTCAAAATTATATTGAGGAGTCTGATAGCGAGCAGAAATGTCGCTATTTTAGTCTCAATTTATTAAGCTTTTTGGTGCTTTAATCGTGTTTTTAATGAATATATGTAATGAATTTTGTTATTTTGTCTTTAGGAGCATAAATGATGATTTTGGGAGAAAAAGAGCCATAATTGAAGTAATTTTAATCCAAATCAAAGTATGAAGCATTTGGAAGCCCAAAGAAGACATCCATGAAGAAAAGACCAAGGGAAATGAAGAAGAAGGCCCAAAAATCAGCCCAAAAGGAAGCTGATTTTCTGGAAAATCTGGACAGCGTCGAGACGCTTAGCAAGGCAGCGTCGCGACGCTGCCCTTTCTTGTTGCCCAAGCCGCGTGCGCAGCAGCGTCGCGACACTTGGCAAGGCAGCGTCGCGACGCTACCCCTTTTCCAGGCCTATAAATAGGCGCCCTTGGTGCCTCATTTCTCATGAATCAAATCAATCATCACTCAATCCTTTCTTTCCTTTCTTAAGACTCCTTTTTTGGAGCCCCTCTCAAGGCTTTTGAGCCTTTTTGAGAGGGTTCTTCTAGTGGGAATTTTTGGGGAATTTTGGGAAGCAATTCTAGAGGTCCGAGGAGTAGTTAGCGGAGGCTCCAAGCGTCAGCAGGGGGTTTTTCGACGGTCAATTCCTTTTCCCTTTATGCTTTTTAATATGCTTTCCCTTGTAATTATGGTGAATATTATGTGTAGCTAAACCCCCAATTTGGGGTCTTGAAATGAAATGTTAGTGGAAATATTGTTATAATTTCTTGTCTCTTGCCCATGTCCTAATTATTTGTATGGATGTGCTTAATGCTTTACTCAATCTGGCCAATTGTGTAATGATTCGTTTCTTAATGGAAACTCGACGGAGAGAAATTAGGATAGATCATAATCCATGCAACTAGTTTAATTGCCCGTTGTGACACCGGGATTAGTTGATTAAACATAGATTCCTAAAATGAATCAGAGCGTAATAATTAATGATTTTTAATAGCGCTAAGGACACTTAGGTTGTTAAAATGAATTAATTACAATTAGGGGAAACCGATAGGAGAACCTATGTGATTAACGGAGATTCTAGGTTTATAATTAGTTGGGCAATGAGATAGGATAATTATAGCAATTATTTAGCTAATCATTGATTTTCAAGACCCCTCTTCCCGCTTAAAGAAAACTCTTTCTCCACATTTTATTTCTGATTGATCAAATTTGTTTTTATTTAATCATTTTAAATTAAATCTTCTTATTTCATGAACGTGGTCCCTAAATATTATTTCACCTAAGTATTTTCAGTGCTCAAGAGAATTTTAATTAATTGCTTAAGTTTCGCTTCGCCTCCCTGAGGATTCGATACTCGGAATACTTTCCGTTTTATATTACTTGTGGCCCGTGCGCTTGCGGAAAATCGACCAACAAGTTTTTGGCGCCGTTGCCGGGGAGGCTTGATTTTTAAGCAAAAATTAATTTTTCTTGACATCGAAAAGAAAAGGGTAAATGGTAATTTAGGTGTAAATATTTTTCTTTCATCATTTTGTGAATACTATTTTTATTTTCATTTTTGTTTGGTTCTTTTGTTATCTGGGAGCATTGTATGCGAAGAAACAAGGTGGTTGATCTGTTTCCGTTAGATCTTGAGATTAACAGGACTCTAAAATTCATTAGAAGAGAAAAAAGATTAACAGAAACGATGGCCCACCAAGAAGAAGCTCCCAAGGCAATTAGAGATTTTCTGCAGCCAGTTCTTCCTACCGAGAATTCTGGAATTGTTTACGCCCCCATCCAAGCCACAAATTTTGAGCTCAAAACAGGGTTGATTCAGATGGCACGCGATAACTCGTTCAAGGGACATCCTTCCGAGGACCCCCACTCTCATCTGCGATCATTCCTAGAAATATGCGGGACGGTAAAGATGAACGGAGTTCCGGCCGACGCAATCAGATTGAGGCTATTTCCATTTTCCCTACAGGATAAAGCAAAAGATTGGCTCGAATCAGTCGAGACGTGCAGCATCAGTACTTGGGACGAGCTTGCCCAGGCTTTTCTGACAAAATTTTTTCCACCAGCTAAGACTACCAAGCTGCGGACTGAAATTGGAACATTCAGACAGCTTGACGAAGAACAGTTATACGAAGCGTGGGAAAGATATAAGGAAATGCTTAGGCGATGCCCCCAACACGGATATCCTGATTGGCTTCAGGTACAGTTATTCTATAATGGATTAAACCCCTCCACGAAGACAGTCCTTGACACATCAGCAGGAGGGAGTTTTCTTTCAAAAACAGTGACAGAAGCCAAAGACCTGCTTGAGGAAATGGCGGCAACAAGTTATCAATGGCCGACGGAGAGAGGAACAGTTACAAAAAAGGCTGGATTATATGAATTAGATGAGTCAAGTTCACTGAAAGCGCAACTGGCATCTCTGACCAATGCACTAAACAAATTGACGTCATCTGAGGTGGTCAAGTCCATTTCCACCTTAGCTGAAGGTCATTCAAAGAAGGAAGGTCAAGATGTGGAAGAAGTTCAATACATAGGAAATAGATCATATACTCAAGGAGTACCAAACTTCTACCACCCCAGTCTGCGCAATCACGAGAACTTCTCATATGCGAATACGAAGAATGTTTTGCAGCCACACCCAGGTTTTGCATCAACGAGTACTCCTGAGAAGAAAAATAATCTGGAGGAGATGGTGTCTTTATTCATCAAGGAACAAAGAATATTGAATGTGAGTCTCCAGACATCAGTAAACAACCACGACGCAGCTCTAAAGAACATAGAAGTGCAGATAGGTCAGATTGCTTCAGCAGTAAATGCCCTGCAGAAGGGAAAATTTCCAAGCGATACTGAGCCTAACCCGAAAGAGCAGTGTAAGATGGTGGTTCTGAGAAGTGGCAGAAAACTGGAGGACAGTTTAGAGAAGAAAAAGGAAGAAGAAAAGAGAAGGGATGAAGATGAAGGGACTGAGGCACAAAAAGCCTCCTCTGAAAGGTTCCAACATCCTCCTAACTCTATTGAATTAAAATGTGATTTTTCTAACAGCTGTGCAGGTAAAAAAGAAGGAGAGAGGCAGAATGACAATAAGAAGATGACTGAGGAAGAAGTGGTTCCATGCAACCACCATGACAGAGGTTCGCATATTAGCCCGCCCAAGCGGAGGGGCGAATGTCCAACCTTTGATTACAGGGAGTTACCTTTTCCTCAGAGATTTAAAAATGTCAAATTAGATGAACAATTTCAAAAATTTTTAGAAATGTTTAAAAAGTTGACTGTCAATATTCCATTGGTAGAAGCTTTGTATAATATGCCAAATTATGGAAAATTCATGAAGGAAATGCTTTCTAAAAAGAAAAGTCTGAAAAAAGAAGTTTTTAATTTATCTGAAAGTAGCAGTACCATCATTTCTGGTAGGATACCCTCTAAGCAGAAAGATCCAGGGAGTTTTACTGTTCCCTGTACCATAGGAGAAGTATCCTTTGATAGGGCTTTGTGTGATTTAGGAGCAAGTATAAATTTGATGCCCTACTCTGTGTACAGGAAGATTGGTTTATCAGGTATGACAGACACCGACGTCACTCTCCAGCTTGCTGACAGATCGATTACCCACCCGATGGGTGTTGTGGAGGACGTGTTGGTGAAAGTCAACAAATTCATCTTTCCTGTAGATTTCGTGGTACTGGACATGAAGGAGGACAAAGAAGTGCCAATTATCTTAGGCAGACCTTTCCTAGCCACTGGTAAGGCTGAGATTAGCGTGCATACAGGTAAGCTTACCTTGAACATTGATGATGAAAAAGTCGTGTTTAGTATTTTTGGCCAAGATGAATCTGTTTGTAGCTTGCATACATGTTTTTCTGTTGGGCCTGAATACTTGACTGATGACGATGAAGAGGTAGACTATAATCTTGGCCTAGGCTTAGGAGAAATGCTTGTTGATAATATGGATTTTTATCATGATGCATATATGGATAATCCTCTGTTTGAAAATGATTTGGATCTGCCTGACTTTGAAAATGAATTAGACTTGTCTGCTTGTGAAAATGAAAGATCTGCAGTTGATGATTTACCTTCCTTTGAAAATGAATTGGAATTGCCTGAAATGAATAATTTTGATGATGATATTGAATTGCCTGACATTGAGCATGAACATAAAAGGCATAAAAAAGATTGCTCGATAGATAATTTTGAGTCTGACCATGATTACAGTGAATCTATTGAGTCTGATCTTGACATTCCTGAATGCATGAATCCTGACAATGTGAATACTTTCTTTTCATGTCCTGATGATGTGTATAGCATAGAAACTGATCCAGAAGAACTCGAATCTGTGAATAGTATAGAATCTGATCCTGAAATTCTTGAATTCTTTAATTCTTCTGATGATGAGTCATGTGATAGCTTAGTTGAATCATTTTTTAATCCTGAGTCTGAAGGATCTACTGAGCATGTAGATATTTTTTTCTGATGAATGGACTGGCATGATTGATAGGCCACCTATAGATCCTAGACCAGTAGATAATATAACGCTTGATGACTCTTTTAACAACTGTTTTGAGAATAGAGATTTAGAAAAGAGATTTGATGCAGCAGATTATTTTCTGAAATGTTATTATGAGAATCTCTTTAGTGAAGATGGGCCAGGGGAAAGTTTTTTTTCTCCCCTGTTTGTAGTATGCAATTCGGTGCGTGATTTCTTACAGAGCCCGGAGGATGATGAAAATTTTTATTTTGAGCCTCCGTAAGCGTGCCGAGCCTAGTCTAGCTAAAGACGTTAAAGAAAGCGCTGCTTGGGAGGCAACCCAAGGATTAAAGTAGTTAGTTGTTTTTGCGGTAAATAATTTTCTTTGCTCCGTGATCCAATTTTGTTTTGTAGGATCACCTTAGCAAATCCCAAAATTCCACATTTCCCATTTTTCATGGATCCAAAGGAAGAGGATGAAGCGCTCCTAGCTCAGGGAAGTCTCAGTATCTCTCTTTATGCTTTTCTGTTTTAAAACATTGGGGACAATGTTTAGTTTAAGTTTGGGGGGAGGTTTCCGCTGTGTTGAGCATATTTAAATTCTGTTGGATGCATGAGTAGATAGTCATGATAGCCAAGGATGTGATTTTTGAAATTTTGGGAGAAAATGGTTTATATGTTGTGGAATCTGGGAGCACGGCAGAAATTGTGAAATTTTAAAATTTTTTGATACTTAGTTTTGATGTCTAAAGCATGCAATAGTCTTATCTAATGACGTCTTTGAAAATCTAGATTCTTATTATGGTTTTCAAAGTTGTTGTCACCCCGATAGGCTTAGTTTCTAATATCAGGAAGTTCATGCTTGATTGCTCTAAAGAACTAGGTAAGAAAAAATGTTATGCCTGCTGAGAGAAAAGCAAAAGCAACAAAAGAAAATGTGAGAAAAAGAAAATCTGTTGAAAAAGAATTTTTGCTTGCTCAAAAGAAAAAAAGACTAGGGGTAAAAAGAGCTACCTGCGGTGTGATCAGTTAGGCCAACCAAAGAATAAAATTCGGGTTAAGGGTCCCTGCACCGTAGTGTGAAAGCTAGTACCATTAGATATAAAAATGCAAGTTTGGGGGAGGAGCAAAAGAAAAGAAAAGAAAAAGAAAAAGAAAGAAAAAGAAAAATCATGTGAGAATTCTGCTCCCCCATGAGAAAAGAAAAAGATGACAGGCACCCTAGTTACTTTTTTTTTGCATGATAGAAGGACTCCGAAGTATTAGGGGCTCTTAGCCAGTGTAGGGGGAAAACAAATGGAGAAAGCCATAAGACTAATCTAGGTTAGTAAAAGAACCAATAGATAAGTCTTGAGCATGCTATTCATTAATCTTAAGTTCAAACTAGTTTAAGATTTCTTCAAGAGTATGCGGTGCTTGCTTATTCCACTTGCATGTTTTCCATTCGATCCTAAGAATTCAAAAATCATTGAGGGTTGAGCAATTCTATTTCATGCATCTTTAGAATTTATTTTGCTCGGGACTAGCAAAAGCTTAAGTTTGGGGGTGTGATAGCGAGCAGAAATGTCGCTATTTTAGTCTCAATTTATTAAGCTTTTTGGTGCTTTAATCGTGTTTTTAATGAATATATGTAATGAATTTTGTTATTTTGTCTTTAGGAGCATAAATGATGATTTTGGGAGAAAAAGAGCCATAATTGAAGTAATTTTAATCCAAATCAAAGTATGAAGCATTTGGAAGCCCAAAGAAGACATCCATGAAGAAAAGACCAAGGGAAATGAAGAAGAAGGCCCAAAAATCAGCCCAAAAGGAAGCTGATTTTCTGGAAAATCTGGACAGCATCGAGACGCTTAGCAAGGCAGCGTCGCGACGCTGCCCTTTCTTGTTGCCCAAGCCGCGTGCGCAGCAGCGTCGTGACGCTTGGCAAGGCAGCGTCGCGACGCTACCCCTTTTCCAGGCCTATAAATAGGCGCCCTTGGTGCCTCATTTCTCATGAATCAAATCAATCATCACTCAATCCTTTCTTTCCTTTCTTAAGACTCCTTTTTTGGAGCCCCTCTCAAGGCTTTTAAGCCTTTTTGAGAGGGTTCTTCTAGTGGGAATTTTTGGGGAATTTTGGGAAGCAATTCTAGAGGTCCGAGGAGTAGTTAGCGGAGGCTCCAAGCGTCAGCAGGGGGTTTTTCGACGGTCAATTCCTTTTCCCTTTATGCTTTTTAATATGCTTTCCCTTGTAATTATGGTGAATATTATTTGTAGCTAAACCCCCAATTTGGGGTCTTGAAATGAAATGTTAGTGGAAATATTGTTATAATTTCTTGTCTCTTGCCCATGTCCTAATTATTTTTATGGATGTGCTTAATGCTTTACTCAATCTGGCCAATTGTGTAATGATTCGTTTCTTAATGGAAACTCGACGGAGAGAAATTAGGATAGATCATAATCCATGCAACTAGTTTAATTGCCCGTTGTGACACCGGGATTAGTTGATTAAACATAGATTCCTAAAATGAATCAGAGCGTAATAATTAATGATTTTTAATAGCGCTAAGGACACTTAGGTTGTTAAAATGAATTAATTACAATTAGGGGAAACCGACAGGAGAACCTATGTGATTAACGGAGATTCTAGGTTTATAATTAGTTGGGCAATGAGATAGGATAATTATAGCAATTATTTAGCTAATCATTGATTTTCAAGACCCCTCTTCCCGCTTAAAGAAAACTCTTTCTCCACATTTTATTTCTGATTGATCAAATTTGTTTTTATTTAATCATTTTAAATTAAATCTTCTTATTTCATGAACGTGGTCCCTAAATATTATTTCACCTAAGTATTTTCAGTGCTCAAGAGAATTTTAATTAATTGCTTAAGTTTCGCTTCGCCTCCCTGAGGATTCGATACTCGGAATACTTTCCGTTTTATATTACTTGTGGCCCGTGCGCTTGCGGAAAATCGACCAACAGAGTCTAGAGCGAGGAGTCTAAAAATTGATGAAATCATAAGAGGACTTCAAGCTCCACAGGAAGTTAGTGAGGTGGGATCCACTTCCATAAGTTGTCTAGTGAGTCATGTAGTCGATGATTCATTGGCACTCATTCATGAGCGTAGTTCTTTCGATCTTGATGAGTATGAGCAGTTAGGGGTGAGTTGCATGAATAATGGGGACGAATTGGAGAGTTGGAGCACCTTTCAAGAACATGGTTGTGGGGAGAAAAAAGAAAATGAGCTTGTAGTGTTAGAGGAAGTTCAGGAGGTAGAGTTTGAGGTTGAAAAACCTTCGTCTGTTTTATCTTCTCTATCCTTTGTAGATTTTGATTGTTCTTTTTTCTATTCTCACGAGTCAGTTTTAGAGTCGGAGCCTCTTTATTTTGATATTTCTCCCTTTTTGCTTCTTTTATTAAAAAATACAAAAAATAATTCTGTTTCAGGGGCCCATGAGAAGCTAGTAAGTTTACTAGCGATCGTTGGTTATATTGATTCAAGGAAGAAGGGCCCAAAGAAATACGAGAATTTTTATGTGCCTTGACAGACTGGACAAACACGTCGAGCTAATGACGTTAAACAAGCGCTTTTGGGAGGAACCCAAGTAAGTTTAGTGTGTTTTCTTTTTGTTTTTTTATTTATTGTTTGTTTTTGTTTTGTAGGTCTTGTTTTCTTTCTCTCCTGTGCTTTCAAGCTTTCAGTCAAGAAGTCATCATTATTCCAGGCCAGTATTGTTCTCATTCTTTTATTGTTCTCATGCTTGTTTATGCCTTATTTTCTTTATACATTGAGGACAATGCATGTTTTAAGTTTGCGGGTGGATTAGCATGTTTGTGGAGCCCTTGAGCATCTGAGTTCGGGCTATAATTTTGAGCTTTCTTTGAATTATGCAAATGGTTGTTGTCTGGATGTATTTTTGCATGATTATGATGTCCTAGGATAAGCTTTCTTGTCAATTTTCAAGCTTGTGATGAGTTGTAAGCATGAGTGCCCAAAAAGGGAGACTTTTTAAAATTTTTCTAGGAGATGGCTTGCATGAGTAGAGTATTTGTCTTGGCTAGATTTGGATTTGAATGCTTAGGAGCGAATTATTGGGTTCATATGCTTGTTGTCACCTCGATAGGTGTAGGGTAGAGCTAAAAAGTTAATGCTTTGCAAATTAGCATGTTGATCTTGCTTAGGAGGAAAGAAGAGAATATTTGCTATTTATGCTCATAAAGAAAAATCATTCTTGTGGTTACTATTGAAAAATAAATTATTACGTCATGGCATGTGCACAGTTTGCAATGTTTAATAAAGTTTAGGCAAAAAGAGCTACCCCTGTTGTGATCAGTTAGGTGATAGCAAGCAGAAATGTCGCTATTTTAGTCTCAATTTATTAAGCTTTTTGGTGCTTTAATCGTATTTTTAATGAATATATTTAATGAATTTTGTTATTTGGTCCTTAGGAGCTAAGTTGGTGATTTTGGGAGAAAAAAAGCCAAAATTGAAGTAATTATAGCCCAAATCCTAGCTTGATGCAATTGGAGGCCCAAAGAAGACATCTATGAAGAAAAGACCAAGGGAAATGAAGAAGAAGGCCCAAAAATCAGCCCAAAAGGAAGCTGAAAAATCTGGAAAATTTGGACAGTGTCGAGACGCTTAGCAAGGCAGCGTCGCGACGCTACCCCTATTCCAGGCCTATAAATAGGCGCCCTTGGGTGCCTAATTTCTCATCAATCAAACCATCAACCAATTCATCATTTCTTTCCTTTCTTAGGCTCCTTTCTTGGAGCCCCTCTCAAGGCTTTTAAGCCTTTTTGAGAGGATTCTTCTAGTGGGAAAATTTTGGGAATTTTGGGGAGCAATCTTAGAGGCTCGAGGGGTAGTCAGCGGGGGCTCCAAGCGTCAGCGAGGGGTTTTTCGATGGTCAATTCCTTTCCTTTTATGCTCTTTAATATGCTTTCCCTTGTAATTATTGTGAATATTATGTGTAGCTAAACCCCAATTTGGGGTCATGAAATGAAATGATAGTCAAAATATTGTTATAATTTCTTGTCTCTTGCCCATGTCCTAATTATTTGTATGAATGTGCTTAATGCTTTACTCAATCTGGCCAATTGTGTAATGATTCGATTCTTAATGGAAACTCGACGGAGAGAAATTAGGATAGATCATAATCCATGCATCTAGTTTAATTGCCCGTTGTGACACCGGGATTAGTTGATTAAACTTAGATTCCTAAAATGAATCAGAGCGTAATAATTAATGATTTTTAATGGCGCTAAGGACACTTAGGTTGTTAAAATGAATTAATTACAATTAGGGGAAACCGACAGGAGAACCTATGTGATTAACGGAGATTCTAGGATTATAGTTAGTTGGGCAATGAGATAGGATAATTATAGCAATTATTTAGCTAATCATTGATTTTCAAGACCCCTCTTCCCATTTAAAGAAAACTCTTTCTCCATATTTTATTTTTTTGATTGATCAAATTGTTTTTGTTAATGGTCTTGAATTTAAATCCTTTTTACTACATGAAGTGGTCCCTAAATATTATTTCGCCTAAGTATTTTCATTGCTCAAGAAAATTTTAATTATTTGCTTAAGTTTCGCTTCGCCTCCCTGAGGATTCGATACTCGGAATACTTTCCGTTTTATATTACTTGCGGCCCGTGCACTTTGCGGTCCATCAAGTTTTTGGCGCCGTTGCTGGGGAGGCTTGATTTTTAAGCAAAAATTAATTTTTCTTGACATCAAAAAGAAAAGGATAAATGGTAATTTAGGTGTAAATATTTTTTTTCCTTTCATCATTTTGTGAATATTATTTTATTTTCATTTTTGTTTGTTTCTTTTTGTTGTCTGGGAGCATTGTATGCGAAGAAACAAGGTGGTTGATTTGTTTCCGCTAGATCTTGAGATTAACAGGACTCTTAGATTCATTAGAAGAGAAAAAAGATTAGCAGAAACGATGGCCCACCAAGAAGAAGCTCCCAAGGCAATTAGAGATTTTCTTCAGCCAGTTCTTCCTACCGAGAATTCTGGAATTGTTTACGCTCCCATCCAAGCAACAAACTTTGAGCTCAAAACAAGGTTGATTCAGATGGCACGCGATAACTCGTTCAAGGGACATCCTTCCGAGGACCCCCACTCTCATCTGCGATCATTCCTAGAAATATGCGGGACGGTAAAGATGAACGGAGTTCCGGCCGACGCAATCAGATTAAGGTTGTTCCCATTTTCTCTTCAGGATAAAGCAAAAGACTGGCTCGAATCAGTCGAGACGGGCAGCATCAGTACTTGGGACGAGCTTGCCCAGGCTTTTCTGACAAAATTTTTTCCACCGGCTAAGACTACCAAGCTCCGGACTGAAATTGGAACATTCAGGCAGCTTGACGAAGAGCAGTTATACGAAGCGTGGGAAAGATATAAGGAAATGCTTAGGCGATGCCCCCAACACGGATATCCTGATTGGCTTCAGGTACAGTTATTCTATAATGGATTAAACCCCTCCACAAAGACAGTCCTTGACACATCAGCAGGAGGGAGTTTTCTTTCAAAAACAGTGACAGAAGCCAAGGACCTGCTTGAGGAAATGGCGGCAACAAGTTATCAATGGCCGACGGAGAGAGGAACAGTTACAAAAATGGCTGGATTATATGAATTGGATGAGTCAAGTTCACTGAAAGCGCAACTGGCATCTCTGACCAATGCACTAAACAAATTGACGTCATCTGAGGTGGTTAAGTCCATTTCCACCTTAGCTGAGGGTCATTCAAAGAAGGAAGGTCAAGATGTGGAAGAAGTTCAATACATAGGAAATAGACCATATACTCAAGGAGTACCAAACTTCTACCACCCCAGTATGCGCAATCACGAGAACTTCTCTTATGCGAATACAAAGAATGTTTTGCAGCCACCCCCAGGTTTTGCATCATCTAGTGCTCCTGAAAAGAAAAATAATCTGGAGGAGATGGTGGCTTTATTCATCAAAGAACAGAGAATATTGAATGTGAGTCTCCAGACATCAGTAAACAACCACGACGCAGCTCTAAAAAATATGGAAGTGCAGATAGGTCAGATTGCTTCAGCAGTAAATGCCCTTCAAAAGGGAAAATTTCCAAGTGATACTGAGCCTAACCCAAAAGAGCAGTGTAAGATGGTGGTTTTGAGAAGTGGCAGAAGACTGGAGGACAATATAGAGAAGAAAAAGGAAGAAGAAAAGAGAAGGGATGAAGATGAAAGGACTGAGGCACAAAAAGCCTCCTCTGAAAGGTTCCAACATCCTCCCAACTCTAGTGAATTAAAATGTGATTTTTCTAACAGCTTTGCAGGAAGAAAAGAAGATGAGAGGCATAATGACAATAAGAAGCTGACTGAGGAAGAAGTGGTTCCATGCAACCACCATGACAAAGGTTCGTATATTAGCCCGCCCAAGCGGAGGGGCGAATGTCCAACCTTTGATTACAGGGAGTTACCTTTTCCTCAAAGATTTAAAAATGTCAAATTAGATGAACAGTTTCAAAAATTTTTAGAAATGTTTAAAAAGTTGTCTGTGAATATTCCATTGATAGAAGCTTTGTATAATATGCCAAACTATGGAAAATTCATGAAGGAAATGCTTTCTAAAAAGAAAAGTCTGAAAAAAGAAGTTTTTAATTTATCTGAGAGTAGCAGTACCATTATTTCTGGTAGGATACCCTCTAAGCAGAAAGATCCAGGGAGTTTTACTGTTCCCTGCACCATAGGAGAAGTATCCTTTGATAGGGCTTTATGTGATTTAGGAGCAAGTACAAATTTAATGCCCTACTCTATTTACAGGAAGATTGGTTTATCAGGTATGACAGATACTGACGTCACTCTTCAGCTTGCTGACAGATCAATTACCCACCCGATGGGTGTTGTGGAGGACGTGTTGGTGAAAGTCAACAAATTCATCTTCCCTGTAGATTTCGTGGTACTGGACATGAAGGAGGACAAAGAAGTGCCAATTATCTTAGGCAGACCTTTCCTAGCCACTGGTAAGGCTGAGATTAGCGTGCATACAGGTAAACTTACCTTGAACATTGATGATGAAAAAGTTGTGTTTAGCACTTTTGGCCAAGATGAATCTGTTTGTAGTTTACACACATGTTTTTCTGTTGGGCCTGAATACTTGACTGATGACGATGAAGAGGTAGACTATAATCTTGGCCTAGGCTTAGGAGAAATGCTTGTTGATAATATGGATTTTGATCATGATGCATATATGGATAATCCTCTGTTTGAAAATGATTTGGAACTGCCTGACTTTGAAAATGAATTAGACTTGCCTGCTTGTGAAAATGAAAGATCTGCAGTTGATGATTTACCTTCCTTTGAAAATGAATTAGATTTGCCTGAAATGGATAATTTTGATGATGATATTGAATTGCCAGACATTGAGCATAAACATAAAAGGCATAAAAAAGATTGCTCGATAGATAATTTTGAGTCTGATCATGATTACAGTGAATCTATTGAGTCTGATCTTGACATTCCTGAATGCATGAATCCTGACAATGTGAATACTTTGTTTTCATGTCCTGATGATGTGTATAACATAGAATCTGACCCAGAAGAACTTGAATCTGTGCATAGTATAGAATCTGATCCTGAAATTCTTGAATTCTTTAATTCTTCTGATGATGAGTCAAATGACAGCTTAGTTGAATCATTTTTTAATTCTGAGGCTGAAGGATCTGCTGAACATGTAGATATTTTTTCTGATGAATGGACTGGCATGATTGATAGGCCATCTCTAGATCCTAGACCAGTAGATATTATAACGCTCGATGACTCTGTTAACAACTGTTTTGAGAATAGAGATTTAGAAAAGAGATTTGATGCGGCTGATTATTTTCTAAAATGTTATTATGAGAATCTCTTTAGTGAAGATGGGCCAGGGGAAAGTTTTTTTTCTCCCCTGTTTGTAGTATGCAATTCGGTGCGTGATTTCTTGCAGGGCCCGGAGGATGATGAAAATTTTTATTTTGAGCCTCCGTAAGCGTGCCGAGCCTAGTCTAGCTAAAGACGTTAAAGAAAGCGCTGCTTGGGAGGCAACCCAAGGATTAAAGTAGTTAGTTGTTTTTGCGGTAAATAATTTTCTTTGCTCCGTGATCCAATTTTGTTTTGCAGGATCACCTTAGCAAATCCCGAAATTCCACATTTCCCATTTTTCATGGATCCAAAGGAAAAGGATGAAGCGCTCCTAGCTCAGGGAAGTCTAAGTATCTCTCTTTATGCTTGTCTGTTTTAAAACATTGGGGACAATGTTTAGTTTAAGTTTGGGGGGGAGGCTTCCGCTGTGTTGAGCATATTTAAATTCTGTTGGATGCATGAATAGATAGCCATGATAGCTAAGGATGTGATTTTTGAAATTTTGGGAGAAAATGGTTTATATGATTGTGGAATCTGGGAGCACGGCATAAATTGTGAAATTTTAAAATTTTTTGATACTTAGTTTTGATGTCTAAAGCATGCAATAGTCTTATCTAATGACGTCTTTGAAAATCTAGATTCTTATTATGGTTTTCAAAATTGTTGTCACCCCGATAGGCTTAGTTTCTAATATTAGGAAGTTCATGCTTGATTGCTCTAAAGAACTTGGTAGGAAAAAATGCTATGCCTGCTAAGAGAAAATCAAAAGCAACAAAAGAAAATGAGAGAAAAAGAAAATCTGTTGAAAAAGAATTTTTGCTTGCTCAAAAGAAAAAGCCTAGGGGTAAAAAGAGCTACCTGCGGTGTGATCAGTTAGACCAACCAGAGAATAAAATTCGGGTTAAGGGTCCCTGCACCGTAGTGTGAAAGCTAGTACCATTAGATATCAAAATGCAAGTTTGGGGGAGGAGCAAAAGAAAAAGAAAAGAAAAAGAAGAGAAAAAGAAAAAAATCATGTGAGAATTCTGCCTCCCCCATGAAAAAAAAAAAAAATGACAGGCACCCTAGTTTCTTTTTTTTTTGCATGATAGAAGGACTCCGAAGTATTAGGGGCTCTTAGCCAGTGTAGGGGGAAAACAAATGGAGAAAACCATAAGACTAATCTAGGTTAGTAAAAGAATCAATAGATAAGTCTTGAGCATGTTATTCATTAATCTTATGTTCAAACTAGTTTAAGATTTCTTCAAGAGTATGCGGTGCTTGCTTATTCCACTTGCATGTTTTCCATTCGATCCTAAGAATTCCAAAATCATTGAGGGTTGAGCGATTCTATTTCATGCATCTTTAGAATTTATTTTGCTCGGGACTAGCAAAAGCTTAAGTTTGGGGGTGTGATAGCGAGCAGAAATGTCGCTATTTTAGTCTCAATTTATTAAGCTTTTTGGTGCTTTAATCGTATTTTTAATGAATATATTTAATGAATTTTGTTATTTGGTCCTTAGGAGCTAAGTTGGTGATTTTGGGAGAAAAAGAGCCAAAATTGAAGTAATTATAGCCCAAATCCTAGCTTGATGCAATTGGAGGCCCAAAGAAGACATCTATGAAGAAAAGACCAAGAGAAATGAAGAAGAAGGCCCAAAAATCAGCCCAAAAGGAAGCTGAAAAATCTGGAAAATTTTGGGAATTTTGGGGAGCAATCTTAGAGGCTCGAGGGGTAGTCAGCGGGGGCTCCAAGCGTCAGCGAGGGGTTTTTCGACGGTCAATTCCTTTCCTTTATGCTCTTTAATATGCTTTCCCTTGTAATTATTGTGAATATTATGTGTAGCTAATCCCCAATTTGGGGTCTTGAAATGAAATGATAGTCAAAATATTGTTATAATTTCTTGTCTCTTGCCCATGTCCTAATTATTTGTATGGATGTGCTTAAGTCTTTACTCAATCTAGCCAATTGTGTAATGATTCGATTCTTAATGGAAACTCGACGGAGAGAAATTAGGATAGATCATAATCCATGCAACTAGTTTAATTGCCCGTTGTGACACCGGGATTAGTTGATTAAACTTAGATTCCTAAAATGAATCAGAGCATAATAATTAATGATTTTTAATGGTGCTAAGGACACTTAGGTTGTTAAAATGAATTAATTTCAATTAGGGGAAACCGACAGGAGAACCTATGTGATTAACGGAGATTCTAGGATTATAGTTAGTTGGGCAATGAGATAGGATAATTATAGCAATTATTTAGCTAATCATTGATTTTCAAGACCCCTCTTCCCATTTAAAGAAAACTCTTTCTCCATATTTTATTTTTTTGATTGATCAAATTGTTTTTGTTAATGGTCTTGAATTTAAATCCTTTTTACTGCATGAAGTGGTCCCTAAATATTATTTCGCCTAAGTATTTTTAGTGCTCAAGAAAATTTTAATTATTTGCTTAAGTTTCGCTTCGCCTCCCTGAGGATTCGATACTCGGAATACTTTCCGTTTTATATTACTTGCAGCCCGTGCACTTTGCGGTCCATCATTAGGCCAACCAGAGAAAACTCAGGTTAAGGGTCCCTGCAATGGGTGTGTGAAAGCTAGTGCCACATATACATGCTTAATTTAATTGTTAATTGTAAGCACCTAAGTTTGGAGGAAAACAATCTAATTTGTTCCATTGACTCATTAGTGAAGCCTTAGTGCCAGTGTAGAGGGAAGATGAGCTGAGAGTTTAATAGTCCAATCCCGAGCTAGTAGAGTCTGATCTTGTTGAGTTAGATCTCGCTTGTGCAAGTTAATTTTGGAAAAATTTTAATTTGTCTCCCTCATTGGTCCTTATGTGCATGTCTCTTGCTTACTTGGTTATTGACTTTTGAGCCTTGAGGATTGAGTTATGGTTTTTGCATCCATTTTTCTACTGTATGTTTGATTTGTAGTTTTCTCGAGGACTAGCAAAAGCTTAAGTTTGGGGGTATTTGATAGCGAGCATAGCTAGCTATCTTTAATTATTTAATTTAGCTAGTCTTTTATGATTTTTGGGTCATTTTATTGTGCTTTAATGTTTATTTTGTAGGAAAAGGTTGATTGGAGCTAAAATGCAATAGTGGAGTTAATCGGGTGCTCGGGACGCGAAAAGATGCAAAGGAAGGAAAAGAATCAAAAGGGAAAAAAGTCAAATTTCGGTCAAAAGGTGACTAGTGTCTCGACGCTAGCCCTTAGGCGTCTCGACGCTAGCATTCCTTATTCGGATAGGCGCAAAATTGTCGCAGCGTCTCGACGCTGCGACCTTAGCGTCTCGACGCTACCGTAATTTCCTTTCCAGAACGCGCGTGTTTAGAGGCAGCGTCTCGACGCTACGATGAAATTTCAGAATAAATAGTTATTTTCGGCTAGGTTTTTGGGGAACCAATTTTGGGACTTCTTGGAGCCGTAAACAGAGAAAAAACAGAGCAATTCAAGGCTGAAGCAAAGGGGAAAATTCGGAAATCAACCCATTGTTCGTGGGGATCGTGACGGGGACGTTCGGTCTCGGCCTACAACGAGTTTAATTCTTCTTTCCCTCACTTTAGTTAGATTTTTATGGCTTTTACATGTTTAGTTGAGCTTGTAATTTTGATCATGAGTAGCTAAACTTGTAAGCTTAGGGATTGATGTAGTTGACTGTGTTTATGGATTGATTTATGGTTTAAGTTGTGCAATGTTATTATGTTTGTAATCTTGATTTAATGCTTTCAATTAATTGGGCATTAGTTGGATGATTTAAGTTTCGAATCTAGCTCGGGAGAGGGGATTTGATTTAGACTTACTCAAGATTGCATGACTAAAGTTTAGTTTCTAATTCATGACGGTTTTAGATTAACTTTAGAATTGGTTAAAAGATCTCATTGCCTTGCATGATTAATAAACTTAGATAGGGATATCAAGTTGGTTAATTTGCATGAGAATCAATTATACTCGGGAGAGGTAGTTGTGATTAAAGGGTTTTTGGCTCATAATTTCATTGTGCATAATAACTTATTCCTTAAAATCAATCCTAAACTAAATTGGCGAAATCAATTCCCTAAGTAGTTTTCCCAATTGAAATTCCACACTTTTTACTTGCTTTGATTTGGTTTTCTTATCATTCATTCATCACTTTTTGATCCCTAAATAAAATTGGGCAAGATAATTCACAATACTTTATTTGCTTAAAAATCCAATCCAGAGGACGACACTCGTTTATATGAACTCTTTATTATTACTTGACCCGTGCGCTTGCGGTTAGGAAAAGTCCACATCAGGGACATAGTAATGTGATAACTGCCCAAAAGGTAGTTATTTAGGCCTCAATTATATAGGGATTTGTGTGTCTTTTATGCTTATTAAGGTTGGTTTTGGATAGATATTACATGTTTTAACCCATTTGGAAGAATGGAAGCATTGGAAATTATTTTATGTAGATTATGCTGCTGGGCGACTGGAGAGAGCAAATTATGTGCTGCAGCAAAACTGGGAACAGAACTGCCACATCACAGCTCGTTAGGCAACTTCATGAACCGACTTCTGTTGAGTTATTTTCGGGATAAAGGAGCAAGGAGAGCCTTACACGTGTCCTAGTTGACCTAATTCAAGCCTCCTAATTCAAGCCTCCTATCCCTCTATGAGCACTAAGTAACTCTAACTTCACTAATTTTCTTCTGAATTTTTGAAGTTTGGACTGATTACGCTTGATTAGATCAAGGTATTCTGATCTCCAGAAACCTTTTGCTTGAGCATTTCTTCTAGCCTGGACTGTTGCTGCGGCAAAGAAGATTTTGACGGTAGTATTGACTTATATGATCCACTTTAAGCTTAATCTAAGTCCCATGTTTAGTTTAAAAATTCAGATAGAAAAATTTAAGTTTGGGGGTATAATTGCTTATATAATGATTCATTGAGGACAATGAATAATTCATGTTTGGGGGACTTTTTGCTACTCCAATTGTTTTGCTCGAGCATTCCTCTCCTTCAAGTAAAAATTTGTTAGGTTATTGAGTAACCGGGGACATTTGTGATACCCACAGTTTGTCTTCGCGTCAAAAGATGACCTAGGAAATATGAAAAAATGATGAAAATTATTTGCTGAAAAAATTATTTGTTGAATATTTTGCTGAAAAAAATTTGACCGGAGCAAAAGTTTTGAAGGATGAATGATGATCCAGCAGTTTTTTTGTCGCCATTCTGAGGGGCAAGACATGGAAGTGTGTGGCAATTATCCACACTACGATCATTGTGTATTGGTGAACGCCAGTGAATGAGCTAGGGATAGCCAGTTGCCTAGTGTTTGATCTGTCGTACTTCATTGGGGTTGAAACACATCCCAAAAGATCCGGAGTTTCGGGAGGAATCCGCTAATAATACTGCGAGAAATGCATGATCAATAATATTGCTTGAGCATCTTTTAGAACAATCACTAAATCCTAACCAGCGTCTGTCTTTAACCTGTCGATCTATTTGTTTACTTGTTGTTCTGTCATTCATTTTGCCTCAGCATAATTCTTATAAAACCAAATCATTTTACCATCTTTGAAACCATTAGAAAGTTACACAAAATAGGTAGAGTGGAAACTAATTCAGGACTCGGATTGATAATATTACTTGCTGCAGACTGTGTATACTTGCACAGGAATTCTAGAGTCTTTTATACCATATTATTACTCACTCTAGGAACCCAACATAATGCAATATGAAATTCACTCCTACCCTATTTAGGGATAGTAGAGAGGTTGTTCCCTTAAGTGTTGAGTCCAAGACTTGAACAAGGGGCCCCACACTCTCATTGCCCCGAGAGGGATCTTGTTTAATGGTTGGACCATGAACAAAATTGTTCATTAGAGGAATAGTGGACTTACGGAACAAAGATGTGCTATAGGGGTAAAATGGACTTTTGACCTATCTATAGTAAAGAACGACCTGTGAAGGATTGACTTACTAATCATGGTTACATCGAATGGACATAAATATATCTACAGTGAGGGGAGTTCAATACTAGGCTATAGTGGAGTGTCCCCGTAGTTAACGGATGTTGGTTGACTAGGTTAAAAGAGTTTGGCTAGTTTAACCTCGTACCGTTGGAGCCCATGATCTGTAGGTCCATTAGGTTTCCTTGCTAGCTCGAGACTAACCTTTAGAACAATATGATGGATAAAATATGATTTGCTATAGTTCATGTTGAGAAATATGAGTAGATGTGACAGGCGTTGTCGATACGTCGGGTTTTTTGTGAAAACCGTTGTGGTGAGTATTTAATATTTAAATATGATTTAAATACCAATAACATGAATAGGGATTCATGATTGAAAATAACATTTAGGAAATGTTCGAGATTGGTGAAAATATATTAATTTAATATTTAATATTAAATTAATAATTAATTAATTATTTAATAATTATTTTAAATTAACTTTGAATTAATTTAAAATTAAAAAAATTGTAATTGGATTTTAATTTTTCAGATTATTAAAGTTCAAATAATTATCCAACTAAATTAGGATAATTATGGATTTAATTAAAATAAAAAAAAAGATTGAATTTTTTGAGGTGGAGTGCATGGTAACTAAACCCATGCACTCACCCTAAATTGGACACCAAAATTCCCACTAATCTTTGGTTAATTGAGTGTCAATTGCTGGAGCATTCTTGCATCTCTAATTCCTCCATAAAAGGCAAGGAGATGAATGAAGAAATTAAGCTTGAATGATAAGGAAATGTTGCCAAATTGAAAACTCACCAAAACTCTCTTTGCAAGCTTGTTCTTCATACTTTCTCTCTCAAATTCCATCGCTTGACGATCCCACAATCCGTTCTAAAGGCTTGAGGATAGCAAGGAAGATCGTTTGGTGGTTCGTGACTCGTTGGTGAAGAAAAACAAAAAAGAAATTCAACCAATTATGTGCCTAAGATCCAAAATTGCTTCCGCTTTTTAGATATTAATACTTTCAAATTCGTGGCTCTCAAGCAGGGGAGTCGAACCGTAGAGGAATATGAAACGGAGTTCGCTAGATTGTCTTGATTTGCTCCTGCCATGGTAGCTACAAAGGATGATAAAATTTAACAATTTATCACGGGCTTAAAAGAAGAGATACAAGGTAATGGGCAGCCCATCGACCATAAGATTATGCCACAGAAGCCAGGGTGGCTGAGTTGATTGATCGTCGACTGATACTTGTCCCTCCAGAACCTTCCTCAGGTCAAAAGCGAAGATTCGATCAAATGAATTCAAACACACAACGGGGTCAGCGTTACCCTAGATGAGGTCAAACTCAAGACCGTCGACAGAAGACACAAAACCAACAGGGGCCTAATCAAGGTAGGTCGTTATGTCAGTCATGCAAGAAATACCACTGGGGTCGTTGCCTGGTAGGGACCCGTGTATGTTTTAAGTGTGGCCAAGAAGGGCATATCGCTCTGAACTGCAATAAGAGGAAATCCAATTATGCCAACCAGGCGTCTAGCTCAAACCAGACATCTGGAGTAAGACTAGCGCAACAGCATGGCAAAGTATTTGCCACCACCCAACAGGAGGCAGAGAACTTGAATGTACTAGTGACAGGTACCATCCCTATTCTCGGTTAATACGCTTTCGTGTTGTTTGATTCGGGCTCCTCTCATTCCTTTATTTAAGCATCATTTGTAAATCAAGCCAACCTTGAACTTGAGCCGTTAGGCTATGTTTTGTCCGTCTCAACCCCACCGGGGGTTACATTGCAAGCTTGTGAAGTAGTGAAAGCCTGTCAAACGTTAGTGTCTGATCGACTAATGGATGTGACATTGATCGCCTTAGACATGAGTGATTTCAATGTTATCCAAAAGGGATTTATTTAGGCCTTATTTCTATAGGGATTTGTGTGTCTTTTGTGCTAAATAGGGTTGCTTTAGATAGATATTATATGTTTTAACTCATTTGGAAGAATGGATGCTTTGGAAGTTATTTTGTGCAAAATATACTGCTGAGCGACTTGAGGGAGCAAATTCTGTACTGCAGCAATGCTGGGAACAAAACTGCCACATCACAGCTCGTTAGCCAATTTAATGAACTGAATTTTGTTAAGTTATTCTCAGGATTAAGGAGCAAGGAGAGCCATCCACATGTCTAGGTCAACCTAATTCAAGCTTCCTATCACTCTATAAAAGGAGGAGCCGTCTCAAGTCAAATTCATTCCATCCTTGGGAGGAACATTCCATTCTTGGAAAGTTTACTTCCACCTTTGGGAGCCGAATAGAGGAGAAAGATTAGAGACCTAAAAGAAGACCATCAATTTCAAGCTGATCAAGGGAATTAATATTTTCTTGCATTGTTTTGTAATTATGGATATGTTTACTCAGATTGTAACGTGTGTTGCTATTCATTTCTATTTTATGCCCGCCTGGCCAGCCGGTATGAATATCACTTTCTAGTTTCAGGGATTATTTGGGAAGTGTGTGGGAACTAATCACACTAGATCATTGTGTATTGGTGAACATCAATGACTGAGCTAGGGATAGCCAGTTGCCTAGTGCTTCATCGATAGTGCTTCATTGGAGTTGAAACATATTCTAAAAAATCCAGAGTTCCGGGAGGAATCTACTAATAAAACTGCGAGAGTTTGCCTAATCAATAATATTGCTACAACATCTTTTAAAACAATTACTTATACTTGACCAGCGCCAATCTCTAATCTGTCTACTTATTTGTTTACTTTTGGTTATGTCATTCCTTTTGCTTCAACATTCTATAAAAACCAATAATTTTTACCACTTTTGAAACGATTGAAAAACTAAGCAAAATAGATAAAGTGAAAGCTAATTCAGACCTTGGATTCGATAAATACTTATTACTTGCTGAGCACTGTGTATACTTGCACAGAGTTCTAGAGTCTTTTTATATCTTATTTTTACTCATTCTAGGAGCCCAACAAGTTTTTGGCGCCGTTATCGGGGACTTGAATAAGTTTTTTGTATGTGTTTTAGTGGTTTGGTGCTAGAACTTTTTTAGTGTTTCTTTCGTTTTTGCGGGTGTGAATTTTGTGCATGAGCGATCCGCCTACAGTAAGGTTCGAGCTTGATCCAGAAATCTAGAGGACGTTCAGGAGAAGAAGGAGAGAGCAGCGTAGAAACCAGAATCTAATGGCTGACGTGCCGCGTCTCCCACAGGGTCTAAAAGAGCCAGGGAACCCCCAACAGAAACGTTTGCTACAGCAAAACCAGCCGCTGGAGTAAAAAAAGCAATAAAATAATCAGGCTGAGAATCTTATCTTGGTAGCAAACGATAGGGCCAGAGCCATTCGAGCGTATGCTTTTCCAATGTTTGATGAGTTAAATCCAAGCATTGCATGTCCTCAAATTGATGAAGCAAATTTTGAAATGGAATCGGTAATGTTTCAGATGTTGCAAACCGTGGGTAAATTCCATGGTTTGTCATCTGAAGATCCTCATTTACATCTTAAGTCTTTTCTAGGAGTTAGTGATTCTTTTGTAATTCAAGGAGTGCCTAGGGATGCCCTTAGATTAACTTTGTTCCCGTATTCTCTTAGAGATGGAGCAAAGGCATGGTTAAATTCTTTTGCTCCAGGATCAATTAGGACATGGAATGAGTTAGAGGAAAAATTTCTTAGTAAATGTTTCCCACCAAATAGAGGTGCTAAATTGAGGAGTGAGATAGTAGGGGTTAGGCAACTTGAAGATGAAACTTTTAGTGAGGATTGGGAGAGGTTTAAGGAGCTTTTGCGAAAGTGTCCCCACCGTGGTTTACCACATTGTATCCAAATGGAAACATTTTACAATCGGTTAAATGGAGCATCCCAGGGTATGGTTGATGCTTCGACTAGAGGGGCCCTTTTGGCAAAAACTTTTAATGAAGCCCATGAAATGGTAGAAAGAATATCAACTAATAGTTGTCAGTGGTCGGATGTTAGAGGCACAAATAAAAAGGTTAAGAGTGTGTTAGAGGTTGATGGTCTGTCCACCATTAGGCTGATATTGCAATGTTAGCTAACGCTCTTAAAAATGTGACATTGTTTAGTCATCAACAGCCGCCAGCTGTGGAGCCTGCTACAGTGGTGAACCAAGTTGTAGAGGAAGCATGTGTCTATTGTGGTGAAGATCACAACTACGAGTTTTGCCCCATCAATCCAGCTTCTGTGTTTTTTGTAGGTAATCAGAGGAATAACCCTTATTCTAACTTTTATAATCCAGGTTGGCGCAACCACCCCAACTTCGCATGGGGAGGACGAGGAAGCAATGTGCAAGCACAACAAAAGGTGAACCAGTCAGGATTTGCTAAAGCGCAGGTATTGCCCCACCAAAATTCGGAGAGTTCTTTTGAGGCAATGATGAAAGAATACATGGCTCGTACAGATGCCGCAATACAAAGTAATCAAGCTTCAATGAGAGCCCTGAAATTGCAAGTGGACCAGCTAACTAATGAGCTGAAGGCAAGGCCTCAAGGGAAACTTCCTTCAGATACTGAACACCCTAGAAGGGAAGGTAAGGAGCAGGTAAAGGCAGTGACTCTTAGGAGTGGTAAGCAACTAGAAGAGAGAATAGGGCCTAGTAAAACCCAGGATGTAGAAAAGAATTATGATAAAAATGTTGTTGTTGAGAAAGAGTTGGAGTCTTGTTAGGGTGCTGGAGGCAGTAATAATGATGTTGGAGCATCTGGTTCTGTTCCAGATGTGGAACCACCTTATGTGCCGCCCCCATCTTATGTACCACCTCTACCTTTTCCACAAAGCAATCGGTTGGACATTGGCTGACATTCAGGGAATTAGCCCATCTTTTTGTATGCATAAAATCACTCTAGAGGAGGGAACCTTTAGGAGTATTGAGCAACAAAGAAGGCTTAACCCTGCAATGAAAGAGGTTGTTAAAAAGGAGGTGATAAAATGGTTGGGTGTTGGCATTATATATCCAATTGCAGATAGCAATTGGGTAAGCCCTGTCTAATGTGTTCCTAAGAAAGGAGGTGTCACTGTGGTGAGCAATAAAGACAATGAGTTAATCCCAACCAGGACAGTAACTGGCTGGACGGTTTGGATGGATTACAGGAGTCTTAATAAAGCTACCCGTAAGGACCATTTCCCTCTACCATTCATTGACCAGATGTTGGATAGATTGGCTGGTCAAGCCTACTATTGTTTCTTAGATGGTTATTCTGGGTATAACCAGATTACCGTTGCTCCTGGGGATCAGGAAAAAACCACTTTCACCTGCCCTTATGGGACGTTTGCTTATAGGCGAATGCCTTTTGGCCTTTGCAATGCTCCAACAACATTTCAATGGTGTATGTTAGCAATTTTTTCTGATATGATTGAGTCTACTGTTGAGGTATTTATGGACGATTTTTCAGTTTTTGGAGGGTCTTTTCAGAGTTGTTTGGATAATTTAGGTAAGGTGTTAAAGAGATGTGAGGATACCCATCTAGTTCTTAATTGGGAGAAATGTCACTTCATGGTGAATGAGGGCATTGTGTTAGGTTATACGATTTCTAAGAATGGTCTAGAAGTTGATACAGCAAAAATTGAGGTTATTGAAATATTAGAACCACTGAGTTCTGTTAAAGGGATTCAGAGTTTTTTAGTTAATGCTGGATTTTATAGGAGGTTCATAAAGGATTTTTCAAAAACCAGTAAACCTATTTGTAACTTATTATGCACTGATCATGTTTTTTACTTTAATGCAGATTGTAGGAAGGCTTTTGAAACTTTAAAGGCTACTTTAATCTCAACACCCATTCTTTGTGCACCTAATTTGAATTTACCATTTGAGGTAATTGATGTGGACTTTTCCTAACCGCAAGCGCACGGGTCAAGTAATAATATAGTGAATAGTAAATTCGAATGTCGTCCTCTGGATTGGATTTTTAAGCAAATCAAGTATTATGAATAATCTCGCTCAATTTTATTTAGGGATTAAAAAGTGATGAATTAATGATGCTAAGAACAAATCAAAGCAAGTAAAAAGAATGGAAATTCAATTGGGAAAACTACTTAGGGAATTGATTTCGCCGATTTCGTTTAGGATTAATTTTAAAGCATAAGTTATTATGCACAATGAAATTATGAGCCAAAGACCCTTCAATCACAACTACCTCTCCCGAGTATAATTGATTCTCATGCAAATTAACCAACTTAATATCCCTATCTAAGTTTATTAATAAGCAAGGCAATGAGATCTTTTAACCAATTCTAAAGTCAATCTAAAACCGTCAAGAATTAGAAAATACTTTATTCATGCAATCTTGAGTAAGTCTATATCAAATCCCCTCTCCCGAGCTAGATTCGAAACTTAAATCATCCAACTAATGGCCAATTAATTGAAAGCATTAAATCAAGATTACAAACACAATAACATTGCACAACTTAAACCATAAATCAATCCATAAACTTAATCAACTACATCAATCCCTAAGCTACAAGTTTAGCTACTCATGAATGAAAATACAATCTCAACTAAACATATGAAAGCCAGAAATCTAACTAAAGGAAGAAAAGGGAAAAGAAAACTCAATGTAGGTCGAGTCCCGACGTCCCCGTCACGATCCCCACGAACAATGGGTTGATTTCCAAGTCTCCCTCTTTGTTTTCAGCCTCAAAGTCCTCTGTTCTGCCCTGTTTACGGCTCCAAAAGGTCCCAAATCGATCCCCCCAAAAACCTAGCCGAAAATAAGCTTTTATTCTGATTTTTCGTCTGAGCGTCGAGACGCTGCTTCTTATACGCGCGTTTTGAATAAGGAAAAACGGTAGCGTCGGGACGCTTCCTATCATAGCGTCTCGACGCTGTGAGCTTTAC
This sequence comes from Luffa acutangula, assembly GCA_036850905.1. Lineage (NCBI taxonomy): Eukaryota > Viridiplantae > Streptophyta > Magnoliopsida > Cucurbitales > Cucurbitaceae > Luffa > Luffa acutangula. The sequence goes on along the minus strand of CM072090.1, from coordinate 27,574,835 downwards.
GCGCCTAATCTGATATGGAATGTGAGCGTCGAGACGCTCAAGAGCTAGCGTCTCGACGCTAGCCTGCTGTTGACCGAGATTTGACTTTTCTCCACTTTTACTCTTTTCATTCCTTTGCATCTTTTCACGCCCCGAGCACCCGATTAACTCTGATATGGCATTATAGCTCCAATCAACCATTTCCTACAAAATAAACAATAAAGCACAATAAAATGGCCCAAACATCATAAAAGACTAGCTAAATTAAATAAGTAAAAGTAGCTAGCTATGCTCGCTATCAAATACCCCCAAACTTAAGCTTTTGCTAGTCCTCGAGCAAACTCTAAATCAGACATACAATGGAAGAATGGATGCAACAGTCATAACTCAATCCTCAAGGCTCAAAATTCAATAACCAAGCAAGCAAGAGATATGCACACAAGGACCAATGAGGGATACAAATTAAAATTTTTCCAAAATTAACTTGCACAAGCGAGATCTAACTCAACAAGATCAGACTCTACTAGCCCGGGATTGGATTATTAAACTCTCAGCTCATCTTCCCTCTACACTGGCACTAAGGTTTCACTAATGAGTTAATGCAACAAATTAGTTTGTTTATCTCCATACTTAGGTGCTTATAATTAACAATCAAATTAAGCATGTATATGTGGCACTAGCTTTCACACACCCATTGCAGGGACCCTTAACCTGAGTTTTCTCTGGTTGGCCTAACTGATCACAACAGGGGTAGCTCTTTTTGCCTTAATCTTTATTAAACATTGCAAACTGTGCACAGGCCATGGCATAATAATTTTCTTTTCAACAGTAACAACAAGAATGATTTTTCTTTATGAGCATAAATAGCATATATTCTTTTCTTTCCTCCTAAGCAAGATCAAAACATGCTAATTTGCAAAACATTAACTTTTAGCTCTACCCTACACCTATCGAGGTGACAACAAGCATATGAACCTAATAATTCGCTCCTAAGCATTCAAATCCAAATCTAGCCAAGACAGATACTCTACTCATGCAAGCCATCTCCTAGAAAAATTTTAAAAAGTCTCCCTTTTTGGGCACTTATGCTTACATCTCATCACAAGCTTGAAAACTGACAAGAAAGCCTATCCTAGGACATCATAATCATGCAAAAGTAGCATCCAGAAAACAACCATATGCATAATTCAAAGAAAGCTCAAAACTATAGCCCGAACTCAGATGCTCAAGGGCTCCACAAACATGCTAATCCACCCCCAAACTTAAAATATGCATTGTCCTCAATGTATAAAGAAAATAGGGCATAAACAAGCATGAGAACAATAAAAGAATGACAGGAGTGAATAATACTGGCCTGGAATGATGATGACTTCTTGCTTGAGAGCATGGAATCTTGAAAGCTTGAAAGCAAAGGAGAGGAAGAAAACAAGACCTACAAAACAAAAACAAACAATAAATCAAAAACAAAAAGAAAACACACTAACTTACTTGGGTTGCCTCCCATAAGCGCTTGTTTAACGTCATTAGCTCGACGTGTTGCACGTGCTTCAAGGAGGCTTTTGTTCTGTGAATCCAACAGAGGTGCTCTTTCTTGCACCTTTCCTGTAGCCCATGTAAAGCACTTCATCTTTAGAGTCTTCAACTGCTTTAAAGATTTCTTTTTCGTTCTTGACTCTAATAGTGAGCTCCCTGCGCTCAATATCTATGATCGCTCGCCCAGTAGCGAGGAATGGTCGTCCTAATATGACAGGCATTGAAGGATTTTCTATCATGTCCATAACATACAAGTCAATAGGGAGGAAAAATCTACCTACTCTGATTAACACATTCTCTACAATACCAACTGGTCTCACCACAGATTGATCAGCCAATTGGAGCTTTACAGGAGTAGATTTAATCTCGCCTATGTCTAACTTCTTACACAAGGACAATGGGATAATATTAATGCTAGCACCTAAATAACATAATGCTCGGAAAGAATAAGTACCAAAACTACAAGGAACAGAAAAACTCCCTGGATCTGCTACTTTTTCAGGTACTTTTTGTTGTACTCTGGTGCTGCATGTGGAAGCAAGATAAACAGTGTCAACCTTCTTTTCTTTTCGCTTCTTTGCTAACCACTCCTTCATGAACATGTTGTATTGGGGCATCTCTAATGCCTCTGCAAAAGGAATATTAATGTTCAGATTCATAAAAGCCTTCATAAATTTATCAAACTGAACCTGATTATTCTTTTTCTTCTTTTTCTTTTTCTTTTCCTTGGGAACCATCAGTGTGGGAGAAGGAATAGGAGGCTCAAGGTTAGGCTGTTCAGCCTCATAAGATGATGTGTCCTCCTCAGCTTCCCCTGTAGGCGTTTCATAGTCCTCAGATTCAGGTTCCTCTTCAGATTCCTCCTGGTGCACAGTGATTGTCTTACAATATTCCATCTGGGGTTTCTCTTGTTCAGCTGGGGCCTTACCTTTGTTCATGGTGCTTACAACATTCACCAACTGTCCCAGCTGAGTTTCAATGTTCTTTATGGCTGCACTGTGGCCATTCACCGTGGTGTTGATAGCAATGACTGCCTCCTCTAACTTGGTTGTCCTGTTACTAGACTCTGCAATGAAAGCTCCAACAAGATCTTCTAACTTTTTATTATCTTGAGTTTGAGAGGCAAAACCAGGAGGATTAAGAACATTCTTAGTATTAGCATAAGAGAAATTTTCATGGTTCCTATTGTTAGGGTGATAATGTGTAGGTGTAGAACTATTATTATATCCCCTAGAATTAAAATTTGATACATACTGAACCTGCTCGACGGTCTCCTCCTGAGGTCTAGATGCCAAAGCAGCAGCTGATTCAATTGACTCTGCACTCCCTGTACCTGAAAATTTCATAAAAGCATTAGCGAGAGAGGTCATCTGGGCCTGGAGTGCACTTACTTTATCAACCTCAAACACTCCAGCAGCAATCTTTTTAGGTGTAGACCGCTCAGATGGCCACTGATAGCTGTTGGTGGCCATGTCCTCTAAAAGTGTGCGAGCGTTTTCTACGGTCTTGGACAACAGAGTCCCATCTGCAGCTGCATCAACAATCGTTTTTGTACTAGGAGTTAAACCATTATAAAACAACTGTACCTGAAGCCAATCGGGGTAACCATGCTGAGGACACTTCCTCAGTAGCTCTTTGAATCGCTCCCAAGCTTCGAACAGCTGCTCATCATATTGTTGTTGGAATGTCCCAATCTCGGTCCTCAGCTTGACCGTCTTTGCAGGGGGGAAAAATTTCTTTAAAAAGGCCTGGACCAAAGCATCCCAAGTGGTGATGCTCCCAGGGGCAATAGACTGCAACCAATCACGTGTTTTATCCTGCAAAGAAAAGGGAAATAAACGTAAGCGAATAGCATCCTCAGAGACACCATTAATCTTTACTGTCCCACAAATATCCAAAAATGATTTAAGATGAGAATTTGGATCCTCAGTGGGCGATCCTCTGTATGCACAGTCTCGAGCCATCTGAATGAGACCGGTCTTCAGCTCAAAGTTGTTGGCATTAATCGGTGCATAGACAATCCCCGACTGTTGCCCCTGAAACACAGGCTGAAAATAATCTCTGATAGGCCTAGGCTCCTCAGGTGGATTTTGGTCTGCCATTTGAATAATTTCTCTATTTTCCCTTCGAAGCCTAAGAATGGTTCTTTCTATCTCGGGATCAAATGGTGCTACTTCTCTACTATTACTCATGCAAAAATCAAAACTACTCTAAAAAGAAAAGAAAAACAATTATGGAAATAAATAAAGAAAAGAAAACACTAATTTAAGAATGGAAAATATATTCTAGAAAAGGAAACAAAATAACCTAATATGGAATGCAAAAATAAATATGGCAAAACACAAATAAGAAAACTAACCTAGAAAATCAAATATGGAAAGCAAAACAAATAAGGAAAAAAAATGCAATCAACTAAAAAAATAAAAATACACCCTAAATTAAGATCAAGAAATTTTTTCACAATATCAATCTAGCTAAATGTGCCAATCCCCGGCAACGGCGCCAAAAAACTTGATGTGGACTTTTCCTAACCGCAAGCGCACGGGTCAAGTAATAATATAGTGAATAGTAAATTCGAATGTCGTCCTCTGGATTGGATTTTTAAGCAAATCAAGTATTATGAATAATCTCGCTCAATTTTATTTAGGGATTAAAAAGTGATGAATTAATGATGCTAAAAACAAATCAAAGCAAGTAAAAAGAATGGAAATTCAATTGGGAAAACTACTTAGGGAATTGATTTCGCCGATTTCGTTTAGGATTGATTTTAAAGCATAAGTTATTATGCACAATGAAATTATGAGCAAAAGACCCTTCAATCACAACTACCTCTCCCGAGTATAATTGATTCTCATGCAAATTAACCAACTTGATATCCCTATCTAAGTTTATTAATAAGCAAGGCAATGAGATCTTTTAACCAATTCTAAACTCAATCTAAAACCGTCAAGAATTAGAAAATACTTTATTCATGCAATCTTGAGTAAGTCTATATCAAATCCCCTCTCCCGAGCTAGATTCGAAACTTAAATCATCCAACTAATGGCCAATTAATTGAAAGCATTAAATCAAGATTACAAACACAATAACATTGCACAACTTAAACCATAAATCAATCCATAAACTTAATCAACTACATCAATCCCTAAGCTACAAGTTTAGCTACTCATGAATGAAAATACAATCTCAATTAAACATATGAAAGCCATAAATCTAACTAAAGGAAGAAAAGGGAAAAGAAAACTCAATGTAGGCCGAGTCCCGACGTCCCCGTCATGATCCCCACGAACAATGGGTTGATTTCCAAGTCTCCCTCTTTGTTTTCAGCCTCAAAGTCCTCTGTTCTGCCCTGTTTACGGCTCCAAAAGGTCCCAAATCGATCCCCCCAAAAACCTAGCCGAAAATAAGCTTTTATTCTGATTTTTCGTCTGAGCGTCGAGACGCTGTCAAGACAGCGTCACGACGCTGCTTCTTATACGCGCGTTTTGAATAAGGAAAAACTGTAGCGTCTGGACGCTTCCTATCATAGCGTCTCGACGCTGTGAGCTTTACGCGCCTAATCTGATATGGAATGTGAGCGTCGAGACGCTCAAGAGCTAGCGTCTCGACGCTAGCCTGCTGTTGACCGAGATTTGACTTTTCTCCACTTTTACTCTTTTCATTCCTTTGCATCTTTTCACGCCCCGAGCACCCGATTAACTCTGATATGGCATTATAGCTCCAATCAACCATTTCCTACAAAATAAACAATAAAGCACAATAAAATGGCCCAAACATCATAAAAGACTAGCTAAATTAAATAAGTAAAAGTAGCTAGCTATGCTCGCTATCAGTAATGTGTGATGCGAGTGATGCTGCACTAGGTGTCATGCTGGGGCAAAAGTAGGGCAAATTTCTCCATCCTATTTATTATGCAAGCAGGGTTTTAAATGAGGCATGAGTCAACTATACAACTACTAAAAAGGAGTTGTTAGTTGTTGTGTTTGCTTTTGAGAAATTCCGACCATATTTTGTTGGATCCAAAGTCACAGTGTTCACGAATCATGCGGCGATAAGGTACTTAATGTCTAAGAAAGATGCAAAGCCTAGATTAATTTGTTGGGTTTTATTATTGCAGGAATTCGACTTGGAGATAAAGGATAAAAAGGGATAAAAAAAATGTCATTGCAGATCATTTGTCTCGTCTTGATCCATTTTCATCTTTGCTGAACCAATCTGCCATTTCAGATTCTTTTCCAGATGAACAACTTTTTGCTGTTGAGGTAAAGGTAGTCAAGGATGTCCCTTGTGTTGGGTTTTATGCCCTAAAACTCGTAGATAGTAAATGTACATTTGACCGAACATTAATAAAAGTGATGTATTATTCAATGTTTGTATTATATCTTGTCTTAATAACCCTAATCCAATAAACTAAACATCCAAGGCTAATAGAATGAGGCTTGAACTAGTATGTAGGGACATACGGGGATCAATGTTCAAGTTTTAGCCTAAAGGGTCTGTAGTATAGGGATAAGGTTGGGTACCTTGTCCTGGTGACACTATGGATACGACCCGCTTTGTATATTGATACAAACGTAATGATCCAACACGTTCATGTAGTTGACATGCGAGTGGGGGTATCTTGTGCAATGAGTTTGCACAAAGACCGGACCGCGAAATAGTTAACCACTAACTGTAACACCGTTAGTTAGCTCGGTTTCTATTTCACTAGGATGACCTAGGCAACTTGGCCTTAATCCTGAGTGGATTATGGACTCCTGTCCATGAGGGATTGTCCTTTGATTTGTACAGGTGAGAGTGGCCTGTTCGCCGACTCAATAAGCCTACCATTTTGGGGACAAGACCGAGTGGGGAGCTGGGAACGTAGTCTTACAAGATGGAATTCACTCATTCCCGATATTAGGGTAAGTAGAGGTGTGTTCCCTTAATTGGTGTCTCCGGGTCTTGAACAATGGGCCCTACCCTCTTTATGGCACGAGAGGGATCTCTGTTTGCTGGTTGGACCACAAACAGGTTGTTCATTAGAGGAGCACTGGTACTTAAGGACCAAGAGGTAGCCCAGGGGTAAAACGGTAATTTGACCCAGCTGGGGTACGAACACACGTAAGGGCTAACTTGCTGTTGACGGTCGATATCCGTGGACACAGAAATATATCTGCAGTGAGAAGAGTGCAGTTGTGGTTCTTTAGTGGAATGAACCACAGTTAACGAATATTGATTAACTTGGTTAATGAGTTTAGCCAACTAATCTCATATCGTTAGAGCTTCTGATCTGTAGGTCCATCAGGTCCCATCGGTAGCTCTATAAGGGCGTTGAGGCAAATTTTTAAGGGTGAATTAAATATTCGAAGGGGTTCGAATATTAAATTAAAAAATATGAATTTGATTCATATTAAAACTATAGGTTATAATTAATGCACATATGATGTGTATTAATTCTATAGTGAACTTAAGAGATATAAATTTATAATTGAATATTTGATATTTAATTATGATATTAATTAATTGGTGAATTAATTAATATTTTGGTTTTAATTTTAATTAAATTTGATTTAATTAAGCTATATTAAAACTATAGGATAAATGGAGGTTATTTTGTGTAAATATGTTTATGCAAATAACATTTAATTAAATTAATACTTAATTTAATTAAAGGTTTAATTAATGTTATTTTATAATTAATTAAATTCTTTTCCCATCAGTTAGGGTAACTGATGGGAACGTGGGACTCCTACTTATCCTCTATCTTGCGTGAATGGGAGGGTTTTAAGGAAAGGGGTTATGCTTTTTACGGTAACTCCCTTCATTCAGTTTGAGATCCCAAGCATCATACACAGAATTCTCTCAAGCCCTCTGCAATTCTCTCCCAAAAGGATACAGAGATATTTTTCCCTTAGAACTCTTAGAAATTGTGCTCCCACTAGCCCCTAACGCGCAACCTTGAAGAGGATACCGGTGGATCTTTGGTGGTGGTGTTCGTGACCTTTTTTTACAGCGAAATAAAGATCACTTTGTTGCTGTCTTTTGGTGAATTCCTAGGAGTTTTGGTGAAACCAATCGAGATTTTCTTCAAAGGTATGTATTTCTTCAATCTAGGATCAATAGGATCCAATTTTAGATAAGATCTAATTTATTTTTCTGGTTTAAAGCATGTATTATATCAGTTTTACAGCATGATCATTTTATTTTCTGCTGTAAATTTGTTTTGTCGTCGTATTGGTATCCCAATCGACGTTTTTATTCAAAAAAGTCTCTGACGTCTTCCGCTGCGTAGGGTTATTTATCCCTTCACCTTGGTATGGTGATATTGCTAACTTTTTGGGAAAGGGAGTCACTCCTATTGATATGGACTGGAGGCAGATGAAAAAGTTTAAGCATGATGCAAAATTTTTCTATTGGGATGAGCCACTTATGTGTATAAGTAATGCTCTGATGGTATTATTCGTAGGGGTGTTTCAGGTGATGAAGCAAAGGAAATCCTGGAGCAATGTCACTCTTCGTCGTATGGAGGCCATTTCAGCGGATAGAGGACAACTATGAGGATTTTGCATTGTGGATTTTTCTGGCCTTCCTTATTTAAGGATGCCCACTAGTTCTACAAGCAATGTGATGCTTGCCAAAAGAGAGGAAACTTGGGGCCTAGAGATGAAATGCCTCTAACTTACATTTTAGAAGTGGAATTATTCGATGTGTGGGGCATTGACTTTATGGGGTCATTTCCTCCTTATAATGGCAATGTTTTTATCTTATTGGCAGTTGATTACGTGTCCAAGTGAGTGGATGTCATCGCATGCCATCAGAATGATGCCAAAACAGTATCAAGGTTTCTTCAATCGCACATTTTTGCGTGGTTTGGGACACCTAGAGCTCTAGTGAGTGATGAGGGTACACATTTTGTTAATAATATCTTAACTTAGCTGTTAGCTAAGTATGAAATCAAGCATAGGATAGCTACCCCTTATCACCCATAGGAAAATGGTCCAGCTGAAATAAGTAATAGGGAAATCAAATCTATTCTAGAGAAAGTAGTTCATCCATCTAGAAAGGATTGGTCTTTTAGGTTGGATGAGGCTCTTCGGGCTTATAGGACAACCTATAAGACTCCCTCTAGGTATGTCTCCCTATAGGTTAGTATATGGGAAAGCTTGTCATTTACTATTAGAGCTTGAGCATAAAACGTTTTGGGCTTTGAAAAAATTAAATTTTGATCTGAGTCGTGCAGGGGCAATAAGAATGTTGCAGCTTAATGAATTAGACGAATTTCGCCAGTTTTCTTATGAAAATGCGAAAATGTACAAAGAAAAGACTAAGCTGTGACATGACAAGAAAATTAAGCCTAAAGAGTTTGTCAAAGGTCAAAGAGTTTTGTTTTATAATTCTAGATTAAAATTGTTTCCTGGGAAACTAAAATCTAAATGGTCAGGGCCATTTGTTGTGATTGAAGTTTTTCCCCATGGAGCGATTACATTGTAGGATGAAAAAGATGGGAGAGTGTTCAAAATTAATGGACAACGTGTTAAACATTATTGGGGAGAGGAGTTCCAGATGAAATATCTTTCCCTAAAGTTGGTTGATAAATGAGAGAGCAAGGTTTTTGCGGGAGCATTTCACAGAGCAATATTTTGAGCTCCCAATGTTTGTTTTGATTTTATTTTTCGGTGATTCGGTTGGATTTTAATTTGAATTATTTTGAGTTAGATTTGGTTTATTTAAATCTTATCTGATTTATTTTAATTCATTGTTATTATTTACTTTTCGAAAATTTTATTCTCGGTATTTATATTTCGTTAGTTAATTAATTAGTTTGGATTTAATTAGATTTTATTTTCGGTGATTTAAATTTTTGTTTAAGTTTAGGGTTTAATATAATTTCCTGATTTATTCGGCTTAAGATAAAAGGATAAGATTTCGTTTGAGCGGTTAATTTAAATTTGAATTTCCCGATTTGATTCTTCTATTTTGATTTTGAATTCCGTATCCAAGATTCTTCAGGTAATCTTTTGTTCAAAAGGTTGTTGCGGCAAAGTTATGGCTGAAGCAAATCTTTCGTCCGAGTAGGAAGGGTTTTGTTCTGAATTAATTACTTTTACCCTTTGATTTTGAATTTTCTGTGGACAGGTAAATTGCATGGAGAATTCTGATGCTGCCACGTGTCGCGCAGGGGTAATCCAAAGGTTTAGTCGTTTGACAGCACATAATTATTTACCAAAGGATTTAATTTACAGATTGCATGAGATTTGAACGGTATTTCCAATTAATGTGGGGCAAAATCTTTCGGTTACGATTCTTTTTGCTGAAGCCCTATTTATTCACAGCCTCCGGTAAGTCTTTTTCACTTCATCTTCTCGTTTCAACCTTTGTCATTTGTATTCTTCTTTCTTTGTTTTTGTGTGCGGTAACTTCCTTTGAGTCTCCAATGGCGAAAACAAGAGCAAGAAAAGTGAGAGATAATGAGGAAGAGGAGGTACCTGTTACCCCCGAAAGACCGAAAACGAAGGCAAAGAAAAAGAAGACACTGGAAGAAAAAGAACCTAAGAGGAGAAGAAGAGAACAGAGGGCTGAGGATCAAGAAATAGTGCAGAAGGTAGTAGAGGATGTTGCTGTCAAGGCAGTTGAGGAAGGAAACCCGAGGGCACCAGAAGTACAAAACCCAGAACCGACTAATCCGATGGTTGCGGATACGGAGGAGATTCAAGAAGAGCACAGAGAGGAGGTTCAAGAAAAACAGACCGAGGATACGCAAGAGATTCAGACAGAAGTTGTACCTGAAAGAGGTAATGAACAAGTGCAGGAGGCTTGAGTGGAGGTTATCATGCTGGAAGTACCAAGACGTCGCCGGAAGCAAAAAGCTGGTTGTGTCAAGGTAGTCCGAACTGATACCCTATCACCACGGTTGACGGATTCTGAAAAAGAGAATGCAGAGAGAGAAGAACAGGAGAAAAAGGAGGCCGAAGAAAAAGCAAGAGAGGAAGCGGAGAAAAAGGCTGAAGAAGAGAGTTTGCTTAAGCAGAGGGCAGACAAGGGCAAAGGTGTTGTTGCAGCATCGGAGGAACCTGACGAGATAGAAGAGCCATAGTTGTCGTATGTCCACTTCGTCAAGCATTTTGTCAGAGCAAAGTATGTTGAGTTATTGAAGAGAGACTTCCTGTTTGAGAGAGGATTTTGTGGTGATCTTCCACACTTTCTGCGGGTCGACATTACGAACCACGGTTGGGAGTTATTCTGTTCCAAGCCTGAATCTGTGAACGTGCAGGTAGTGCGCGAGTCTTATGCAAATGTTGACGAGGAGGAAGGTTTCCAAGTTATCATTCGAGGTGTAGAAGTGACTGGAGTCCTGGTGCCATTAACGCCCTGTATAACCTTCAAGATTTTCCCCACGCAGGATACAATGAGATGGTTGTGGCGCCATCTAATGAGCAATTGAATGATGTTGTGCGTGAAGTCGGTGTTGAAGGGGCGCAGTGGAGACTTTCAAAAACAGAGAAAATAACATTTCAGTCAGCCTATCTTAAGAAGGAAGCAAATACATGGATGGGATTCATCAAACAGAGGTTGCTTCCAATGACTCATGACTCGACAGTTTCTAGGGAACGTGTTCTTCTGGCTTTTGCAATTTTAAGGTCTCTCAGTATTGTTGTGGGCAAGATTATTGTGAGTGAGATATTTGGTTGCTGGAGGAAGAAATTTGGGAAGTTGTTTTTCCCGAATACAATTACAATGCTTTGCAAGCGAGCAAGGGTTCCGGAGAATGAAGGAGATGTCATATTATTTGACAAGGGAATCATTGATACGCCTAACTTGGCACGACTTCAGCGTACGCAAGCGGCACGCCAGAGTGGGCTTGTTTACGACATTCACAAGATTATAGAACAACTTGCACTGACGACCCGCAGGCATGAGTTTGCCGAGAGGCAATCTTAAACTTTCTGGAGCTATGTTAAACGTCGTGATGCCAATCTGAAGAAGGCGCTACAGGAAAATTTTTCCAAACCATATCCAGCCCTTCCAGTGTTCCCTGATGATTTGTTGTACCCCTGGATTCCGCCTCCACTAATGGAAAGAGAATAAGAGGATGATGAAAATGAGTAGGGTTAGGAGGACTGACAGATGGAGTGGCCTTGAGCGAGCATTGTTTTTGTTATGAAATTTTTGTTTGCTCGCGCATTTTCTAACCTCATTTTCCTTGAATGTTTTCAATTTTTGTTTCTCTGTTATTACTTTTCTAGGCCATCAAATCTTCTGCTTATGTAATTTCTGTCTTTGTTTTTAATGAAATTTCCTAGCATTTTTGTTCTATGGCACTGAGTAATTCTAACTTAACTAATTTTCTTATGAATTTTTGAAGCTTGGACTGGTTAAGCTTAATTAGATCAAGGTATTCTGATCTCCAGAAACCTTTTGCTTCAGCATTTCTTCTAGCCTGGTCGATTGCTGCGGTAAGAAGATTATGAGGTAGTGTTGATTTATTTGATCCACTTTAAGCTTAGTTCTAGTCCCACGCTTAATTTAAAATTCAGATAGAAAAATTTAAGTTTGGGGGTATAATTCATAAAATTAATGATTCATTGGGGACAATAAATAATTCAAGTTTGGGGGACTTTTTGCTACTCCAATTGTTTTGCTCGAGCATTCCTCTCCTTCATTGAAAAATTTGCTAGGTTGTTGAGTAACCAGGGACATTTGTGATACCCACAGTTTGTCTTTGCGTCAAAAGATGACCTAGGAAATATAAAAAATGGAAAAAATATTTGCTGAAAAAAGTTGATCGTTGAAAATTTTTCTGAGAAAATTCATGGAGCAAAAGTTTTAAAGGATGAATGATGATCCAGAAGTTTTTCTGTCTCCCAGAACTTAGGTGAGCTTCATCATAAAATTTCGTCATTCTGAGGGGCAAGAGATAGAATAACTAAGGATTTTTTAGCCTTACAATGAGTATTTAGCCTAGTTGGTGATGACCTTGAGGCAATGGTATACTGCACCATAAAGTGGGTCATCTCATGCTTAAGAGCTTATGACTGTAAGGCTGCTTTAAGTCTGAAAAACAAAAATAGAAACCCCTTAAAAATGTGTTTTAATATGTCTAATAATAGAGCTAGGTTGTGGCAAGTTCTTAGAATTGAGTTAAAAGTGGTGATTATTTGTCCATGCCGGAAGAATTATTTTGCTGCAACAGTCCTTGGTTTTGTAGAATGCTCAGGTAGAGGTTGAAGGTAGTGTTGGATTATCTGGTTTGATTAAGCTATTCTTTGTCTAACGTTTTGAATTCTTAAGGGAATGTTGGTTAGTATTTCTCAGGACGCGCAATAGTTCAAGTTTGGGAGTATGATAACTCTCCAAAACGCCAGTGACTGAGCTATGGATTGCCAATTGTCTAGTGCTTGATCGGTAGAGCTTCATTGGAGTTGAAACATATTCTAAAAAATCAAGAGTTTCGAGAGGAATCTGCTAATAAGACTAAGAGAGTTTTCCTGATCAATAATATTGCTAGAGCATCTTTTAAAACAATTACTTAAACCTGACCAGCACCTGTCTCTAATATGTCTGCTTATTTGTTTACTTTATGTTCTGTCATTCCTTTTGCTTCAGCATTCTATAAAAACCAATCATTTTTACCACTTTTGAAACCATTGAAAAACTAAGCAAAATAGATAAAGTGAAAGATAATTCATACCTTGGATTCGATAAAAACTTATTACTTGTTGAGGACTGTGTATACTTGTACAGAGTTCTAGAGTCTTTTCATATATTATTTTCACTCACTCTAGGAGCCCAACACCAACATAGATTGTTATCGTAAGGAGGTTGTCTTCAACCTTCCATCAGAGGCAAGCTTCATGTTTAAAGGATCAATCATCAAGGGTGCTCCTAAAGTAGTCTCTGCAATGAAGGCGAGAAAAGTGATCGGCAAAAAAGCTTGGGGCCTACTAGCTAACGTGTTTGACACAAGGGGCACCGAGGTATCGGTGACCTCAATACATGTAGTGAGGGAATTCACAAATGTATTTCTTGAGGATTTAACAGGACTACCGCCAGCATGAGAAGTTGACTTCTACATTGAGCTTGAGCCAGGGACTAATCTGATTTCTAAAGCCCCGAATAGAATGGCTTCAACTGAATTTGAAAAAGCTTAAGGTGCAGATTTAGGAGTTGTTAGACAAAGGTTATATACGCCCCATCGTTTCACAGTGGGGTGCCCCAATTTTATTTGTGAAAAAGAAGGATGGGTTTATGCGCCTGTACATTGACTATTGAGAGCTGAACAAAGTGACGGTAAAGAACAGATACCCTCTCCCAGAATTGATGACCTTTTTGATCAGCTTTAAGGTGCAACAGTATTTTCTAAGATAGATCTACGATCAGGATATCATCAGTTGAGGATTAGAGAGGAAGATATACCTAAGAAAACTTTGAACACTAGGTACAGGTATTACGAATTTACAGTGATGTCCTTTGGATTTACTAATACTCCTGCAATTTTCATGGACTTGATGAACAGGGTATTTAAGGAGTTCCTTGATACGTTCATAATTGTCTTCATTGATGATATCCTTATCTATTCCAAGACAGACGAGGAACATGAGGATCTGTTGGGTTTTATGCCCTAAAACTCGTAGATAGTGAATGCAAACAAATTGTATACTTGTTCCAATAAAATGTTATTGAGTTTCTACAATAATGTGTTATTGTTAAATATTGCACAATTTGACCCAAATCCAATAAACTAAGATCCAAGGTTGTTTGTATGTAACTTGAACTAGTATGTGGGGACATACGGGGATCGATGTTCAAGTAACAACCTAAAAGGTCTATAGTACAAGGATAAGGTTGGGTACCTTATCCTGGTAACACTATAAGATACGACCCACTTTGTATTTGATACAGACCTATTGATCCAAAGCCTCCATGTAGTTGACATGCAAGTGGGGGTATCCTATGCAATGAGATTGCATAAGACCGGACCATGAAATAGTAAGCCACTAGATATAACACTGTTAACTAGTTAGGTTACTGTTTCAATAGGATGACCTAGGTAACTCAGTCTTAATCCTGAGTGTGTCATGAACTCCTTCTCATGAGGGATTTTCCTTTGATAAGCATGGGTGAGAGTGCCCAATACGCCGACTCAATATGCCTTCCTTTTTGGGGACAAGACCGAGTGGGAGGTTGGGGACATGACAACACAATAAGGAATTCACTCCTTCTCACTTCTAGGAGAAGTAGATGAGTGTTCCCTTAATTGGTGACTCTGGGACTTGAACAAAGGGATCCCACCCTCTCACTGGCCCAAGAAGAACTTTCTGTTTAATGGTTAGACGATAAACATGTTGTTCATTAAAGGAGCGCTGGTACTTATCCAGACAGATGTAACACAAGGGTAAAACAATAATTTGACCCAGTTGTGATTACGAACACTTGTGAAGGATTGACTTACCGGTATAGGTCTATATCTGTGGACACAGATATGTTCTACAGTGAGAAGAGTTCAGTTGTGGATCTTTAGTGGAATGACCCACAATTAATGAATAGTGATTAACATGATTAATGAGTTTAATTAGTTAACCTCATATCATTGAAGCTTCTGATCTGTAGGTCCATTAGGTCCCCCTGCTAGCTCGTAAAGAGTAATTAGGAACAAGTATATCTTGAGAGAATTTGAATAGTTAAAATTCATATTGGGAATTAAGTTAATTGTATAAGATACAAATTAATATAATGTATAATGATACATTAAAATATAAAGTCTAATTTGGGATTAAACTTCCCCTCAAAAAAAAAAAAAAATGGGATTAAACTTTATTATTACGAGAGAAATAAATATTTGAAGAAGTTCAAATATTAATATGAATTTGATTCATATTAAATTTATAGGATATAAAAGAATTTGAAGGAGTTCAAATTTGAATAGGAAATTGATTCATATTATAGAATTAATTAATTGAAGGGCTGAAATTAAATACATGATATTTAATTCATGGGTAATTAATTAATTAAATAATAGAAGGTCTGAAATTAAATATATGATATTTAATTGGTGATTAATTAATTAAAGAATTAATTAATTGGAAATTAATCGATTATGGAAATGATTAATCACTTATGGAAGTGATTAATCATTTATGGAAATGATTTAATCACTTATGGAAGTGGTCAATCATTTATGGAAAAGATTAATCAATTATGGAATTGATTAATTATGGAAAAGATTAAATCAGTTATGGAAATAATTGATTTTAAATGAATATTTTATTCATAGTCTTTCTCCTATAAATATAACACTAAACCTAGGGTTTAGGTAATACATCAATGGCCACGATATGGTCATTCTAGTCTCCCTCTTATATCTCTCAACTCAAGAACTCTAGAGAGAATTTTTTTCTCTAAGAGTTTTTCCCATTCAAGATTAGGTAGTCACACAACTACGTTCCTAATCTTAGAGTAATAGCAGGGAAGATCAATTGGTGGTATCCCAATTCTTGACGCTTGGTCCAAAATCAAGAAAGGCGTTCTTGATATTTCAGAGATGACAACGACTGTATGTTTGCTTCTCCCCTTTAGAATTAGTTCTAAGGTTGTATGCTAAGCCTTAAGTTTCTATAGAATTCGTTCTATGATTTTTGCAAATGTAATGATATTTTTGGATAAACAAAATTAACTATGAATCGGTCCCAATTACGCTTCCGCTTTAACGGAATTAGGGAATTCCAAATTCATAAGGATCATCTCAGAAGAGTCTTAATTACCTTAATAACGAACAAGTTGAATGCCAAATTCTCTAAATTTGAGTTTTGGCTACAACGAGTTTCCTTTTTAGGACACGTGGTGTCGAAGGAAGGTGTCACAATAGACTTAGACAAAATAGAAGCAGTGACCAATTGGTCCCGACCCACTTCAGTAAGTGACATACAAAGTTTCTTGAGTTAGCAGGCTATTATCGTCGTTATGTGCAAGGCTTTTCCAGTATAGCCGCACCCTTAACTTAGTTTACTCGAAAGGGTACTCCATTTGTGTGGAATGAAGCTTGTGAGGCAAGCTTCCAAGAGCTTAAGCGGAGACTAGTTTCTGATGACATGCATAAATGTCATCATTTTCCTATTAATTTTAGCTATTTTTATGCTTGAATTGTGTACTTTAATGCTATTTTATGTTAATCGAGCCAAGGAAGCAAAACCAGAATTTTGAGAAATTTTGGATGATTTTGGAGACTTTTTGAGCAATTTGGAGAATTATATTGAAGATCCGAGTCCAAAAGCCCAAAAAGAATGAGTTAGAAGCCCAAATTAATGAATTCCAAGCCTTAAATTATCAAGTTGGGTCAAGAAAAGAGCCCAAGATCCATTTCAAGAAGCATTTGGGCCAAAGAAAGTGAAGGAGGCCCGAAATTCCATGCAAAATCGGGCCATTCTAGAAGATTCAGGGCCTAGCGTCGAGACGCTAAGCCTTGAGCGTCCTGACGCTAGGGAGCTATGCGGAAAGCTCCAGAAAGGGGGTAGTGTCGTGACGCTGTCCATGTAGCGTCGCGACGCTGCGACGTCCTGGAGCCCAAGAAAAGATGACGTCAGAGTGTCGCGACGCTGTGACGTAGCGTTGCGACGCTACGCCCTCTGTGAGCCTATAAAAGGAGCCTTTTACAACCAAGTTTTGTGTGCCAATTTGTGGGTTTTCACCCCATTCTAGAATTCACACTAAAATTGGGGATCTTTGGGAGAGTTCTGGAGCTTTGTTGAAGATCTTTGGAGCTCAGGATCAAAGGAGGTCAGCGCGGGATCGAGGAGATCGACACTTTTATGAGCATTTCTCTTCCATTTTCCTTTATGTTTTAGTTTCTAGAATTGTTGTGATTAGGAATTATTGAATTTTAGTGATTATGAGTAGTAAATTTCTAAATTCTATGAGATTGATTTAGATGTTGAACTTTTGCTTGATTAATGAATTTATTTGGTTTAATTGTCATTATTGTTCATTTGTGCATTTTCTCCATAATGCTTTTAATCAACTGATCACTGATTAAATGAATCGTTACTAAGTGGAAACTCGACGGAGAGAAGCTTAGACTAGAACTGAATGCATGACTAACGTTTATTTACCCTGGTGACACGGGACAAGATAAATAACGTTACAGGTTGTATTGAAGGGTCGTAATGCCATGCTAAGTAAATAAAGATGAGACTGAAAGGAGATTCTTTATTGAAAGGTATGAGATAGGAGGAGACCGACAGGAGAGTCCTTGTCATTAGGCTTCTAGACTTATGAATCAAATGATTAGTTAATCCATATTAGTTAATTGATTAAGCATTAAAGGTCCAATTGATGAAATCAACCACTCTAGAATTATCCCTCCAAATTTTGTCTCCATTTATCTTTTGCTTTCTAGATTAGCTTTTTGTTATTCTTTTCGACATTAGATTTTTTCTCTAAATAAAGCTAAGCAAGATTATTCTTGGTAATTAATTGAATAAATCCAATCCCTGTGGAGATGATACTTTATACTCAAAATCACTATATTACTTGTGACGACCCGTACGCTTGCGGTGTAAAAATCGTGCAACAAGTTTTTGGCGCCGTTGCCAGGGATTGGTTAATTTCATTCAATTAATATTGTGAAGAAATTGCTTACTTTAATTTAGAGGTTTTATTTTGCTTTCTTTGTTATATTTTCATCCTGGTCCATTGTTCTTGTTGTGCATTTAATTGGTGTTTGCATCTGACTGAAAGCCTGATTATTGTTGATTTAATTTTTTTAAATGACTTTTAATAGTTTTGGGTGACCCTTTAGGGAATCTGAGCCCGAAGAACCAACACCATCATCCAATTTTTTCTTTTCAAATTATTCCCCTTTAGAAGAAAAATCTCCCCTAGAAAGTTTGCTTCAAGATTATATTGAGGTTAATAGAGCCATAAATTTAGCTCTAGAAAAATCCCTAGGGAGATTGCATCCCCGGGAGGATGAGAGTAAAGAGCAATCCACTTCCATAGAAGAAAAATCTTCCTTAGAGAGCTTGCTTGAAAATTTTATTGAGGAGTCTAGAGCTATGAATTTAGAATTAGAAAAATCTATGGAGAGACTCCAGACCCAAAAGGAAAAAAGGAAGTAGGATCCACTTCCATAGGTTGTCTAGTGAGTCATGTGGCCAGTGATTCATTAACGCCAATTCAGGAGCGTAATTTTTTCGATTTGGCTAAAAATGAGCATATAGGGGTGAGCTGTGAAGATTGTGCGGAAGAATTGGATAATTCTAGCACCCACCAAGAACAAGTTTGTGAGGAAGAAAAAAAAATGAGCATATAGTGTTTGAGGAATTTCAAGAGATAGAGTTTAAGGTTGAAAGGCCTTTGTTTGTTCTATCCCCTCCATCCTCTCTTGATAATGAGTGTTCTTTTTCTTGTTCTCACATGTCAGAGTCAGAGTCTCTTTATTTTGATCTTTCTCCTTTTATGCGTTTATTAAATGAAAATCCAAAAAATATTTCTGCTTCAAGGGCCCATGAAAAGCTAGCAAGTCTGCTAGCGATAGAATGCTTCATTTGATTCAAGGAAGAAGGGCCCGAAGAAATACGAGAATTTTTATGTGCCTTGAAAGACCGTACAAACTCGTCTAGCTAAGAGACGTTAAACAAGCGCTTCTTGGGAGGCAACCCAAGTTTATTTTTCTGTTATTTTTCTTTTCCTTGTTTTTCACTTTTTTGTAGTTAGAGCATGTTGATCTTCCGTTCCCGTTGATCAATTTTTGAATGAGCTTGAGGACCACGATTTCTTCCAAATCACCCAATGAATGTTGAAGGCTAACATCCATGATTTCTCTCACATTCCAGGGCAGTATCGTTCTCCCTTTATCTTTTGAATTGTCCTTATGCATGCTTAATTAGTTTGAAAAATTAATACATTGAAGACAATGTATGATTTATGTTTGGGGGGGAGGCTTTGTTGTTCTGATCTGAGCGAAAATATTTTCATGATGATTCTATTGCATCTATTTTGATGAGGACGATCTATGATATGATCTAGATGATGAATTTTGTTCAACTTTTGTGAAATATGAAAGCATGTTCAAGATTCATGTAAATTTAAATTTTTTTCTTTGATTTCCTTGCACATGTTGAGCACTTAGCCTACTTATATGGTTTTGAATGCTTAGAACTGGATTATATTATCTAGATGTTTGTTGTCACTCCGATAGGCTTAAGATTTGATTTGAAAGTTGAACTGCATGAGAGTCTGTAATGTTTTACTTGGGAGAAAAATCATGTTTATTAGCCTGCAAAGAAAAGAAAATAGGGAAAGAAAAAAAAAAATGATGAGAAAAGAAAAGAGAAAAAAAATGAAAAAAAATGCTCCACTTTCTTGAGAGCATTAGTTAACCAGAGGCATTCATGACACCCATCGTTTGCCTTTGCATGAAAGCGTTGGAAAGAAATGAGCATGCCTCGGCAACCTGAAAGATGAGGCGCTCGTAGTTAGATGCTTTCATCACTAATGTTGGCAAGCCAGAACGAAGGCGCTACATCTAAAAGGATTCTAAATATATATATATATATATATATATATATATATATATATATATATATGCAAGTTTGGGGGAGGCATACCCCGTTGTTTCAAGCACCTTAGTTGGATATTGCTTTCTTGATTGTTGGAAAGCTGGATAATTAGAGCTTAGGGCTAGTGTAGGGGGAAGATGAACTGAGGATTCTGTAAACATTTTCTAGGCTAGTAAAGACCTAATAAGGAAGCTCGCACACACACACGCAAGGGATGAAGAGTTTAAATTTAAATTTTATGATGAATGAATGTGTTTTAATATTTCCTTTAATTGATTAGAATTCATTATTTTGATCATTGAGCTTAGAGTTATGCATTTGCAATAGTTGATTCATATATATGGTTTTAGCTTTGCTCGGGACTAGCAAAGGTTTAAGTTTGGGGGTGTGATGACATGCATAAATGTCATCATTTTCCTATTAATTTTAGCTAGTTTTATGCTTGAATTGTGTACTTTAATGTTATTTTATGTTTAAAATTCAAAAAACCGAGCAAAGGAAGCAAAACCAGAATTTTGAGAGATTTTGGATGATTTTGGAGACTTTTTGAGCAATTTGGAGAATTACATTGATGATCCGAGTCCAAAAGCCCAAAAAGAACGAGTTAGAAGCCCAAATTCATGAATTCCAAGCCTAAAATTATCAAGTTGGGTCCAGAAAATAGCCCAATATCCATTTCAAGAAGCATTTGCCACAAAGAAAGTGAAGGAGGCCCGAAATTCCATGCAAAATCGGGCCATTCTAGAAGATTCAGGGCCTAGCGTCGAGACGCTCAGCCTTGAGCGTCCTGACGCTAGGCAGCTATGCGGAAAGCTCCAGAAAGGGGGTAGCGTCTCGACGCTGTCCATGTAGCGTCGCGAAGCTACGCCTGCTGGGAGCCTATTAAAGGAGCCTTTTGCAACCAAGTTTTGTGTACCGATTTATGGGTTTTCACCCCATTCTAGAATCCACACTAAAATTGGGGTTTTTGGGAGAGTTTTAGAGCTTTGTTGAAGATCGTTGGAGCTCGGGATCGAAGGAGGTCGGCGCGGGATCGAGGAGATTGACACTTTTATGAGCATTTCTCTTCCCTTTTCCTTTATGTTTTAGTTTCTAGAATTGTTGTGATTAGGAATTATTGAATTTTAGTGATTATGAGTAGTAAATTTCTAAATTCTATGAGATTGATTTAGATGTTGAACTTTTGCTTGATTAATGAATTTATTTGGTTTAATTGTCATTATTGTTCATTTGTGCATTTTCTCCATAATGCTTTTAATCAACTGATCACTGATTAAATGAATCGTTACTAAGTGGAAACTCGACGGAGAGAAGCTTAGACTAGAACTGAATGCATGACTAACGTTTATTTACCCTGGTGACACGGGACAAGATAAATAACGTTACATGTTGTATTGAAGGGTCGTAATGCCATGCTAAGTAAATAAAGATGAGACTGAAAGGAGATTCTTTATTGAAAGGTATGAGATAGGAGGAGACCGACAGGAGAGTCCTTGTCATTAGGCTTATAGACTTATGAATCAAATGATTAGTTAATGCATATTAGTTAATTGATTAAGCATTAAAGGTCCAATTGATGAAATCAACCACTCTAGAATTATCCCTCCAAATTGTGTCTCCATTTACCTTTTGCTTTCTAGATTAGCTTTATGTTATTCTTTTCGGCATTAGATTTTTTTCTCTAAATAAAGCTAAGCAAGATTATTCGTGGTAATTAATTGAATAAATCCAATCTCTGTGGAGACGATACTCTATACTCAAAATCACTATATTACTTGGGACGACCCGTACGCTTATGGTGTAAAAATCGTGCAACAGTTTCCAAGAGCATAAGCGGAGACTAGTTTCAGCACCAGTACTCACAGTACTCGATGGTTTAGGAGAATTTGTTATTTACAGTGATGCCTCAAAGAAAGGACTAGGTTGTGTGTTAATGTAGCATGGTAAGGTCATTGCTTACACATCTCGTCAGCTGAAAGATTATGAAAAGAACTACTCGACCCATGACTTGGAATTAGTAGCAGTGGGTTTTTCCTTGAAGATTTGGAGGCACTATCTATACGAAGAGAAAATCCAAATTTTCACAGACCACAAAAGTTTGAAATACCTCTTCACCCAGAAGGAGTTGAATATGAGGCAACAGATATGGCTGAAATTAGTAAAAGACTACAATTGTGACATCCAGTACCACCCAGGCAAGGCAAATGTAGTCGTAGATGCCCTCAATAGGAAGACTGCTCATACGTCTACTTTGATTACTACTCATGCTCATATATTGGATGACTTGGAATGTGAAGAGATAAGTTGCAGTGGGACCGATTTGGGTTGAAAATGAGCTAAATCAAAGAAAAATGACTAAATTACCCTTAGTCAAAATGATTAAACGTTTTAATTTGACTATAATATTGTTGAAGGCCAAACCAATGTCGAGACCCTCAAAAACGCTGCAAAAACGCTGGTTTCCCGAGAAGTAGCGTTGAGACGCTACGGATGCAAGACGCGGGCCAAATTACCGTCAGTGTCGAGATGCTGTCGACGATTTATAAATACCCACTTTTTCGTTTTAGGTCAGATCATCTCGGAATTCTGTCATTTTTCTCCCATTCTCTCTCAATTTCTCTGTACTTTCTTTTTTTCTCTTAGTTTAGTATTATTTAGGGTCGATTAATGATTTGGCTTGTTCATGGTCGTCTAAGCTCAGATTGTTGTAAACGGGACATCGGTTGTAAGTATGATTTTTATTTCATGAGATTTCTAATCCTTCTTGCATGATTTACTGTATTGATTGTTGTTTAGACTCCATGACTCATAAATTTAGCAATGTTAGTATAGATTGACAACATCGCCACAACTTGTTAAATTAGTTGGCTAATTAAAGTAGCGAATAAGTCTAAGCAGGTAGCGATTTGGCATGTTATCCCAAGTTTACCGAATCACATGAAAGATCTAAAGTCTAAATATTTGTTTGATGTTAATTTAGGCTTTTCCTAGTTAACTTAGAGCATCCTAACCAACATCGTTCCTAATGCAATCGATTAGTAGTTGATGTGCACAAGAGCAAACCTGATTTCTAGCCAATATGCGAGAAAAAGTATTTCGGCATCATAAATATCCAGCAGACACTCGATAAACAATCCTCTTAAATCAAAAGGGTCGGGCGTGTAGTGCCAACCAAGTCTCAGCTTCTGATTGTCTTCTGCCCCATGCATCATTTATCCTGATGAAGAATCCCCTAAATCGGAAAAGGCGGTCATTTTAAGTAGCTTCAGTCACCACTCCAACCGTTGTGCCTAAATTCAGGGGAGGTTTTTTGTTTCCCTTTCTTTTTTGTCCCTTATGTTTGCATGCTTAGATTACATTGAGGACAATGTATGATTTAGGTTGGGGGTGGTTAGCACTGCATGCTAGTGGTGTCTAGGTTGAGTCTTGATGCACCTGAGGATCAGACAATATTTTATATGCATGTTATGTTTCTATATTTGTTGCTCCTTGATTGAGGCCATGCATCTGAGCATTGGACCTAATGTTTTAGAAAAACTTTAAATTTTTAGCATGATTGTTGAGATTGTGTTGGGATTTCAATCAATTATGATCATTTCCTCATGTGCATTTATGATCTTTCTTTTGTTTTTGTTGAAGTGAAGTAGGTTAGCAGAATTTTGAACCTTTTTAAAATTTTTCTTGAGTTTTTCTTGCATGATTTGAGCACTTGGCCTTTCCCTTTAGTTAGTCTTGAAGGTTTAGGATAGCTTTATGAGTTCCATAGATCTGTTGTCACCCCGATAGATGTAAGGTTAAGCTAGGAAGTCTAATTTTTTTTTTTTTTTGCAAATTAGTGTGTGAACCTTGCCTAGGAAAAATAAAAGAATATGTGCCTGCTTGAGAAAAAGAAAATGAGTGGTAAAATGAGTAAGTGAGCGCGAGCATAAAAGAAAAATTTTATGTTCGTCTTCCTTGTTTTATTTTTCAGAAAAAAACATGTTTTGCAATGTTCATGAGTGATAAGAGGTAAAAAGAGCTGCCTGCAGTGAGATCAGTTAGGCTAACCAAGGGTTAAACTCGAGTTATGGGGTCCATGCATTGTAGTGTGAAAGCTAGTGCCTCGCCTTAAAAAGAATGCAAAAGATAAAGAAAAAGGAATTCCTTGTTTATATTCCAGGCACCTAGGTAATGAGAAAGCAACCTAATTTGTTCCATTTAGCCTTTTAAGTGAGACCTTAGTACTAGTGTAGGGGGAAGATAGGTGGAGGATCTTATAAATCATTCCTGGGCTAGTAAGGGCTGCCTTAGGAGAGGCTAAACACACACACACACACACGAGAATATTCTTGGAAAAGTTTTGATTTGTCTCATAATTTGTTGGCATGCATTAGCTTCTCTTGGCAAAAGGTTTAGCATAAGTAGCACAAGGATTTGATCATGATAAATTTCAATACTTTAATCTCTACCATTCATATTATATAGTTTTAGGCTTGCTCGAGGACTTGCAAGATTTAGGTTTGGGTGATTTGATGAGATTTCTAATCCTTCTAGCATGATTTACTGCATTAATTATTGTTTAGACTTCGTGACTCATAAATTTAGCAATGTTAGTAGAGATTGACAACCTCGCCACAGCTTGTTAAGTTAATATGCTAATTAAAGTAGAGAATAGGTCTAAGCACGTAGCGATTTGGCGTGTTATCCCAAGTTTAGCGAATGGCATGAAAGATCTAGAGTCTAAATATGTGTTTGATGTTAATTTAGGCTTTTCCTAGTTAACTTAGAGCATCCTAATCATCATCGCTCTTAATGCAATCAATTAGTAGTTGATGTGCACGATTAGCTTATTAATTGGTTAGGAGCAGTCTCGATGCTTTGGTCGGACTTAGTAATTTAGAGATATTACGGCTTGCTGGCTTTTCCAGTTTAGTCGATTAGGTTTTCAATTGGTAAATTAATTTTCTTGATAATCGATGACTGAAATAAATCATACTGAAACCCGAACTTCTTTGATTACAATGATCTTCGTGGTACGATTAACCTGCCCGTCTTTATTTTCTACATTTTATTTTCCTGCAATTTATTTTTCCTCGTTTTCAATCATTTTCTCAAATCTCCCCCCTTTCAGCTACATATAAACATAAAATAACGTGGAAATAAAACCAACTGTTCCCTATGATCGACCCCGACCACTACTGCTACAAGTTAGCTTTAGGTGTCAGTGATTATAAATTTATTTGACACTCGGAGCCTCGACAACTCCAGCCCGTCAAGGGGTTTGAAACAGGGGTCTCGGGTAAAACTGTTGCGGCTGAAATGTTTGAGGTTGGGTAGGAAAAGTTTGTGGATAAGGAAAAAATCCAGTAGAAGGTTGGGTATTTGGATTGAAGGGAGGGAAAAGTCACATGGGAGGTTGAACATTTGGTTGAAGAGGAGGTTGAGCTTGATTTTGGTTTCGATTTTGATTAGCAGCAAGAGGACAAATCAGGGGAAGGTATCAACGAGAGAGTTTTACACTTGATTTTGAATAGGAGTTACCACCATTTGTTGTAATCAGAGTATTGGGAGACACCACGGGAGTAGTCTGCTGACGGGAAGAAGAGGAGGAAGATGAAAAACCTTCTTCAATAGCCATTTTTGGAAGAGGGAGATGAGCTCAAAGCTCTGATACCATAAAAAGGGTATTGAAAAGGAGGAGAAATTTGTAGATTTTATTCAATGATTAAATGTCTAAATAGGGCAATGAACAGTGCCAAATATAAAGCAATACAAGAGAACATATGGAGCAATTATGATAGGCTATACTACTAACAAACTTTACAATAAAAAAATCAAAGAAATAACCTAAATATTCTAATGGTAAATGACATTTTATCAGCTTGTAATTGAACCATTTTTTTAATTATGTTGTCCTTACAGTATGTTATAACTAAAAATTTCCTAAAAACAACTCATTGGTTGAACGAAGCCAACAATAGTTCCTCGAGCATGGCTACACGAAGCATTGGCTACTCCATTCTTGTAAGTCAGCTTTACATCTTCCAACTTTATCCCCGTGCAAGGAAACTTTGGGCTACAATCAAATTTCACGGCGACCTGCTTGGCCGATGTCCCATGGATTTCGTGATATGCCACATCGCTAACTTTAATTCCAGAAGCCTATTCAATGGTTAGAAACAAAATATAAAAGTTTAGACCTATCCTTGTATATATATGTGTGTGTGTATGTATGTATGTATATAGTTGTATAGATATCAATATGAACCTGTCCAGGACAATCTTTATTGTGGGGGTAGTAATTTTGATCGATGATGATAGGATACCTGACGTTATCCATTATGAGATGTTGAAAACGAATGTTTCTTGCAAACCCACTACTTGATATTCCCCTACTTTTTATTCTGGCCCCATTTTGAGTGTTGATAAATCTAGAAGATTTAACTATCACGTTCTGAACGCCATCCTCCTTCAAGTTTCTTCCTAAACTCCCAATGCTGCACCAACCAATTAAACACACACCATCTATTTCTCATTAGGAATCCAAAAAAGAACCCAAACACTTGATAACAATTTAAGAAGTACCTAATTCCATGACCAGGTCCACAAGCAACATTCTCAATCCACAAATTGGAGGTGGCAGGGCCCATCGAGATACAATCATCGCCAGTGCTGATATTGGAGTTGAGGATGGTGACATAAGATGACAACCCTATGTGAATGCCATCGGTGTTTGGACTGTTGCCAGCGGCCGAGACCTTTAGTCCTTGCAATTTCACATTTCGACACTCATTCACTACTATGTGGAAAAGCTGACTATCCAGTGAGGTTAATCCACTTATCATTATGTTTTGTGAATTGGTAAATTTCAGTGACTGCACATGTCCAAAACAAAAGTTGTTTTGAAATTAGAGAGCAAAATCAGTATCGTGGAAAGGGAAGTATATCAAATTGAGAGGATGTGTAATAAGTTTTTTTTGTTAATATTTTATTTATCCTTTGTTTATTGTTATTTATAAGATTTAATAAATTAAATTGAGTTATTAATACACATAAAATAAAAATATTAAAACGTTTCAAAACCATTCCAAATTGTTTTTTTTTTTAAAATAGTAGATATCATGGTTTTTTAATAAACTGAAAGGTGTTTATCTTACATTATACCGCATACATACATACTACATTCAATAGAAACAATTTTTTATTTTTTTATTTTTGAAACAGTTCAATAGAAAAAATTTGATACATAATTAACCTTACCTTTTAAATAAATAAATTTTAGTAGGAAAACATATTGTTAATTAAAATAGTAGTATATATAAAGTTAGATTTGTATACCGTGGCTCCACGAGGACAATTCTTGCCAGAATGTTTACAATCCCACAACCCAGTTCCTTGTCCATCAAGAACGCCACCTAGGATAGTAACACCATTAACAAGATGAAATTTGATCCAATTTTGAGGGTCGGTGACATGGAAGTCTGACGGAGCCACGAGAGTGCCATCAATGCGTATGGTGATTGCATTGTTGTTGCATGGCCCTTTAAAAGTTACACTATGGAGATAGAATTTGCCCTTCGGTACGTAGATAGCTGCTACTTGAGAAGAGCTACAAGCACGTTCCCATGCTAATTGAAAGGCCTTGGATGAGTCGATTTTTGCATCAGGTTTGTCTCCAAAATTGACAACATTAAATGTCAATTGAGTGGCAAGGGCTGAGTTAAAGAAGATAATGACTAATAGTAAGAGAAGACACAAACTTGTATGAAGAGCCATTTGTGATATTTTGTTACAAAGTGTTTCTGTTATTTTTGATAGAGCAAGAATGGTTAGTATAATTTCCAGTTGTATATTTAGAGACTGAGGTGTATGATGACGTGTCTCTGAGTTGGACTCATTCTCGAAGCTTCCTTGGCTGTTAGAAAAGAATTCTTTCCCATGTGAGGAAATAATTCTTTTATGCTTAGCACGAGCCCTTCACGTGATGTGGAGGTCCTTTTATCTGCCTCAAAGATTCAGATGGCAGGTAGAGCGTGAGTAAGCAGAGGGAGGAAACCTGGAGAGTGAGGCTGAAGAAAACAGAGGAAGAAGGCGAGGTATTCTTCTTGAGTGATTTGTGAGCTTTGGTGAGTGAGGATTTCACTGTATTATTGAGCTAAAGTAATAGCTCCGCAGAGAGGGGTTTTCATCTGGGTTTGAAAGAAAACATTCCTCTGTAATCAGTGTGGTTGATTTCATGTCTTAATTACTAGTGGCTAAAGTGGATGTAGACCCAATCTTGGGTTGAACCACTATAAAATTGTTGGTGTGAATCTCTCCTCTTCCCTTTACTTCTCATTTTATTCTTCTTCATATCTGCTGTGTTAATGAGTTGTTTTTAAACTCTGTGTTGCCGAGGGTCTGAATAACAACAAGTGGTATCAGAGCATCCAAGGAGAATCGATTAGGGCATCAGACTCAAAAATGGTAGCAAGGTTTGAGGTGGAGAAATTCGATGGTAAAGGCGACTTCTCACTCTGGAAGAAGAAGATGAGAGCTCTGCTTGTGCAACAGAAAGTGTCAAGGGTACTAGATGATGCTAAAGCTTTAGCCGCAGAGAAATCTGAAAAGGAGTTGAAAGAGATGGAGGATATCGCCTTTAGCACGGTAATTATGTATCTCTCTGATAATGTGCTTAGGCAAATCCATGATGCTACTACTGCTTCTGAAGTATGGGCTAAGCTTGATAAAATTTATTTGACAAAGTCTTTGACAAATAAATTGTATTTGAAGGAAAGGTTCTTTGGTTTTCGAATGGGTAGTTCTAAGGATTTAGAACAAAATCTAGATGACTTTAATAAAATTACCCTTGATCTGAACAATATTGAAGAAAAAGTGGCTGATGAAAACAAAGCAATAATTCTTGTAAACTCTCTGCCCGAGTCTTTTAATGAAGTGAAAAGTGCCATTAGATATGGAAGGGATAGTTTATCTCTTGATATTGTACTTAGTGCTTTAAGGTCCAGAGAATAAGAAAACTAGTTCTAAAGATGGTAAGGCACACATGAGTAGGGGCAGAACTGAAAAGAGAAACACTGACCAAAGCACAAATAGAAGTAAGTCCAAATCATACCGTGGTAGGTCTAAGTCTCAAGGGAAGACTAAACGATGCTATTACTGTCATAAGGAAGGCCACATTCGTAGAAATTGTTACGAATTGAAAAATAAGAGAAAGAATGAAAATAATAAACCTGAAGAATCAAGTAATGCTAATATGACCGAAGGGTATGAGTCAGCTAAAGTCCTAGCCGTGTTAGTTGAGTCAACCGAATTAGAGAGGATCTTAGACTCTGGTTGCTCGTTTCACATGACACCTAACCGACACTGGTTCCAAGAGTTTCAACCTGTTAGTGAAGGAAAAGTTCTGTTAGGCAATCACCAAGAGTGTAGTGTCAAAGGGATAGGCACGGTCCAAGTCAAGATGTTTGATAACCAAGTTCGTGTCCTAACTTCTGTGAGATACGTTCCTGAGTTGAAAAGAAGTTTGTTGTCTCTAGGAGAATTTGACAAGGCCGGTTATATTTGTAAACTATAAAATGGTACTCTTAAAATTATTAAGGGTGCAATGGTCAAATTGAGAGGGAAGTTAGAAAAGGGGTTGTATCATCTTGAAGGCAGTACAGTGATAGGGACTGCTGTTGTAACTTCTCTTAAGGAACAACAAGCTGCCAAATTATGGCACAAAAGGCTTGGACATGTGAGTGAAAAAGGCCTAATAAAATTGAAGAAACAGGGATTGCTAGGAGATACAGTACTTGGTGCTTTAGAGATGTGTGAACATTGTGTTATGGAAAACAAACCAGAGTATCATTTGGTAAAGGAAAACATACTACCAAAGAGATACTAGAATATGTTCATTCTGACCTTTGGGGGCCCGAGAAAACACCCTCTTTAGGTGGAGCAAAGTATTTTTTGTCCATCGTTGATGACTACTCTAGGCGTGTTTGGGTATATCCTTTAAAAGGTAAGCATGAAACTTTTATAAAATTCAAACAGTGGAAGCTCCTTGTTGAAAATCAGACTGGTAAAAGGGTTAAATGTATAAGAACTGATAATGGTTTAGAATATTTATCCATGAGTTTAAAGAAATGTATAATAACAGTGGCATAGAGAGACACTACACTGTTAGAGGTACTCCCCAACAAAATGGTTTAGCCGAACGTATGAATTCTCTTCTTGAGCGTGTAAGGTGTTTGATGTCAAATGCAAATCTTCCAAAGAAATTTTGGGGTGAGGCAGTAGTGACAACAGCTTACTTAATTAATAGAAGCCCATCTACTGCGATCAACTTTAAAACACCAATGGAAGCATGGTCAGGACATCCTCCAAACTTGTCAAATCTCAAAGTTTTTGGATGTCTTGCATATGCTCATTCAAAAGAAGGGAATTTAGATTATCGAGCTAAAAGATGTGTTTTCCTTGGTTATCCTCATGGGGTAAAAGGATATAGACTTTGGTGTCTTGAAACGGGAGAGGAAAAATGCTTTATTAGTAGAGACGTTGTCTTTGATGAAACTAAAATAGCATTTGAAAATGTTGAGCATTATGGATGTCAAAAAGAGGCAGATTGAAGCTCTTTTGATATGGAACTAGAAGGTTCACAACCTCCTATACTAAACATAAAGCATGAAGTAAAAACTAAACCTAAAGTTGAAGCTACTAAACAAGAAGTAGAAACTGAAAATTCTCAAGATAATTTAAAGAATTATCAATTAGCTAGGGACCGAGAAAGAAGACAGATTAGGCCACCTGCTAGATATGCTAATGCAGATATTGTGTACTATGCGCTGAATACTGAAATAAATGATGGTTTAGATGAACCTGAAACATGAGGCTGCCATGAAATCACCTGAAAAGAGTAAATGGTTGGCTGCAATGGAAGAGGAAATTAATTCTTTGCACAAAAATGAAACCTGGCAGCTTGTTGGTAAACCACAAAAGCAGAAACTAGTGGGTTGTAAATGGATCTTTAAAGTAAAAGAGTCCATAAATGAAGGTGAACCAAAACGTTATAAGGCTCGGCTAGTTGCTAAGGGTTTTACTCAAACAGAGGGAATAGATTACAATGAGATATTTTCTCCTATTGTGAGACACTCTTCTATTCGAATTTTACTTTCGATAACTGCTACTTTTGATTTAGAACTTGAGTAGCTGGATGTAAAAACGACCTTTTTACATGGGGATCTTGATGAAACAATTTACATGAGACAACCAACAGGCTTTGTGGAAGAGGAAGGTAAAGTTTGCTTTCTTAAAAAGGCTTTATATGGCCTTAAGCAATCTCCTCGCCAATGGTACTTAAAGTTTGATTCTTTTATTGCTTCCTGTGGTTTGAACGAAGTAAGTTAGACCATTGTGTTTACATAAAGCATGTTGTGAATAGATCCTCAGTATATCTACTGCTGTATGTAGATGACATGTTGATAGCAAGTGCTGATAAAACTGAAATCTCTAGAATTAAATCATCTCTTAAATCTGTGTTTGATACGAAAGAGCTTGGAGTTGCAAAACGTATTTTGGGAATTGATATAGAAAGAGATAGAAAACAAGGTTGGTTGAAATTATCTCAAAGTTCGTATGCATTTAAAATGCTTAAAAGGTTTGGCATGTTGCAAGCAAAACCAGTAGCTATTCCATTGGCCAAGCATTTTAAATTGTCTTCATCACAATGTCCAAATACTAAGAAAGAAAAGAGTCAGATGGTAAATGTCCCTTATGCTAATGCCGTGGGAAGCCTGATGTATTTAATGGTATGCATGAGACCTGATTTAGCTCACTGTTTAAGTGTTGTAAGCAGGTTTATGGCAAATCCAGGATTGGAACATTGGCGTGCAGTGAAATGGATTATGAGGTATGTTAAAGGGACTCCTTATCATGGACTGGTTTATAACAAACTTACTGTTGTTGATACAAAACTGAAAGGTTTCGTAGATGCAGATTATGCAACCGATTATGATAAAAGAAGGTCACTTTCAGGTATGGTATTCACCTTCTTTAGAAACACAGTAAGTTGGAAATCCAATTTGCAATCTGTTGTGGATTTATCAACCACAGAAGCCGAGTATATGGCTGCTACAGAAGGTATTAAAGAATCTCTTTGGCTAAAAGAATTTTTTTCTGAACTGCTTCCAAAGTGCTATCTATCTGTCTAAGAATAATACCTTTCATGAAAGAACTAAACATATAGATATAAGGTTTCATTTTCTTAGAGATGTTGTCAATGAAGGAAAAATCATGTTGGTTAAGATAAAAACTAAAGAAAATCCTGCTGACGCGTTTACTAAGGTCGTGACTGCTGCAAAACTTGAGAGTTGCATGAATACTCTCAAGCTTGTGTTCGGTAAGTAACGACAGGTGATTAAGCCACTTATTAATACTGTTTATTCTTACTCTATCAAGGTGGAGAATTGTTGTTTTTGATAGAGCAAGAATGGTTAGTATAATTTCCAGCTGTATATTTAGAGACTGAGGTGTATGATGATGTGTCTCTGAGTTGGACTCATTCCCAAACCTTCCTTGGCTGTTAGAAAAGAATTATTTCCCATGTGAGGAAATAATTCTGTTATCCTTAGCACGAGCCCTTCACTTGATGTGGAGGTCCTTTTATCTGCCTCAAAGATTCAGATGGCAGGTAGAGTGTGAGTAAGAAAAGGGAGGAAACCTGGAGAGTGAGGCTGAAGCAAACAGAGGAAGAAGGCGAGGTATTCTTCTTGAATGATCTGTGAGCTTGGGTGAGTGAGGATTTCACTGTATTATTGAGCTGAAATAATAGCTCCGCTGAGAGGGGTTTTCATCTGGGTTTGAGAAAAAACATTCCTCTGTAATCACTGTGGTTGATTTCAAGTCTTAATTACTAGTGGCTAAAGTGGATGTAGACCCAATCTTGGGTTCAACCACTATAAAATTGCTGGTGTGAATCTTTCCTCTTCCCTTTACTTCTCATTTTATTCTTCTTCATATCTGATGTGTTAATGAGTTGTTTTTAAACTCTATGTTGCCGAGGGTCTGAATAACAACAGTTTCCAAATGTTAAGAGAGTTTGAAGTTGAGGATGTGGAGAAGTTGAATGGGTTTGAAGGCCTTATATAGGAAGATGTTATGACGAAAAACAGTAACAACGTAACAAGAATGAAAGGGCAAAGAGAAACAACACATAGATATACGTGGTTCACTAACGGAGTGTTAGCTATGTCCACGGGCAGAGGGAGAGAACGATCTTATTATGTGAGGAGTATTCAGAATACAGAGATTAGGGCAAAAATAGGTTTAGAGGGTTTATATATGGCACCACTTTTAACCCTAACATAATAGGCCCAAAATAAAAGCCCAAAACGAAAAATCATATCTAATCCCTATACATAATTTAGCTTAGGGGGTGTTGCCCTCGTACCCCCACCAGGCGCTTCGCCACTGGACCCCGACTCGCTGACTGGGCAGCGAGACCCCCGTACTGGGTCGTTCGGAGCGCTTCATATTAGATTCAAGGCATATTGATAACTGCCCAAAAGGTAGTTATTTAGGCCTCATTTATATAGGGATTTGTGTGTCTTTTGTGTTTAATAGGGTTGGTTTTAGATATATATTATATGTTTTAACCCATTTGGAAGAATGGAAGCCTTGGAAATTACTTTGTGCAGATTAGGCTGCTGGGCGACTTGAGGAAGCAAATTTTGTGCTGCAGCAAAACTGGGAGCAGAACTGCCACATCACACCTCGTTAGCCAACTTCATGAACCGACTTCTGTTGAGTTATTTTCGGGATATAGGAGCAAGGAGAGCCCTACACGTGTCCAAGTTGACCTAATTCAAGCCTTCTATCCTTCTATAAAAGGAAGTAGTCGTCCAAGTCAAAACCATTCCATGTTTCCTTGGAAGCCGAGTAGTATAGAGAGGTTAGAGACCACTAGAAGACCATCATCCGCAAGCTGATTAAGGAGATTATTATTTTCTTTATTGTCCTGTGATTATGGACATGCCTACTCAGACTGTAATTCGTGTTTCCATACCTATTATGAACTAAGTAGCTTAGGTGTTGGTTAGGAATAATGTGATTGTTGTGCTTCATCTTTAGTAATATATTGACTATCGCATTTTGGTTAATTGTTGTGCTTATTTCCATTTTATGTCCGTCTGGCCAGCCGGTGTGAATACCTCTCTCTAGTTTCAGAGATGATTTAGAGAGTGTGTGGCAATTATCCACACTACGATCATTGTGTATTGGTGAATGCCAGTGACTGAGCTAGGGATAGCCAGTTGCCTAGTGCTCGATCCGTCGTACTTCATTGGGGTTGAAACACATCCCAAAAGATCCGAAGTTCCGGGAGGAATCTGCTAATAATACTGTGAGAAATGCATGATCAATAATATTGCTAGAGCATCTTTTAAAACAATCACTAAATCCTAACCAGCGCCTGTCTCTAATCTGTCTGCCTATTTGTTTACTTGTTGTTCTGTCATTTATTTTGCTTCAGCATAATTCTTATAAAACCAAATCATTTTTACCATCTTTGAAACCATTAGAAAGTTACACAAAATAGATAAAGTGGAAGCTAATTCAAGACTCGGATTGACAATATTACTTGTTGCAGACTGTGTATGCTTGCACAGGAATTCTAGAGTCTTTTTATACCATATTTCTACTCACTTGAATAAGTTTTTATCTGATTTGTTTTGTGTATGTGTTTTAGTGGTTTGGTGCTAGAACTTTTTGATTGTTTCTTTTGTTTTTTGAGGTGTTAGCTAGGTGCATGAGCGATCCACCTGGGGTAAGGTTCGAGCTTGATCCAGAAATTGAGAGGACATTCAGGATTAGAAGGAGAGAGCAGCGCAGAAACCAGATGGAGAACGTGTCGCGTCTTCCGCAGGGTCCTAAAGGTCCAGCAGACCCCAGAATCGTTTGCTGCAGCAAAACCCACTGTTTGAACAAAATGAGCAGCAAAATAATCAGGTTGAGAATCCTATCTTGATAGCGAACGATAGGACCAGAGCCATTCGAGCGTATGCTATCCCAATTTTTAATGAGTTGAATCCAGGGATTGCACGTCCCCAAATCCAAGCGGCGAATTTTGAAATGAAACCAGTAATGTTTCAGATGTTGCAAACTGTGGGACAATTCCATGGTTTGTCATCTGAAGATCCTCATTTACATCTTAAGTCTTTTCTAGGAGTTAGTGATTCTTTTGTAATTCAAGGAGTGCCTAGGGATGCCCGTAGATTAACTTTGTTCCCGTATTCTCTTAGAGATGGAGCAAAGGCATGATTAAACTCTTTTACTCCAGGATCAATTAGGACATGGGATGAGTTAGCTAAAAACTTTTTGAGTAAATATTTCCCACCTAATAGAAATGCTAAATTAAGGAGTGAAATAGTAGGGTTTAGGCAACTTGAGGATGAGACTTTTAGTGAGGCTTGGGAAAGGTTTAAGGAGCTTTTGCGAAAGTGTCCCCACCATGGTTTACCTCATTGTATTCAAATGGAAACATTTTACAATGGTTTAAATGGAGTAACCCAAGGTATGGTTGATGCTTCAACTGGAGGGGCCCTTTTGGCAAAGACTTTTGATGAAGCCTATGAAATTTTAGAAAGAATATCTACTAATAGTTGTCAGTGGTCGGATGTTAGAGGCACAAATAAAAAGGTTAGGAGTGTATTAGAGGTTGATGGTGTGTCCACCATTAGGGGTTATCTTGCTATGATTGCTAATGCTCTTAAGAATGTGACAGTGATTAGTCATCAGCAGCCACCAGCTATGGAGCCTACTGCAGTGGTGAACCAAGTGGTAGAAGAAGCATGTGTCTTTTGTGGTGAAAATCACAACTACGAGTTTTGCCCCCACAATCTAGCTTCTGTGTTTTTTGTAGGTAATCAGAGGAATAACCCTTATTCTAACTTTTGTAATCCAGGTTGGCGCAACCACCCCAACTTCGCATAGAGAGGACAAGGAAGCAGTGCACAAGCACAACAAAAGGTGAACCAGCCGGGATTGGCTAAAGCACAGGTATTGCCCCAGCAAAATAAGCAGGCTTTGCCCCAGAAAAATTCGGGAAGTTATCTCGAGGCGATGATGAAAGAATTTATGGCTCGTACAGATGCCGCAATTCAAAGTAATCAAGCTTCGATGAGAGCCCTGGAATTGCAAGTGGGTCAGCAAGCTAATGAGCTGAAGGCAAGGCCTCAAGGGAAACTTCCCTCGGATACTGAACACCCTCGAAGGGAAGGTAAGGAGCAGGTAAAGGCAGTGACAATTAGGAGTGGTGAGCCACTAGAAGAGCCTAGTAAAGCCTAGAGTGTAAATAAAAATAGTGATAAAAATGGTGATGTTGTAGTTGAGAAAGAGTTGGAGATTGGTCAGGGTGCTGGAGGCAACAAGAAAAATGCTGGAGCATCTGGTTCTGTTCCAGATGTGGAACCACCTTATGTGTCGCCCCCACCTTATGTACCACATCTACCTTTTCCACAAAGGCAAAAGCCTAAGAATCAGGATGGTCAATTTAAAAAGTTTTTAGAGATTCTTAAGCAGTTGCATATAAATATCCCTCTAGTAGAAGCTATAGAGCAAATGCCTAATTATTCAAAATTTCTTAAGGATATTTTAACTAAAAAGAAGAGGTTAGGTGTGTTTGAAACTGTATCTCTTACTGAGGAATGTAGTGTTATTCTTAAGAATGGGCTACCACCCAAGGCTAAGGATCCAGGATCATTTACCATACCCGTGTCTATAAGTGGAAAAGAGTTAGGTAGAGCACTCTGTGATTTAGGTGCAAGCATTAACCTTATGCCTCTTTCGGTCTATCGAAAGCTAGGTATTGGTGAAGCTAGGCCTACCACAGTCACACTCCAATTAGCTGATAGATCTATCACATATCCAGAGGGTAAAATTGAGGATGTCTTAGTAAAAGTGGATAAATTCATATTTCCAGTTGATTTTATTATTTTAGACTATGAGGCTGATAAAGATGTCTCAATTATTCTAGGTCGTCCATTTTTGGCTATTGGTAGGGCATTAATAGATGTTCAGAAAGGGGAGTTAACGATGAGAGTTTGTAATGAGGAAGTAAAATTTAATGTGTTTAAAGCCATGAAGTATCCAGACGAAATGGAGGATTGCTCCTTCATTAGGATTCTGGAGAGAACAGTTATTGAGACAGCAATAAAGGATTCAGCTAGTAAGCATTCGGAAGAGCATGGAGAGGTTAGTGTAGAGGATTTAGATGTTTGTTTGTTAGAAAGAAAAAATGAAAAAGATTTATTTAGGTATGAGGATGTTTTTGAGTCTTTAGATTTAGATTAAAGGAAGGCTCCTCCTATTAAGCCATCCCTGATTGAGGCACCTACTCTAGATTTGAAGCCTTTGCCGGATCATCTAAAGTATGTGTATCTTGGGGAAGGTAAGACGTTGCCCATTATTGTTGCATCAGACTTAATGTCGGAGCATGAAGAGGCCTTAATAAAATTGTTGCAGCAATACCGCAAGGCTATAGGTTGGACGTTGGCTGACATTTAGGGAATTAGCCCATCTTTTTGTATGCACAAAATCACTCTAGAGGAGGGATCCTTTAGGAGTATTGAGCAACAAAGAAGGTTTAACCCTGCAATGAAAGAGGTTGTAAAAAAGGAGGTGATTAAATGGTTGGATGCTGGGATCATTTATCCAATTGCCGATAGCAATTGGGTGAGCCCTATCCAATGTGTTCCTAAGAAAGGAGGTGTCGCTGTGGTGAGCAATAAAGACAATGAGTTAATCCCAACCAGGACAGTAACTGGCTGGAGGGTTTGCATGGACTACAGGAGGCTTAATAAAGCTACCCGTAAGGACCATTTCCCTCTACCATTTATTGATCAGATGTTGGATAGATTGGTTGGTCAGGCCTACTACTGTTTCTTAGAAGGTTATTCTGGGTATAACCAGATTACCATTGCTACTGAGGATCAGGAAAAAACCACTTTCACCTGCCCTTATGGGACATTTGCTTTTAGGCGAATGCCTTTTGGCCTTTGCAATGCTCCAACAACATTTCAGCGGAGTATGTTGGCAATTTTTTCTGATATGATTGAGTCCACTGTCGAGGTATTCATGGACGATTTTTTGGTGTTTGGAGGGTCTTTTCAGAGTTGTTTAGAAAATTTACGTAAAGTACTGAAAAGATGTGAGGATACCCATCTAGTCCTTAATTGGGAAAAATGTCACTTCATGGTGAAGGAGGGCATAGTGTTAGGTCATAGGATTTCTAAGAATAGTCTAGAAGTTGATAGAGCAAAAATAGAGGTGATTGAGAGACTAGAACCACCGAATTCAGTGAAGGGAATTCGGAGTTTTTTAGGACATGTTGGATTTTATAGGAGGTTCATAAAGGATTTTTCCAAAATCAGTAAACCTCTTTGTAACTTATTGTGTACTGATCATGTTTTTTACTTCAATGCAGATTGTAGGAAGGCTTTTGAGACTTTAAAGGCTGTTTTAATTTCAGCACCCATTCTTTGTGCACATAATTGGAATTTACCATTTGAGGTAATGTGTGATGCAAGCGATGCTGCGGTAGGTGCTATGTTGGGGCAAAAGCAGAGCAAATTTATCCATCCTGTATATTATGCAAGCATGGTTTTAAATGAGGCACAAGTCAACTATACAACTATTGAGAAGGAGTTGTTAGCTGTGGTGTTTGCTTTTGAGAAATTTCGGCCATATTTGGTTGGATCCAAAGTCTCGGTGTTCACGGATCATGCAGCAATAAGGTACTTAATGTCTAAGAAGGATGCAAAGCCTAGACTAATTCGTTGGGTTTTATTATTGCAGGAGTTCGACTTGGAGATAAAGGATAAGAAGGGATTAGAAAATGTCATTGCAGATCATTTGTCTCATCTTGACCCATCATCATCTTTGCTGGAGCAATCTGCCATTTCAGATGCTTTTCCGGATGAACAACTTTTTGCTGTTGAGGTAAAAGTAGTCAGGGATGTCCCTTGGTATGCTGACATTGCCAACTTTTTGGTAAAGGGAGTCACTCCTATTGACATGGATTGGAGACAGAAGAAAAAGTTTAAGCATGATGCGAAATTTTTCTATTGGGATGAGCCATTTATGTATAAGCAGTGCTCTGACGGTATTATTCGTAGGTGTGTTTAAGGTGCTGAAGCAAAGGAAATCCGGGAGCGATGTCATTCTTCACTGTATGGAGGTCATTTCAGCAGTCAAAGGACAGCTATGAGGATTTTTCATTGTGGATTTTTCTGGCCCACCTTATTTAAGGATGCCCACTGGTTCTACAAGCAATGTGATGCTTGCCAAAGGAGAGGAAACTTGGGACCTAGAGATGAAATGCCTCTTACTTACATTTTAGAAGTTGAATTATTCGATGTGTGGGGTATTGATTTTATGGGGCCATTTCCCCTTCTAATGGCAATGTTTTTATCTTATTGGCAGTTGATTATGTGTCCAAATGGGTGGAGGCCATTGCATGCCATCAGAGTGATGCCAAGACAGTAGCGAGGTTCCTTCAATCGCACATCTTTGCGCGGTTTGGGACACCTAGAGCTCTAGTGAGTGACGAGGGTACACATTTTGTTAATAATATCTTAACTAAGCTTTTAGCTAAGTATGAGATTAAGCATAGGATAACTACCCCTTATCACCCACAAGCAAATGGTCAAGCTGAAATTAGTAATAGGGAAATAAAATAAATTTTAGAGAAAGTAGTCCATCCATCTAGAAAGGATTGGTCTTTTAGGTTGGATGAAGCTCTTTGGGCTTATAGGACAACCTATAAGACTCCTCTAGGTATGTCTCCCTATAGGTTAGTATATGGGAAAGCTTGCTGATAGCGAGCATAGCTAGCTATTTTTCTCTGATTAATTAAGCTAGTCTTTTTCAATTATTTGCCCAAATTTATGCATTTTTATGTTTTATTTGTAGGAAGTATGTGCTTAAAGCTTAATTCAGCAATTGGAGTCAAGTGGAGCTTCCAATCTTAAAAAAAAAAAAAAAAAAAAAAAAAAAAAAAAATCATAGCGTCGCGACGCTATAGAAAATTTTCCAAATTTGCGGATCGCGACAGCGTCGCGACGCTGTCTTGACAGCATCTCGACGCTACAACGAAATTTTGCTATTTAAGCATCTTTTCGGCTAGGTTTTTGGAGACTTCGAATTGGGGACTTTTGGAGCCGACATTAGAGCAGA
The DNA here is from genome assembly GCA_036850905.1 of Luffa acutangula. Classification (NCBI taxonomy): domain Eukaryota; kingdom Viridiplantae; phylum Streptophyta; class Magnoliopsida; order Cucurbitales; family Cucurbitaceae; genus Luffa; species Luffa acutangula. The sequence goes on along the minus strand of CM072090.1, from coordinate 27,534,597 downwards.
AAGAGGACAAAATTGAGCTGAAGCAAAGGGGATTAGTTGGAAATCAACCCATTGTTCGTGGGGATCGTGACGGGGACGTTCGGTCTCGGCCTACAACGAGTCTATTTCTCTTTTCCCTTACTTTAGACACTTTTTATGGCTTATTTAGACTTAGTTTATATTGTAACGAGGATTATGTGTAGCTAAGTTTAATTCTTAGGGATTGATGTAGCCGTTGGGCAAGTTTTGGATTGATTTACGGTATTTATGCTATTGATGTCATTTATTCATATGTTGTATGTTTAATGCTTTCGATTTACTGGCCATAAATTGATTGATGTTTATATTTGAATCTAACTTGGGAGAGAGGATTTAAATTAGTAATCAATATGCATAACTAGAATTTAGCTAAAAATCGGGAGATTAAGGTTAATTCTAGAAATTGTCATAAAGGTTAGCCTTATTGCCTTGTATGTTTATTGGATTTAGATAGGGATATCGGGTTCAATTGCATATGGGAGAATCATGTATGCTCGGGAGAGATATGTGTGATTTTAGTTGCCAAGATTTATGAATCATAGCATGTGTTAATCCGTTTATTAATCCATAACTCCAATTGGTGAAATCAATTCCCTAAGACCAATTATTCCCATTTGATTGTCACTTTTTACTTTAGTTTTGTGTTGATTAATTCATATTCTCATTCTATTTGATTCCCTAAATAAAATTGGCCAAGAGTATTTTCAATAATTAAAACTTGGCTAGACACCAATCCAGAGGACGACATTCGATTGCATAATCACTATATTATTACTTGACCCGTACACTTGCGGTTAGCAATTTGCACATCACTTGCCATTTACCATTGGAGCTAGAGCATAAAACGTTTTGGGCTTTGAAAAAATTGAATTTTGATTTGAGTCGTGCAGGAGCAATAAGAATGTTGCAGCTTAATGAATTAGAGGAATTTTGCCAATTTTCTTATGAGAATGCGAAAATGTATAAAGAAAAGACTAAGCTATGGCATGACAAGAAAATTAAATCTAAAGAGTTTGTCAAGGGTCAAAAAGTCTTGCTTTATAATTCTAGATTAACATTATTTTCTGGGAAGCTAAAATCTAAATGGGCAGGACCGTTTATTGTGATTGAGGTTTTCCCCCATGGAGCAATTACTTTGCAGGACGAAAAAGATGGGAGAGTGTTCAAGGTGAATGGACAGCGTGTGAAGCACTATTGGGGTGAGGAGTTTCAGTCGAAATATCCTTCCCTAAGGTTGGTTGATGATTGAAAGAGCAAGATGTTTGCGAGAGCATTTCACAGAGCAAAATTTTAAGCTCCCAGTGTTTGTATCGATTTTATGTTTTGCTGATTTGTTTTTAATTTCGAATTGGTTAGATTTGATTTTGCATGGTGTATGAGATTTTATCTTTAAGTATTTGTTTATTTTTGGTGGTTTAGATTTTATCTATTTCTTTTTTAATTTGATTTGATTTGATTTTCGGATTATTTATTTGGATTATCTTTGAATTATCTATGAATAAATTAGATTATTAGATTGTATCTTTAATTTTATTTTCAGTTATTTGAATTTTGTTTAGTTAATAAAGATTTTCTCTAAGTTAATTCGGCTTCAAGAAGGATTAAATTTGATTTGATTGGTTATTTTTTAATTTAGAAGATTTGGTTTTCTATTTTTAAATTTGAATTCCATATCCAAGATTCTTCAGGTTCAGCAGGTTGTTGCGGCAAAGTTATGGCTGAAGAAAAATCATCCGAATTAGAAGGGATTTCGTTGAAAATTTATTATTTTTACCGTTGGGATTTTCTTTGAATTTCGCAGGTAAATTTGCATGAATCATCTGATAAGGCAACGTGTCACACAGCGATCATCCGATGGTCTGATTAGTTGACAGCGCATACTGATTTACTATGGGCAATTAAAATTCACCACTTTACCGTTGATGGTTTAAAAATAAATGGTAATATAATTTAATGGGAGCGAATCTTTTCGGTTAAGAATTCAAGTTGTTGGAGCCCTATTTATTAACAGCCTATGTAGGTAAGTTTCACTTCATCTTCTTGATTCGAATCCTTGTTGTGTGCATTCTTCTTTCTTTGTTGGTATTCTCTATCAACAACCCCTTGCATCTTCAATGGCCAAAACGAGAGCTAGAAAATAGAGGGAGAGTGAGGAGGAAGAGGTACCCGTTACCCCTGAAGTTCAGAAAGTAAAAACCAAGAAGAAAAGAACACTGGAGGAGAAATAAGCTAAAAGAAAAAGACGACAGAAGAGGGCTGCGGAGCAAGAAGCTATCCAAGAAGAAGCAGTGAATGACCCAGATACGGCCGAAGTTCCAAAACCTGAGGTAGAACCGATAGTCACAGATACGGTTCAAGAGGAAAATGCTGAGGAGAATCAAGAACAGCAGGTTGACATGGTGAGAGACGAGCAGGCAGACGTAGTGCTTGAAAGAGGGAACGAGCAGGAGAAAGAAGCTCGTGTTGAGGTAATCATGCCCGAACCACCAAAACGTCGCCGCATTAAGCGAAAGGTCGGCCTTATTCAGGTGATTCGGACTGATACCCCATCACCACCATCATCAGATTCTGAGAGAGAAAAGGCAGAGCGAGAGGAAAGAGAGAAAAAAGAAGCTGAGGACAAAGTGCAGGAAGAAGCAGAGAAAAAGACTGAGGAAGAGCAGTTGCTCAAGCGTAGGGCAGAGAAGGGCAAAAATGTTGCTGAAGCATCGGAGGAACACGATGAAATAGAAGAACAGCAGTTACCATTTGATCGCTTCGTCAACAACTTTGCCAGAGTAAAATATGTTGAGCTTCTCAAAAGGGATTTCTTATTTGAGCGAGGATTCAACGGTGATCTCCCACAGTTTTTGAGGACCGGTATTGCAGACCACGGCTGGAAGCTATTTTGTGCGAAGCCTGAATCTGTAAACGCACAGGTGGTGCTTGAATTTTATGCTAACATTGTCAAGGAGGATGGATTCCAGGTAATTGTTCGAGGAGTCGAGGTGGATTGGAGTCCTAGTGCTATCAACGCATTGTACAATCTTCAGAACTTCCCCCATGCGGCATAAAATGAGATGGTTGTAGTGCCATCTAATGCGCAGTTAAGTGATGATGTAAGGGAGGTAGGTATTGAAGGAGAACAGTGGCAGCTGTCCAAGACTCAGAAGAGGACATTCCAGGCGACTTATTTGAAAAGGGAAGCAAACACGTGGATGGGATTTATAAGACAGAGAATGCTTCCAACAACGCACGACTCGACAATCTCCAGGGAACGAATTCTTCTAGCTTTTACGATTCTGCGGTCTCTCAGCATCAATGTGGGGAGAATTATTTCAGGTGAAATATCTAGCTGTTGGAAGAAGAAGGTGGGGAAATTGTTTTTTTTCGAACACAATTACATTGCTATGCAGAAGAGTAGGGGTTCCAGTGGATGAGGGAGATGTGATTCTATTTGACAAGGGAATCATAGACACGCCCAATTAGGCACGACTCCAGCGCATGCAGGAGGTACGTTAAAGGGGGCTTATCTACGGCATCAACACGATTCTCGAACAACTGGCACTTTCGGCCAGTAGGCAGGAGTTTGCTGAGAGGCAAACTTTATCCTTTTGGAACTATGTTAAGAATCGAGATGCCAGCTTAAGGAAGGCGCTTCAAGAGAATTTTTCCAAGCCATATCTAGCCCTTCTTGCATTCCCTGAGGATCTGTTGAACCCCTGGATCAAGTCCAGGCATCTCTTTATATGACCAGGTGAAGATGTCTCTATACGAAGCGAGTAAACTCATATATTCACCCTCTTCTTCGGGAGTAAGTGACATGCTTATAAAAGTTGGACGCGACTCTTCTGGCGTACCCAGGTTTACCTCTTTAAGCTCATCCACTGTGGATTCGCTACCTTCTTCAAATGAAAAAGGTGTTTCGTCCTCATCTACTTCAGACATTTCGACCTCTGTTTCTTCTTCAACAGTGATATGAAGACAAGAGGTTTGTTCTTCTTCCTGGTCACTATCTTCCTCCGAAGGATTGGTGATGACAACATCACATCGCTTTACCTTCAAGGAACCATCCGTATCGACAGTAACAAAGGTTTTTCTTTTCATTCGTGAATGAACTGCACTACGAATTTCTCCATCGGACTTAGTGATCTTTTCATTTTTCATTGCATCTTCACTTTGAAGTCGATGAGACATCAATGAAGCAGGCTGTTCTTTTTTGTCTCTTCTCGTGGTAACACTTAACCTCTGAAAAACCGATGGCCGAGTCACATCCGGTGCTGAAAATGCACTTTCTTCTTTCGCAATTGGCATATTTAACCTTTGAAAAGCTGAAGGTCGAGTGTCATTCAGAGTTGAAAATGTACTCCCTTCCTCCCCAATGGGCATACTTAACCTTCGAAAAACTGAAGGTCGAGTGGAGCTATTGGTCGGTTGTGTGCTTTCCCCCTCCGTTTCATTGCCACTTAATCTCTGAAAGACTAAAACACGAGCAACTGGTGGCCTGATGAGCCTAAAAACAGAAGTTCGTTGGTCGACACTCTCTTTTTCTTTTGAGTTATCAACCTCCTCTACTGTTATATGATTTGTGTCTGCCACTTTTGCCTTCCCTCTTCTTTTCATGCGAACCAGTTCTGGCGACTTATATCCAAGCCTTTTTCTCGTTGTTGGCAGACTATAACCTTCCTTTAGAAGATTCTTTTGTGTTGCAGAGAGCTCAGATCTTTCATCAAAAACCCTTTGACTTTTAAACTCAGTGTGAGTTGTGAAGTCATAACCTGCTTTCGCTCGAAGTTTGTATGTCTTGGGGTCGAACCCGTCTTTAGTTTGTTTGTCAGGCAAGATCGCTTTTATCTGATCATCCTCGGGTTTCTTAACCTCTTGTCTCGTGATCTTTGTAAGAGGCGTAGTGAAATTTTCCTTCAAAATTTCAACGTCACCAACCTTTATGCTTTCTCAATATTCAGTGAAAGGTGACTCACCCTTTTTACGTCGAGACAAGGGGACATATCGTAGGATAGGTGAATTTGAACATTTCTCATCCTTTACACCCTTAGGTCTCACAAGGCTTGTAGACGCTTCACCCTTTTTCAGGTCGGAAGTACTCACATCCTCAACAACTTCCTTTCTTGCATCTGCTTGTAGCTCTAAATCAAGTTTATCATTCTTTTTTATCAAGGGGATTTCTGCAGGTATGGTTTCCCCTGTGTTTTCATTCTTCAGATAAAACTTTGCATCAGCGAAATGAGACTCAGCTTCTGAAAATGGGTTAGTGTTAGCCTCAACTTTCTTGATGTCATCTTGATAGAATTTGAAGCATTGGTGCAATGTAGAGGTTATGACTCCATTACCATGGATCCAAGGACGACCTAGCAACAGCTTATAGGTGGTCTTAGAATCTAGGGAAAAATACACTTTTGGTCCCTGAGGTTTGGGTTAAGTGACACTTTGGTCCCTAAGTTTTCAAACTCAACAAAAATACCCCTGAGGTTTGAGATAAGGAGCACTTTGGTCCCTGCCGTCAAATTTTCTGTTAACTTTTAACGGTTTCTGACGTGGCACTATTATTTTAATATAAAAAATTATATATTTTATTTTTTTAAATAAAAAATATTAAAAAAATAAAATATTAATATTTAATTATTTTTTTATTCTTTCTCCCTTTATTTCTCTTTCTTCTTCTTCTTCTTTTCCATCTTCTCTATCTTCTCCACCTTCTCTTTCCTCCTTCTTCTTCTTCCTATGTCCGGCGACCAGCGACCGGCGACCACCGCTCGCCGCCGCCGGCGATCTTTTTTTTTTTCTTTTCTCTTCTTTCCTCTTTTTCTCTTCTTTCTCTTTCTTTTCTTTCTTCACTGATTTAAAAAAAAATAATAAAAAAAAAGAAAGGGGAGGGAGGAGGGACCTCCCTCCTCCGTGAAGAAACGGGGAAGGGAGGAGGGACCTCCATCCTCCCTCCCCCGTTTCTAGGTCCCTCCTCCCTCCCCCGTTTCTTCACGGTCTCCCTCCTCCCTCTCCTTTCTTTTTTTTTTTAAATCAGTGAAGAAAGAAGAGAAAAAGAGGAAAGAAGAGAAAAGAAAAAAAAAAAAAAAAAGATCGCTGGCGGCCAGCGGCCGGCGGCGGCGGCGAGCTGTGGCCGCTGGTCGCCGGTCGCCGGACATAGGAAGAAGAAGAAGGAGGAAGGAGAAGGTGGAGAAGATGGAGAAGATGGAGAAGATGGAAAAGAAGAAGAAGAAGAAGAAGAGAGAGAAAGGAAAGGGAGAAAGAATAAAAAAAAAACAATTAAATATTAATATTTTATTTTTTTAATATTTTTTATTTAAAAAAATAAAATATATAATTTTTTATATTAAAATAATAGTGCCACGTCAGCAACCGTTAAAAGTTAACAGAAAATTTGACGGCAGGGATCAAAGTGCTCCTTATCTCAAACCTCAGGGGTATTTTTGTTGAGTTTGAAAACTCAGGGACCAAAGTGTCACTTAACCCAAACCTCAGGGACCAAAAGTGTATTTTTCCCTAGAATCTATTACATGGAACAAAGTATCAGCTTTTAAGTCTCCAATGATAAGTTCAAGACGTATCATGCCAATCGTCCGTTCTCCACCCTGATTGAAACCTTGGATCACCAGTTTACTATTTGATCATTCCTCCATCAAGATGCCTAATTGCTTCATGGTTGACTTAGGCATTATATTGACAGCTGATCCATCATCGATGAGGATCCGACTAACCCTCTGCTCTCGAATGTATCCTAAGACGAATAAAGGTCTATTGTGAGGCTTTGACCCTAGCATCAGATCTTCATCAGAAAATTCGATAGACATGCAACACGAAGCACATGTGCGTGCCTCGGGGGTTGGGATGTTTGTACCATCAGACTCTATTAATGCATTAATTAGGACGTTTTTAGCTTCTTGAGGAAGTGACAGTAAGTCCTTTCTGCTGAAGGAGGATAAATCTCCTGGACCTGCTACCGTTCCCGAAGAGCTAGCAGGGATGTCATCATCTTCCACCACGTCCACAATATGACACGTGACAGTTTCAAGTGCCTCCCCTTGACTATCATCGAGAAAGCGCCTTGGGAAGTATTCTGCCAAAGTTATAGGTAGTGGAGGGCAAAAGAAATGTTCAATTTCCTCCACGACAGGCTTTGACCTCCTTGACTTCTTTTTTCCTTTCTTCCTTTGAGACTTAACTTTTCTTTTACTGTCTCGATATAGGCGGGACTCTTTCCGTGCCTAACTTTGCTTTTTCTTTTTGCGACGCACGACAAGGGTCCAGCCTTCGTTCTCATCTTCAATGGAATCATATTTTCCCCAGGATCCCTTCATTGTGGCTTCTCTTTGGCATCGAACCACTACGGGATCAAGGGTCCCGAATTGAATCAGTCTCTCTTCGTAATCACATGAAGAGATTGGGGGAATTTGATCCCCTTCATTCGCCATCATTGTCGCACGATTTGCTTGAACCACCTCATCAAGGTGTAACTCAATTCTCTTTTCGCGAGCAAGTTTAAGGATTAGCTCCTTTAATACAAAACACTTCTCCACCGGATGACTAACGACTCTGTGATACTTGAATTAGTTAGGATCATTGACTTTCCCTAACTCTTCTGGTCGTTTGCATTCTGGGAATTCAATTAGCTGCTTTTCCAACAGCTGTTTTAACATATCTGGAACATCGGAGTCAGGAAATGGATATACCTTTTCTTGTCTTTCTTTTAAAGTTAGGCGGCGTCTCTCGCCTGTCTCCACTCGCCTATTTGTTTTGTTTTCCCTTCCTTTGGTGGAAAGCTTCACAGGGGTCGTGTTGACGACCATGGATTCTTTCGTCGCACTCTTCGTAACTTTCTCAGTGCCTTTGACTTCCTTCTTTTCTTTCCTCATGTCTGGGACTACGGGATCTTTATTCCCTCTACTAGCGATGCTCAACTCCATGTCATGAGCGCGAGTCGCTAATTCTTCAAAGGTTCGGGGTTTTATCCCATGCAAGATATAAAGAAGTCCCCAGTGCATACCTTGGGTGCACATCTCAACAGAGGACACCTCGGAGAGTCTATCTTTACAGTCGAGACTCAAGGCTCTCCAACGATTGATGTAATCAATGACTGGCTCACCCTTTCGCTGCTTTGTGCTCGTGAGTTCTGTCATACTAACTGTTCGCCTCGTACTGTAGAAGCGATTCAAAAACTCTCTCTCCATTTGTTCCCAACTGTCAATTGCATCAGGCTCTAGGTTAGTGTACCAATCGAACGCGTTTCCTTTCAGTGTTCGGACAAATTGCCTAACAAGCAAATCTCCCCGAGTACCGGCGTTCTCACAGGTTTCGAAAAAGTGGGCGATGTTCTGCTTTGGGTTGCCCTTTTCATCAAATTGTTGGTACTTGGGAGGCTGATACCCAGTGGGCAGTCTGAGATTGTCAATCCTCTTTGTATAAGGTTTAGAATACAAGAGGGAACTTTGAGTGGGTCCACCATATTGAGCCCTGATGGAATTCGTGATCATGTCTTGTAATTGTTGGACAGATAAAGAAGCAACTGACGCGGAGTGTTGTGGTTGATCCTCACGCACGACAGCCTTCCCCTTATCATTCTTTCCTGCAGCAGGGGTCTAGCTGGACTCAGTCGTTTCTCGGTTCTGCAGCTGGTTCTTCAAATAGGCAATCTCAAGATCTCTCTCGTCAACTTCCTTCATTAAGAGATTGAGTTTTCTTTCCATCTCTGCCATTCTTTCATCCTGGTCTACATCAGTCATCATGACGGACATCACATCAGGATTTAGTGTATCCTTTGGCTGCTTGGATGTTGGAACAACAGATTCGAATAGTGGGTTGTCTTTGACTGCAACCTTATCCTTAGAGGATTCTTCACTCAGCTTTAAGATCATGTTTGCAACAGCGAGAGGAGTATGATCCTCCTTGATCTCAACTCCTTGGGAACGACTACGAGTGACAGGGCCAGTGTAAGAGTCGTTTGATGTGGTAACCTTCGCGAGAGCTTTCTTTGGTGTCATCACGTCGGTTGGATCTTTAAACAAGAGAAAGAGATGAGAGGTAGAGATTGTCCCACTGGGCGTGCCAATTTGTTCACACGTAACTTCAGGGATGGAGACACGTGGAATAAACTTTGATTTGTATTAATGTTGTATGCGTGTGAGTATACAATCTCTAGTACATAATCCTCTGATTCTCTCTCTTGTGTGTGGATGTGTTTCACTCGAGGGCTGTAATGCTTGATCTCGAGTTTGCAGCTTCGATGGATTCTTGGAGCTTGAAGTCCTTTGAGTTTGAAAGAGTCTTCAGTCTTCAAGAAGTGTTCAGTACTTCGAAACTTGTAGATTTAGAGAGTCTTCAGTCTTTCGTTTTGGGGGAAATTTCTCTGAATTCTCTAAGTCTGGTTGAGAGCTCCAAAATTCTGAACCCTTGAAATGGTGGAGAACTCCTCTATTTATAGAGTTCTTGCTGGAGGGGCCCTGGAGACTTTTGGGCCTAACAACTTCGGCTTGGGTCTTATTGGTCTTGGGTTGAACCATTTAGTATTGGGTTTCGTTTATATTTGACCCAAGACCATATGATCCAAACATTTAAAAGACCCAAATTTGATCCAAATAATTATTATTTTTAATTTACTGGTCAAATTAAATAATTTGATCAAAATAATTTAATTTTAATTAATTTATCAAATAGAAATTTGGCTCTATAAATTTATAATTGACCAACTTTTTTTCAAATTAAATTTGGGACACATGTCAATTTATAATTGGTCCCGAATTTAATTAATTTTAACTTCGTCATTAATTTTATGTAACGACGTGGCAATTCGTGATTGGTCAAAATTTCTCCATCAACACTACCAAATTTTTTATTTTTTTGACAACTGCTTCCACGAAACTTAAGGGGCCAAACATGATTTTTAACATAAATATTATTGTATTTTAGTCATTTTACTTGTTAAACAAACTTAACACTAACCTATGTTTCATCATTTACCTTATCAACATATGTTTAAATATACAATATTTAAATTTACACACACATATACAATTTATTTTATCATATAGTTATAAATAGTTCTTATTTTTTTGTTGTAATAATCATCTTGAGTAATATAGCATGGTAAATAAATAAAGGATAAATAAAATAAATTATTTGGATCTTTTTAGATTCTTTATTTTTTAGTTTCTAAAATTATTAAGAAGAAAAATGTTAATTTTATCTATAGCAAGTTTAAATTAAAAATAAAAAAAATAAAAATTAAAAGCTAAAAAAAAGGAAAGAAGAGAAAATAAAGGAAGCATTTAAGATACGTATTGGTAAGGAACATTCAGGACGTGTTCGTGCAATGGGATTAGGACCTACTCCAACTGAGATATTTAAAACTAAATCTCGTCGATTTGCACGAGTTGAGATCAATTCTGGGATAGATATAGAAGACCATCAAACTGAAGAAGGAAGATCTAGAATAACTAAATTAGAGTCAAAAGTGGCAAATATGCGTTCTAACATGAAAAAGGTGGTTTCAATCTTGGAACAGAGTAGTGGTTTGCAAGTTGATGGTACTAGTGGGACATCTTTGAACGATGGTTTAGGACAGGTATAAAATATATATTAATTTGTTTTAGTATTACAAATTTAGTATCTTTTATAGAATTTTAATTTAATACTTTATTTTAATTTGTTGACAGGATGAAGGAGCTAATACATCGGAGAATAACATATCAAGGACAAGTTCTCATGAAGCTACTTAGTAAAAAAAATTTCGAACTCAAAGACTTCTTGATGATAAGTAGTTTTTTTTTTTTTTTTTTTGAAACCAATGATAAGTAGGTTGTTATCTTTTTTTTTTAAATGATGTAGGATTTATTAGGTTCGAATTTAGTATTAAATTCTGTGAGTACTTCATGGTATTTTGTTGACTTGTTTTGTTTATGTACTTATTTAAGTTTATAACTTTTTGTAATTGATATTTTATTGAAATGTTTTGGTGATCATTAATCTTGTTGAAATTTGGTTTCAGATACCACAACAATCACTTTTAGTTATATAGTTTTTTAAATTGGTAAATCAATAAATTTTATACAAAATAAAGCTTCAAATTAGGATGTACACAAAATGGGGTGAACAAAAATGTTGCACTATAAACAATATGATTGTTGCTATTAAGTTAATTATTCAACAGTTATTAAAGGCATATGATAACTGTTGCGATATATTAAATAAAGGGGGCTTTGCACAGATAGCAAAAACCGGCAAACATATTGCAAAATTAGAAAAAAAATAAAACTATTTTCGGAAATAGCAAAAAATACGTTAAATTACGAAAATACCCTTAGTATCTCCAATAGTCTATCAGTCCCTATTATTGATAGTCACTAATAGACTTCGAGTAATCGGAGTCTATCAGTGATAAATACTGATAGACTTTGATGATAAGGTTCAATTAATAGGAGTCTATTAGTGATAGACACTGATAGACTTTGATTAATCGAAGTCTATCAGTGTGTATCACCGATAGACTCTGATAATTATAATCTATAAGTTTTTATCGTGTTTAATTCAAGTCTATCAATGATAGCCACTAATAGAAAACAATTTAATTTAAGGCTATTAGTTCAGTTTAATTCAAGGCTATCAATTTCTATCCATCAATTTAATTTAAGTCTATCAGTGATAATCACTAATAGAAAACCGTTAAATTCGAGGTTATCAGTTTCTATCACTGATAGAAATCAATTCAATTCAAGACTATTAGTTTCTATCACCGATAGAAACCAATTTAATTGAAGTTTATCAGTTTCTATCAGAAATCAATTTAATTGAAGTTTATTGACTTGTATCACTGATAGAAATTAGTTTAATTCAATTCTATCATTTTCTATCGATGATAGAAATCAGTTAATTGAAGTCTATCAGTTTCTATCCCTGATAGAAATCAGTTAATTATCAATTAATTGAAGTCTACCAATGATTATTACTGATAAAAATCAATTTAATTGAAATCTATCAGTAAATTACTTCCTATTGCAATTCATCTCGGTAATTAGAAACTCGTCCAAAATTATTATACTACAATCATAAATTGAACAAAAATTTTAAGTCTCTTGTGGTAATTAGAACATAAAATCCAAAAATAATCATTACGAACAAGCGACTCTTAATCAACAATATAATTTTTAAAGCCTAGCACACAAGCTCCGTGACCACCACCATAAAATTGTTATTCTTGTATTCTTTGTATTTCATTATCTATCAATTATAGCCCTGATAGATTCGACCAGTGATAGTCAATGATAGACTACGATTAACTGGAGTATATAAGTGATATACTTTGATATACCTATACAAACACTCACCAAAGTTGCTATTTTTGTATTCTTGGCATTCTGAATTAAAAAGAAGGCCAACAAGAGCTTAACTCAATTGGCATAAAGTTGTACTGATAACCACAAGGTCTGTGGTTCGAAATAAAAAAGAAGAATAAAAAGAAGAAGAAACAATCATAACAATACCTTATGGGAAGAAGAATAAAAAGCAAATCAAATCAAAAAAGAAAAAGAAAATGCACAACTTAATAAACTGCACAGAAGAGGGAAAAAATCATATTAATCACACAAGAACTCCACCCTCATAAATGCACAAAAAATAAAAAAATATAAAAAAAGAAGAAATCGTAATAGCTCATTATAAAAAATAAAAATAAAAAAAAAAAAAATCATAACAGCTCATAAATGAAAAAAAAAAAAAGAAAAAAGAAAAAAAAAAAATGGTATACACAAGAAAGGGTAAATGGGAAGGGTTTGTCTAAAATGTGGACAAAGTAAATGTGCTTTGAGATTTTTTTTAAAATTGGTATTGTTTTAATTAACTATGAACCAGTTTTCCCATTCTCCTTTTGTGCCTACAAATAAGCGGCTGTTATGGCTTATAAATGCAAATTTTGCAATTTTAGTTAAGAATATTACATCATATATGAGGTGGGAGATTTGAACCTATGACCTCTTAGAAGAAGTATGGAAAAAGGTAAGCTCATGTTGGCAAATAAAAACTTTGCGATTAATAAACTAACTTCTAGTTTGAGTTTACATTAATCATGGCCTGCTTTAGTTAGAAGATATGAAACATCAGATGAATGGTAGTGTAATTACGTAGATTCAACATGTAAGCCACCAAACTGATGTGTTTCACCACCTAATATAGGCCATACCATAGAATCTTGTTGATATCTTTGCACTTTGACATCTAACAAGAGTTCGTTGGTGAGAAGTGGTGTTTTGCTTTTTGTGGTAAATTAGTGTTAAGGCAAGGTTTATATGAACACTTGATGTCCCTGTTTAGAATCTCACTTTCTACAATGTGCATTTTTGTCATCTTACTATCCTACTCTTCCCATTTAAGGTATGGGAAGGGAAACAGAAGCTGAGAGCAACAATGATAACAGTCCAATAGAGAGTTACTTCCACATTTTTTTTAAAAAAAAATTCTACTGCCACTATAGGCTTCATAAGTAAACTTGCTTTGGAGGGTGATGCTTCTATAAAAGATGTCTAGAAACAGGCCATGTAAGTTGTGTTTAGGCCATGTAAGTTGTGTTTTATTGGGAAAAACAACATTTTGGTAAAGGACACCCAAAGAAATTTGATTATAATTCAATTCCTGACGATCATCATAAGTAGAAAGTTCATTTTCTTTAATCGGTTCATTTTCTTCAATCATTGATAAACAATTTGACGGCTATACATTTTTCTTTGACTTAGCCAATTGTAAATTTTTTTCTCGAATGATTAGATTATTAGGCTTGTATTTAGTATTAGTGTTTACCTAGAAGTTTAGCTTAGAGCTAGGCCATCTAGTTTACTGTTTCATGAAGAATGTATTATCTTCTTTTATTTTTCTCTTGTACTAAACGAATTGCGACTTTTTCACTTTACTTTGTTATCATTGTGTTCTTAAGATTTCAGTGAACAAGAAAAGCAAAAAACAAAACCCCTATGGAGAATCATTTGTTTTGGAAGATTATAGCTTCTTGTTCAAAGTATACATTTCAACTCGTAACAGGTAACTTCCATTACTAGAAATTACCTTGTTCAAAGCTTTGAACTTGAGTTAATTGGTATTTCAAAAGTAACCTTTGATGCAATCTCATTATAAGTTATTGATGTAAACGGTGTTGACTCCTAGATTAGGTTTGTGTAATTTGGATTTCAAAAATAGAACTTAAGTTTTATTACATGGGATAATTATAATCTTGTGGAGTGTATAATCTCTTGGTTACACAATCTTAGACTGCTAGTTTTATTAGATGTAAAAGGTGTTGACTCCTAGATTGCTTGCTTGAAAATTTCTTGAACTATATTGAGATCCTCAACGAGAAGAAAGGTTGTCAAAGATGAGTCAATGACTACTCAAATATGTTGTGCTGTAGTAGCAAGATGCACATAGAAATAAAAAAACAAAGATCTAAATGTGGCCTTGACTACCCCATCTTTGCCAAGTGATCGAAGAAGAATGGCATCGAAGTCTTTAGCTTGCAAGAAAGTGGATTTTCAGATGAGATTGATGTTGAGAATGAGGATAATGGTTTGGATCGCGAAAAGAATGTATTGCGAAAACACATGGTTTCATTTCTTTGATTTCCATTGTCTCCTTCAATTGTCAATTATCTTCATTTTGGTTTAGGTGTATTAGAGGAAGGCCGAAACCAAACCAGGTGAACTTTGATTTTCTCATATTTCCCCTCAAATTCTCTTAATTTTTTCTTGTCTCCTTGAATTTCAATGTATCCCCCGAGGTTTTGTTGAGGTTGATAGTTGTGATACCACTATGTCGTCTAATATAGTTAGAATTAATCATTTTCTATATATGTTTTCCTTGCTTCTATTTTGATTTCCTAGAATTAATCTTTTTTATTTTTAGATATTAAGTAAAATTGCCAAAATAATGCAGGATGCATATATGCTATTAGTAGTTAAAGGCTTCCATATCTCATGGTCAATGGGTAAGTAATAACTTGCTCATGTTTTTTAAGATTTTTGGCTACTTGCATTAGGTTCTATGTTGCAAAATCTGAATGGCAAAATCAACGATAACTAGGGAAAGGGTGACCAGGGGTATTTTTTTTAGTCAATCAACCACAAATGCATAAACACTATGGACAAAATTCAAAGAAAAGACCCTTGGAGTCAGGTGAGTTTTTTGAGTTGAAAAACTAATTTTCTTTCAATTTTTTTGGAGATTATAAAGACCAAAGTAGGTCATATACTACATTTTCATGTTCCATGTACTTGCTTTTGCATTTAGAAACACCTGACACGATTTTTATATATTGTATAATTATATAGGATATTAGGTAGCATTTGGAATTGAATAACTGTAATTGATAATGGAAATATTGACGAATGGGAGCATTGGATTCTCCAATCAATAGGAAACGCACAGAGAAATAAGTAAGGAAGACAAGACAGCTTAATCGATCAAAGGAGGGAAACAAGGGAAATTAGCTTCATTTGTGTGCATCAGGTCGAGGCCTTAATCCTATGTCCTTAAGCCTTAACAAAGAGAATTATATTGCTTCTTGGTGTTCAGGCTAAACTCTTATTTAGTTAATGTATTGTCTGGAAAGGCTAGAAATGGTGTTGGTTCATGAAACTCGTTGGAAAAATTTAAAAAAATGTCCTTTTTGTGAGTGCAGGACAGATGTCAAGGCAAGAAACAAACACCCAACTAGACGTTGCGAAGAAGAACTCAAGAATGTAAAGTGGTTCAGCCTTTTGGGCCTACCTCCACTCTGAGAAGAGGGATAGAATTTTATTCAAGGTATTTTAAATAGATACAATCAGGTACACAATCTTAATCTATTTCTACTTTAGATTTTCACACACATACTTCAATTTGATAGAATGAGGTATTTATAAGCATCTCTTGGAGTTAAATTTCTAAATGATTGCAACTTAAAGAATCGATTAAAACTGTATTCCAACACAATTTCTTTCCATCTTCCATATGTAGGCAACACTAGTTAGAATAATCAAAATCTCATATCTATGTTTAAAAAACATTTTCTCCATCAACCTTAATCTACTTTGTGACTGACATTGTCCAACAGGTTTGAAATAAGTTCAATTTTATGGATATTTTCTCCTTATCTCTTTGTCACAAGAACAAGAAGATTGAATTAAGCAACTATGACCTATTGTCAGTTTTATTCTACTGCTTAATTTTGCCCTTTATCAGTTTGCCTACTAACCAATACATGTATGAACTTGGTTCTTTTCAATTTTTGTCCTCCTCCCCAATAAAGTTTCTCTTCTTTGTTTCTGCACATAGGAATGTGTATACAATTCCAAAAAAAAAAAAAAAAAAAAAAAAAAAAAAAAAAAAAAAAAAATTTAGAAATTGGTTCTTTATATATTGTTTTTGGGTTATGACCCATTGGATGTAAATTTAAAATTAAAATTGTGTAACTTTTGAGCTTATGGATTTCTCTTTTGATTGTGCCATAATTGTTGGTACAATTATTGATGATAGCTTTAGATGTTAAGTAAATATACAAAGTTTTTACTTTCAATATAGATTTAGTTTATTGATTATGTAAATATATATTGATCTTATAAACATTTTTTTTATAGGGGAATGAAACGACGACACACCAACATATTTATGGAGGATATGTTCATCTCAATCTCTTGAATCATCTCTGTACATGTTACTGAAATGGATGTGTTTGGGATTTATGTACTTTTATTTTCATTTTTAGTTTAGGATTATGAATTACATATGTAATAGTTAGAACGCAATGAAATTATCAACTTTTAGTATTACTCTAGAAGTTTATGTAAATGCATTTAAATACATTAAATGTTTATATTTGAGTTAATATTACAATAGCATTTGAAATAATTTGTTAGTTATATAAAATGCTAAAAAAATGGTTGCGTACTACTCGAAAATGGTACAAAATGTAAAAAAAAAAAAATGCCAATAAACGTATCTATAACATTCTATACAACAATGAGTTAAAAATGCTATCACAATCAATCATAACATTTTTTACTAATGCTATGAAACATTTCAATAACATTAAAATAATGCAATTGAAAATTGATTTTTTTATAGCTCTTTCTACCGCATTGAAAAAATGTTATGAAAAGTCGTGGACTTTCAATAACATCAGCTACAACAACATGCCTACAACTGCTATGATATGTTTTTTATAGCGTTTTGTCACTGCTATTAAAAATGCTATCAAAGATCAATTATAGCATTTTTTTGCTAACGCTATAAAAAGTTTCCATAACATAAAAACTATGCAATCAAAAATATATTTTTTATTGCATTCTTTATAGCATTGAAAAAACGCTACGGAAAGTCCGGGACTTTCAATAACATCGGCTACGACGGCATTTGAAAAACGCTATAGAAAGTCTATGATAGCTTTTTTTTTATGCTATTGTATGTGATATTTGTGGTAGTGTTCTAAAATTTATAATTGATAGTACTAGATTTGTGTAAGAGGGAGCAATAAGACGGTGAGCAACAATACAGAGGAGAGAAATTAAAAGAAACTTCGGGCCCGTTTGGTAACGTTCTCGTTTCTTGTTTCTGTTTCTTCATTTTTAGTGAAGAAAAATAGAATTTCATGACCCTAACACCTATACATTCAATAATAATAAACCTATATTCTTATTTATGTTTGAAAAAAATTGGAAACAAAAACAAAAAACGAGAAACTAGTTTTAGTTGTTCTCAAAAGTTCTATTCAAGTTTTGGGAGTGTTTCTAAAAAATGAGAAACAAGAAACATACATAGTTATTAAATGCTTAGATTTCTTAATAAAATTGGAAACAAGAAACAAGAAACGAGAACATTATCAAACGGGCCCTTCTATGCTTGTTTCATTCCATAGGTAGCCTTTAAACAGTCTAGATACCTAAAGAACTTGTTACCTAAAGAACTTGTTATAATTTAAGGAAATTAAACATATCCTTAGCTAGAAAACGTCAAATATAAATAATATAAACCCTTGTTTGATTAAAAAATTCTAATTCAAGACAGTGATGGAAGAATAATAGAAAATAATGTAAACCCTTGTTTGATTACCAAATTGTCATTCAAGACAGTGAAGAGAGAATGAAGCGCAAACCTGAACAAACACCAGTACAGACCCTTATCCACCAAAGAGGAAATCAGTTAAAGAATGGCTCTACAAACAACCAATTGCATCAGAAAATGAAGCCAAGCCGTCAACACAAACTCACTGAGACCGCCTTAGGAAGGATTGGAAAAATCGGAGCTGTTGTTCTTTTGGGTTTTGAGGACAAATCGAGGATAGCTTGATAGTGAGCGCGCGGTGACAATGAGAGAAGGAATGAAAATGAAACGTTGGGGACATTGAACCTAAATGACAGTCGATGATGGGTTGAGGCAAACAGGGGATGGCGACCGACGAGCAGCAGAGACAATGACTGAGAGAAAGATAAGACGGTGTTGTGAGAGAAAGCGAGGGTATTGGTCTTTAGGAAAGTTGAGTCTTTTTAGTCTAAAAACAAAATGGAAAGCGCTAAAACTGAGCGCCTTTTTTCGTTTTTAAAAAGACGAAAAATTATCCTTGACATTCAAAATGGGGCAAGAAAATTAGGATTAAACTTGACATTTTATAATTGTCAAAAATTTAAGATTGCGAGAAAAAATCCGAAAACTTCCGTCAAATTCCGCGCTTTTTTCATTTTCTTGACGTTTTTTTAGAAAAATGCTTGTTACTTGACGTTTTTTTCATAAAAATGTCAAGTAATTAAAAGTAGAAAATGTCAAGTAACATAGAATTTGTAGTAGTGGAGATTAATTAATAATTATTATTCCCCAATAGTTTTGTTGGGGAATGGGGAGTTGCCAGGTGTAAGGGGAGTTAATCGTGTAACTCCCACTCACTCCCTCCTTTTCAACCAACGTGAGTGGGTTGCTGAAGCACTGGGGGTGTGAATCTCTCTCTCTCGGAATTACTATCCATCTCTCTCAATTTCTCTCAAGAAATTACAGAAAGGTTGATGCTGCAATTTTCTTCCCTTTTCTAAGACAAACGAGATCCCACAATCTCTACTTCAGTAATTTAGAGGATAGTGGGTGTTCTTTGATGGTGGTGTTCTTAGAGAGGTCAATGACGAATCGTTCGTGTTTTTGGAGCATAGTGCAGAGACGCTTTGTGGATCAACAAGTAAATTTCTCAAATTCTAAATCGTTTAGAATTTAGAATTGCATGCTTAATCTGTTTAGATTATAGAATTGTTCTGTAATTTTAAGGCCAATGTATCGGCATTTCTATGAAACCCAATTAAGAACGAAATGATCTGATACACGCTTCCGCTAAGAAGGATTTTCATTCCTTCAGAAAAGGCATGGGTATGTGTGATGCCCTAGTTTATTGTATTTATATATTTTTTCTCTCTCGCTCAACATGTGTAACACCACTAGAGTTTTAGTCCAAGTGGGAGTTTGTTGGGTTTTATGTCCTAAAACTCATAATTTGTAAGCATAAACATATTTTATTTTCAGTGAAGTTGTTTGTGAGGTTTATTCAGTAAAGTTATTATTGAATAGTAAGTGAATTGCGCATTATGTAACCCAAATCCAATAAACTAAGAACTCCTGGCTATAGTATGTATACTTGAACTTCATGTGGAGACATGAAAGTGGATCAAGTTCAAGTAATAGCCAAAATGGTCTATAGTATAGGGATATGGTTGGGTACCTTATCTTGGGGACACTATGGATGCGACCCACTTTGTATATGGTACAAACAATGTGATCCTAAATCATTCATGTGAAGACATGCGAGTGGAGGCATCCTATGTAATGAGTTTGCATAAAACCAGGTCCGCGAAATAGTCACTTTTACTTTATAACTTTGTTTACTGTTAAGACTGACTATTTCATATGATGACCTAGGTAACTCGATCTTAATCCTAAGCTAACCATGAACTCCTGTTGGATTATCCTTTGATTTGCATGGGTGAGGGTGGCCCGAGTATACTAACTCAATAAGCCTATCATTTTGGGGATAAGACCGGATAGATAGCTGGGGACATAGTCCTGCAAGAAGGAATCCCCTCCTACCCGTTCCAGGGATAGTAGAGAGGTTGTTCCCTCAAGTGCTAATTCCAAGTCTTGAAGAAGGGGCCCCACCCTTTCATTGGCCCAAGAAGGACTCGGTTGGATGGTTGGACCACAAACCAATTGTTCATTAGAGGATTAGTGGGACTTGAGGAACAAGATGTAATTACTGGGGTAAAACGGTAGTTTTTGACCAAGCTATAATTACGAGCAACCTGTGAAGGATTGACTTACTAATCTTGGTAATATCGAGTGGACAAAAATATATCTATAGTGAGGAGAGTGCAGCTGCTTGGCTAAAGTTAAGTGTCTCAGCAGTTAACGAATGTTGGTTAATGACGGGATGAGTTTGTCGAATCCTCGTGTCAAATAAATTTATAGTTCACCGAACACTAAACTACTTTGCAGTAGTAGTGGTCGAGGTCGATCATAGGGAACAACTTGTTTACTTCTAAACTCTTTTGTGTTTATGTTAACTAAAGGGGGGAATTTGGAGAAAAGCAATTTAAAAGCGAGAAAAATAAAGTGCGGAAAATAAAAGATGGATTGGTTAATCTCACCTTGGTGACCACTGTAATTGGAAACACTCGGATTTCAGTAAATTTTTTCTCATTCATCGATTATCTAAATAGTGATTTAAATGTATGAATGTTTAATTAGTATCCCTAGATTAATTGACTCGATCCCATCGTCCACTGAACAAATTCCTAATTACTAATCAATTAATCCCACTAACCTGTCAAGATTAATCAACTAGTAATTGCATTAAGAACAAGATACCCCTAGAGCGCTAACCCAACTAACCCATCGAACTAACATCCAAATAATTAGGAAAATACTAACGTTGAGACGCTGAGGTTGGTATTTGGATACCTTGTTTTTCCCTTTTTAGCAAGCATGTTTAGTCCTTAAAATTGATGTAATTTATGTGCCTAAGATCCTAATTGCTTCCGCATGAGTGTTATAAACTCCATCAATGGAGAGCTTCTTCAGTTGCTATTAGGTTGCATTTTGTGGTGTGAGTTCACTAACTAAGTAGTTAGCTATGTTTACATACCAAGGCAACGTAAAATATTTGGCAGCCAACAGCTTCTCATATGCAAAAATATCTCTAATCTATTTATCTTCTTCTGGTTGTGCTTCCCTCCCTAACTTAAACATGTGATCAGCAACTTAATTCTCAGTTCCTTTTCTATCCTGAATCTCTAAATAGAATTCTTATTAAAGTAGAATTCATCTAATCAGACGAGGTTTAGCATTTTTCTTGGATAAAAGATACTTCAAAGCTAAGTGGTTTTTATGGACAATCACTTTAGTCCCGACTAAGTAGGATCTTAACTTGCCAAAGGTGAACACCGCTGCACTTTCTCTGTAGTTATATAGTTCACACGTGTTAAGAATTTAAGATCAATTAAAACAGAAACCCGAGATTTTCCTTGGATCATTTTCTCGTCATCTATTGTGGAAGTTGAATTAAAGGTGTTGTTGTTCAATGTTGAAGGAAATGGCAAAGCTTTGTGGTTCGTTGTGGTTTCATTGTTGGATTAAAGTTGTTGGAAGTTATTAATTTAAGAATAAAAGGAAAGAAAAGAAATAACCAAAGGAAGTGAAAGGAAAGAAAAAAAAAATCAGCAAAAGGGAAAAAGAAAAAAAAAAGAAAATGGAAACCCCACTTTCGGTGCAAATAGTTTAAGGAAACACTCCACCGACAAGCCTCATTTCAGCCCATTTCTTCATCCTTTTCCCATCCAAATCACAGAGCATTTCTAGGGAGAGAGTGGAGGAAAAAGAAGAAGAAGATTGCTGAGGGTTTGAGGTTGAAGAAGAGAGGAAAAGCTCATGCAAGTGCAACAATGGCAGAATCTGGATTCAACCTGCCTATCTCTGGTTTTATATTCGGTTTGAGCTACAAAGAAAGAACTAAGAAGTGAGGTTTGATTTTCTTGAAAGGTAATCCCTTTTCTAACAAATTTCATGAAGGAAGCTTTAGCTAAATCTGATGAGAAGTTAATGGTGTTTGAAATGGAAAACAGAGCACATAATTTTCGTGCAAACCATGAGAATCTCTGGTTTTCTCTGGGTGTTTGAGCATTCTGAGGTATACAAGTTGAACCAGAAGCTCCATTTGGTATGGTTGGAAAGCTTATTCAATTTCTTACAACTTTCATGCAGAATTTGTGAGCCAAAAATGACTTGAAGTAGGTTTAATTTCAGGAGATAGATAAAGGGTAGCAGAGAACCTCGAATCTATGTTGTCTGTGTTTGAGGCATTTCTGGACAAATCGGTTTGGAATCTCGTTTTCATTTCTTCAGGTAAGTTGTAGAGTGTTCGAAATTGAAGAGTTTGATATATAGTACATTAATTTCGGTCAAGCGTTGAGGAAGTTATGAGTGTTGGAAGTTAGGGTATAGAATCTGGAAAATCTGAAAAAGTAGAATGTGAAGTGTGATTTTTAATTCAAGTGTTTAGAATTCACGAGCATGGAAAGATAAGACTACCTTTGGTTTTGATGCTCGGTTTTTATTTGTTTGACAGGCCAAGAGGAAATAGGTCGAGTCTACAGACCAGGAAACTAGCTAAGACAGTGAGTGACAAAACGAATTTCGAAAATTGTTTCCAAACGGTTGCTCATGTTTAGATGTTTTACATGTTTTCTATGAATGATGCATGATTTCTATGAATGGTTTCAAGCATAAGTTTTGAGCTTAGATTTTCTAATGAGGTTCATATACGAGCACGTGGTTAATGACTTTATGAAAAGTAGTTGAAACGATATCTGTTAAAGTAAAGTATGTATTAGCAAGTACTTTTTAAAGATTTTCAGTTTTTCAAGAGCAAGCTGAGTAAGCTTAAGTTTTATGAAAGATAACGATAAGCAGACATGTTTTAATGTTTTCATGTGATTTTTCTGAGATTTCTATTGACTACACGACTGAGATATTGAGCCTGAGACTATATGGTACCGTGTGCACATTGGTTATATTCCGTTGTTGACGTTGAGTGTACTCCGTGACAACGATGCTGTCGTGAGTGCTGGGCAGGCCCCACTACGACAAAGACGATGGGAGTGTTGGGCGGGTCCCACTACATCGTAGAGCTAGTAAATGTTGGTTGTACTGGGCGTGCCCTACACAACGTCGATTTGTCATGTTAGTTAAGATGTTTTATATAATTGATATGTCTTGCTAGATTTTAATGACGTACTTGCAAGTTATTTGAGAAAGCTTTTATCATTTCACGTTTATGTTTAATGCTTTGATTGAACAAATTTATACGTTTAAAGTTTTGTCACGTGTTCTGATTTCCGGATTTACAGTTTTAAATTTAGTCACTCACTAGGCTTCCTAGCTTACCCTTTCAAAATGTTTTCCCACTTTTCAGGTAGAGATCGAGCTGGCGGTGCCTGATACATTGCCAACGTCTACTGAAAGTTTCAGTCCAAGCTCTAGTACGTGGGTGGAGTTGTATATTGAGTCTGTCTATATTGTAAATGTTTTGTAAAGATTGGATAATTTACGGTTTGTGTAAGTTCTAGAGGTCGTGGTTATATAAACCCCAGTTGAATATGTTTTGGGTTGTGATATCTATATCAAGTTATTTTCCAAACCGAGTTATGTCAAGGCTGCACCTCGTGTATGTTAAATGGTTTTCAAGGATTACACTGTGTTGTGTTTCATGTAGAATATTTTATATCTAAGATTAGTATGTTTATCAGGTTCAACGTTTCAAGTGGGTCAACGGATATTGTTAGAGGAGGAAGATGTTTGTTGGCTTCATGCCATCTTCCGGACTGAGCTAGCAGGTGGTCCGAGAGGGGGTGTGATAGAAATCAAGAGAGAAAAGGGAGAAGAATACACACGGTTTATAGTGGTTCCACCAATTTGGTGTACATCCACTCTCCAAGTAGTCCCTTTAAGCTTTATTAATCAGCAGAAACCATACAACCAACATTGAACACTGATACAAGGCACACCCTCACATTTCAGAAAAACCCACAAGAGAATAAATCCCTAATTTCAGCCTCACTCACGCTCTTTCTCACGCTCTGAAGAAAAACCCACAATACTGCCCTTTTATATACAAATGTCGTGAGAGATTTTCTCTGTTATACAACTAATCACCAAAATATATGGAGGGCATCTGGGCTTCAAAATTCTGCACAAGTGAGCACACAAATGGGCCTTAAATGAGCACAAATTAGCCCAACTTAAAGATTCCAAAGTAGTGAACATTTTAGTTGCCAAAAGCAAGCTATCCTGAGGTGTCAATTCAACACATCACCCTCATGACACAAAGGATAGAAACTTCATAACAAAGCTCCAAAAGGACCAGCAAGGGACTTCAAAATTCATTACGTACTATTAGTCAACGCCTATCTTTAATAGGCTACAAAGATAATTCAAATGCGGACTGGACAGTGACTTCGGAAGCATATCAACAGGATTCTCAGCAGACAAGATTTTACGAACATTCCCCTTATTTGCAGGAACCACATCTCTAACATAATGATATTTGACATCAATATGTTTAGTACGGTCATGAAAAGTTTGATTTTTAGACAATGCAATAACACTTTGGCTATCAGAAAATATAACAGGTGTAATGTCATAACCAAGCATGTCTTTAAGCAAACCTGATAGCCACAAACCTTCTTTAACAGAATCGGTCAAAGCAATATATTCAGATTCTGTAGTTGACAATGCTACAACAGGTTGAAGAGAGGATTTCCAGCTCACAACATTTCCAAATAATGTAAAAACATAACCACAAAGAGACCTTCTTCTATCAAGATCAGATGCAAAATCAGAATCAACATAGCCCAAGAATCAGTGCTTTTAGAGTAATTCAAACCATGATCTTGGCTACCCTTTAAAAATCTCAAGATCCATTTTACAGCTTCCCAATGAGGCTTACCAGGATTACTCATAAAGAAACTAAGAACACTCAATGCATGAGCAATATCAGGCTGAGTACATAACATACCATACATTAAACTACCAACAACACTTGAGTAGGGAATTCGACTCATACCTTGTTCCTCTTCACTAGTTTTAGGCGAATGCTCCTTTAACAATTTGAAATGTTGTGCTAAAGGTATTTTAACACTCTTACAATCATTCAAATTAAAACGAGAAACAATTTTACCAAAGTAATCATGTTGAGTTTGTTGGGTTTTATGCCCTAAAACTCGTAGATAGTGAATGTAACTGTTGACCGGATATTAATGAAATAATATTGATATATTTTTCCATTAATTGTTATTAGTTATTTTATATTTGTCTTTGCCTAAAAATAACCATAATCCAATAAACTAGACATCCAGGGCTGTAATATGAGTCTTGAACTATATGTAGCGACATATGGGATCATTGTTCAAGAAACAGCCTAAAGGGTCTACAGTATAGGGATAAGACTGGGTGCCTTATCCTGGTGACACTATGGATACGGCCCACTTTGTATTTGATACAAACGCTGCGATCCAACGCGTTTGTATAGGAGACATGCGAGTGAGGGTATCCTATGCAATGAGTTTGCATAAGACCGGACCGCGAAATAGTAACCACTGGTTATAACACCGTTAACTAGTTGGTTTTCTATTTCACTAGGACGACTGTTGGGTTCCTAGAGTGAGTAAAAATATGATATGAAATACTCTAGAATTCCTGTGCAAGTATACACAGTCTGCAGTAAGTAATATTATCAATCCAAGGTCTGAATGAGTTTCCACTTTACCTATTTTGTATAACTTTGTAATGGTTTCAAAGATAATAAAAAATGTTTTTATCGGAATAATGCTGAAGCAAAATAAATGACAGAACAACGAGTAAACAAATAGATAGACAAATTTAAAGACAGGCACTGGTTAGGTTTTAGTGATTGTTATAAAATATGCTCTAGCAATATTATTGATCATGCATTTCCCGCAGTATTATTAGCGGATTCCTCCCGGAACTCCGGATCTTTTGGGATGTGTTTCAACCCCAATGAAGAGCGACCGATCGAGCACTAGGCAACTGGCTATCCCTAGCTCAGTCACTGGCGTTCACCAATACACAATGATCGTAATGTGGAGAATTGCCACACACTCTCTAAATCATCCCTGAAACTAGAGAGAGCTATCCATACCGGCTGGCCAGGCGGGCATAAAATAAGAATAAGCACAACAATTAACCAAAATGCTATAGTCAATTTATTACTAGAGATGAAGCACAGTAATCACATTATTCCTAACCAACACCCTAAGCTACTTAGTTCATAATAGGCATGGGAATACGAATTACAATCTGAGTATGCATGTCCATAACCACAAATTAAGAAGGAAAATAAACTCCCTAATCAGCTTGCGAATGATGGT
Source organism: Luffa acutangula (assembly GCA_036850905.1). Classification (NCBI taxonomy): domain Eukaryota; kingdom Viridiplantae; phylum Streptophyta; class Magnoliopsida; order Cucurbitales; family Cucurbitaceae; genus Luffa; species Luffa acutangula. The sequence goes on along the minus strand of CM072090.1, from coordinate 27,508,141 downwards.
GTACTTGATGATCTTCAATCTCTACACTATTCGGCTTCCAAGGGAAAACATGGAATGATTTGACTTTGACGGCGCTACTTCCTTTTATAGAAGGATGGGAGGCTTGAATTAGGTCAACTAGGACACGTGTAAGGCTCTCCTTGATCCTTTATCACGAAAATATCTCAATAGAAGTCGGTTCATGAAGTTGGCTAACGAGCTGTGATGTGGCAGTTTCTGCTCCCAGTTTTGCTGCAGCATAGAATTTGCTCCTTCCAGTCGCTCAGCAGCATAATCTGCACAAAGTGATTTCCAAAGCTTCCATTCTTCTAAATGGGTTAAATCATGTAATATCTCTCTACAACCAACCCTATTAAGCATTCAAGACACACAAATCCTTATATAAATGAGGCCTAAATAACTACCTTTTGGGCAGTTATCATACCCCCAAACTTGAACTATTGCGCGTCCCGAGCAATACTAACTCACATTCCCTTAAGAATTTCAAAACATTAAACAGAGAATTAGCTTAATCAAACCAGACAGTCCAACACTACCTTTAACCTTTACCTGAGCACTCTGCAAAACCAAGCTCTGCTGCAGCAAAATGATTCCTTCAGCAGGGACAAATAATCACCACTTTTCAACTTAATTCTAAGAACTCACCACAGCCTAGCTCTATTATCAGACATTTCAAAACATATTTTTAAAGGGTTTTATAACATCATTTATCAGACTTAAAGCAGCCTTACAGTCATAAGCTCTTAAGCATGGGATGACCCACTTTATGGTGCAGTATACCCTTGCCTCAAGCTCATCACCAACTAGGCTCAATACTCATTATAAAGCTAAAAAATCCTTAGTTATTCCATCTCTTGCCCCTCAGAATGGCGACATTTTATGATGAAGCTCACCTAAGTTATGAGAGACAGAAAACTGCTGGATCATCATTCATCCCTCAAAACTTTTGTTCTGTCAATTTTTTTCAGCAAAATCTTCAACAAATAATAATAATAATTTTTTTTCAGCAAATAGTTTTTCTTACTATTTCTCATTTTTTCATATTTCCTAGGTCATCTTTTGACGCGAAGACAAACTGTGGGTATCACAAATGTCCCCGGTTACTCAATAACCTAGAAAATTTTAATTTGAACGAGAGGAATGCTCGAGCAACATAATTGGAGTAGCAAAAAGTCCCCCAAACTTAAATTATTCATTGTCCTCAATGAATCATTAATTAAGCAATTATACCCCCAAACTTAAATTTTTCTATCTGAATTTTTAAACTAAACATGGGACTTAGATTAAGCTTAAAGTGGATCATATAAGTCAATACTACCGTAAAAAATCTTCTTGCCGCAGCAACAGTCCAGGCTAGAAGAAATGCTCAAGCAAAAGATTTCTGGAGATCAGAATACCTTGATCTAACTAAGCGTAATCAGTCCAAGCTTCAAAAATTCAGAAGAAAATAGTTAAGTTAGAGTCAGTCAGTGCTCATGGAATAGAAACATCTAGAAATTTCATTTAAAAACATAAGAAAAAGAAATTACATCAGCAGATATTTTTTCCAAAGTAAAAATTTAAAAAGATTAGAAAGAAACAAGATAAGCAGTTATAACAGTGAGCAGGGTCAATATGCGCGAGCAAACAAAAATGGAAAAACAAAAGTAATGCTCGCTCCAGGTCATCCCATCAGTCAATCTTCCTGACCCTGCTCCTCATCAACATCCTCTTCTCGTTCAACAGGCGGGGGTGGTATCCAAAGATTAAACAAATCATCGGGAAACATTGGAAAGGTCGGATACGGTGTTGAGAAATTGGTCTGCAAGGCCCCCTTAAGCGCATCATCTCTCCTTTTAGCATAAGTCCAGTAGGTCTGAGCTTGCCTTTCAGCAAATTCTAACCTACTGGTCAACACTGACAGTTGCTCTAGGATCTGATTAACGCCATATACAAGCCCACCCTGGCGAACCTCTTGCATACGCTGAAGCCGCACCAAATTAGTGAAGGATTGGAATTCCCAATTCCGTTACAGCGGAAGCAATTGGACCGATTCGCAATTTAATTTTGTTCTACTAAATACCGGTACATTGGCAATTACGAATTCATAATTCTACAAAATTAAGGTTTAGCAAACTCACCGTCGTCTGACGACTCTGAATTCTTCAAGAACGCCTTCTTGAATGCAAGGGACCAAAAATGAAATCTTGGGACACCACCACAAGATTGCCCTGCTATCTTCTGAGTTTGGAACGAGATTGTGGGATCTCATCTTTCTTGATTTTTGGGAAGTAGTAGAGAGAAAATCTTCTCCTCTGTGTTTCTTGTTGAGAGAATGAGAGAGTGAGAGAGATTAGGGAGTGAGAACCATCTGCAGAATGAACCTCTCATCCGTGTGTTATTCATGTGAGGGATGAGATCTAATCTCAACCGTCCACCTCATCATAAGGTTATTAAATAATTAATTAAAATTAATTAACTATATGCTAACCAATTAATCATATTAATTAATTAAGCATATTTATATTTAAATCATATTTAAATACAATGCTCTCACATAATATATAGTTTTAATTAAACTTAATTAAATCACATTTAATTAAATTAATTAAACCACACAATTAATTAATTAATTTAATTAATTCTTCGATCAATTAAACATCACATATATTTAATTAATCAAACATTCGAATCATATTCAAATGTGCATCTCTCTTATAACCTATAGTTTTAATATAAATCATATTCACATTGAAATTAATCTATAGTTTTAATTTAATTAAATCACATTTAACTAAATTAAATTGAACAATGAATTAATTCAAAATTAATTAATTTTATAATTAATTAAACATCTACCATATTTAATTAATTACATATTAGAATCATATTCTAATATATATCTCTCATATGATATAATTTAATTAAATCACATTTAATTAAACTTTAATTAACTAATTCATAATTAATTAATTAATTTACTAATTAAATATCATAGCTATATGTTTGAACTCTTTCAAATATATTATTCTCTCAATAAATAAAGTTTAATCTCAAATTAAACTTTATAATATAATGTATCGCAATACATTATATTAATTGTATCTCATACAATTAACTTGATTCCCAAGATGAATTTGAACTATTCAAATTCTTTCAAGATAAATTGTTCCCAATTACTCTTTATGAGCTAGCAGGGGGACCTAATGGACCTACAGATCAGAAGCTCCAATGATATGAGATTAACTGACTAAACTCATTAATCAAGTTAACCAATATTCATTAACTGTGGGTCACTCCACTAAAGACCCACAGTTGCACTCTTCTCACTGTAGAATATTTCTGTGTCCACGGATATTGACCAATAACAGTAAGTCAATCCTTCACGAGTGTTCGTAACTACAGTTGGGTCAAATTACCGTTTTACCCCTGTGTTACCTCTGGCTCCTTAAGTACCAGTGCTCCTCTAATGAACAACCTGTTTATGGTCCAACCAGTAAACAGAAAGTCCCTCTCGGGCCAATGAGAGGGCGGGATCCCTTTGTTCAAGACCCGGAGTCACCACTTAAGGGAACACTCATCTACTTCTCCTAGAAGCGGGAAGGAGTGAATTCCATCTTGTGTTGTCATGTCCCCAGCCCCTCATTCGGTCTTATCCCCAAGAAGGTAGGCTTATTGAGTCGGCGTGCAGGCCACTCTCACCCGTACTAATCAAAGGACAATCCCTCATGAGAAGGAGTTCATGACACACTCAGGATTAAGACTGAGTTACCTAGGTCATCCTATTGAAACAGTAACCTAACTAGTTAACGGTGTTACATCTAGTGGTTTACTATTTCGTGGTCCGGTCTTATGCAAACTCATTGCATAGGATACCCCCGCTCGCATGTCTCCTACATGGACGTCTTGGATCAATACGTCTGTATCGAATACAAAGAGGGTCGTATCACATAGTGTTACCAGGATAAGGTACCCAACCTTATCCCTGTACTATAGACCTTTTAGGTTATTACTTGAACACTGATCCCCGTATGTCCCCACATACTAGTTCAAGTTACATATCAACAACTTTGGATCTTAGTTTATTGGATTTGGGTCATATTGTGCAATTCTAGACTTAATATGACAATAACACTTTATTGCATAAACCTCAATAACACTTTACTGATACAAGTGTATAATTCGTTAATCATTCACTATCTACGAGTTTTAGGACATAAAACCCAACAATTAGGTGTGTCAATGATTCCCTTATCAGTCATGATCATATCTTCTGGAACCGTGGGCACTCCTGCCCTGCTGCATAACATCGTAATCGTGTTCGGAAAGAACAGCTTCCCCACCTTCTTTTTCCAGCAATCAACAATCTCAGAAGAAATTATCTTTCCTACATCTATACTCATCGAGCGAAGAATGGCAAAGGCAAGCAATACCTTGTCCCGAGATACTGTGGAGTCGTGTGTTGTCGGCAGCAAGCGTAGCCTGATGAAACCCATCCAAGTGTTGGCTTCACTCTTCAAATAAGCAGCTTGAAATGTATGCTTCCTTGTCTGCGACACCCTCCACTGGGCCCCCTCAATGCCTACCTCCCGGACAGCCGCACTCAGTTGATCACTAGATGGTGCAGCCACCATCTCATTAAAAACGGCATGCGGAAAATCTTGGAGATCGAACATTTCATTGATGGCCTCAGGGCTCCACTGTACAGGCACTCCTCGAACAATAACCCCAAAATCATTCTTAATGTCAAGGTTGGCGTAAAATTCTCGAACAATGTTGGCTTTCACAGGTTCTGGCTTCGCACAAAATTGCCTCCAACCGAGGTTCACTATTCCAGACTCCAAAAACCTAGGTAAATCATTGTCAAATCCACGTTCGAACAAGAAGTCCCGTTTCAGCACCTCCAGGTATTTTGCCCGGGCAAGATCGTTGACGAAGCGAATGAATGACGCCCTCGGCTCCTCAATTTCTCCTGATGCTTCGGCAATTCCTTTGCCCCTGCTTTCTCTCTGGACACGCAAACGCTCTTCCTCTGCCTTTCTTACCTCTTCTTCTTTTTCCTTATTCTCAGCTTCCCTTCTTTCTTACTCAGAGTCCAACGTCGGTGGTGATGGAGTGTTCCGAACCACCCTCACGCGACCCGCCTTCCTTTTGATGCGGCGGCGCTTGGGCGGTTCATGCATAATGATTTCAACACGGGCCTCCTGCACTGGCTCCCTGTCTTCGTCCTCTACAGCCTCCGTCTACATAACCTCACTCTGTTTCGTCTGAATGTCCTCTCGAGCTTCTTCTATAGTCGCCACTTCCTGTTCATCCTTTTCTTGAGTCGGTTTGTCAGATTCTTTTGGTTCTTCATCTTCTCTTGCAACAGCCTCCTCCTCTCTCGCTCTTTCTTGTTCTTCAACTCTCTGCTGTCTTCTTCTTCGCTTAGCCTCCTTCTCTTCTGGCGTTCTCTTTTTCTTAGTTTTTACTTTCTAACCTTCCGGTGTGACCGGTACCTCCTCCTCTACACTCTCCCTCTCTTTTCGAGCTCTTGTTTTAGCCATGGAAGGTATAATAGGGTTTTGACAGAGAAGGTATAGAAAGAAAGAATAATACACGCACAAAGATTCAAGAAGACGAAGTGGAGAAGCTTACCAGCGTTTACGCATAAATAGGGCTGCAGCAAACAAGAATCCTAACCGAAAGGTTTTGCCCTGCCATAACTAATATTACCGTTGCAATTAAAAATGAGAACCTGAAATTCAAAAATTACCAAGGGTAAAATTGTGAATTCCAAACGGCCATGGTAAAAATTAATGCTCTGTCATCATTGAAGCCGTTGGATAATTTCTCTGCGCCACGTGGCCTCATCAGACAATGCACGCACATTTACCTGCAAGAATTCAAAGCCAAATCCAACGGTAACAATAATAAATTCCAACGGAAACCCTTCTGACTCGGAATATTTTGCTCCAGCAATATTTGTGTCGCAACAATCTTCCGAACCTGAAGAATCTTAGATACGGAATTCGAATTTCAAAATAGACAAATCAAATCTTTTTTTTTAATTCAAATTAAACCAATCAAAGCAAACTTAACCTGTTATTCTCAAAAGAAACTGAATAAGTTAGAGAAAATCTCCATTAATTAAGACTAGAATTCAAATAACCGAAAATAAAATCTAGATAAAATAAAATCTATCTAACTAAAAGATAATTGCAAGATAATTTAAATAAAGAACCCGAAAATAAAATCAAATCAAATCTAACCTACCAAAAATAAAAAATACTTAAAAGATAAAATCTAATAACTCATGCAAAATTAAATCTAACCTAACCGAAAAATAAAATCAAATTAACGGAAAATAAAATCAATTCAAATCCTGGGAGCTCAAAATTTTGCTCTGTGAAATGCTCCCGCAAAAGTCCTGCTCTCTCAATCATCAACCAATCGTAGGGAAGGATATTTCGACTGAAATTCCTCACCCCAATAATGCTTCACACGCTGTCCATTCACCTTGAATACTCTCCCATCTTTTTCATCCTGCAAAGTAATTGCTCCATTGGAGAAAACCTCAATCACAATAAACGGTCCTGACCATTTAGATTTTAATTTTCCAGGAAATAATTTTAATCTAGAATTATAAAGCAAAACTTTTTGACCCTTTACAAACTCCTTAGACTTTATTTTCTTGTCATGCCACAGCTTAGTCTTCTCCTTATACATTTTCGCATTCTCGTAAGAAAATTGGCGAAATTCCTCTAACTCATTAAGCTGCAACATTCTTATTGCGCCTGCACGGCTTAAATCAAAATTTAACTTTTTCAAAGCCCAAAATGTTTTATGCTCAAGCTCTAATGGTAAATGGCAAGCTTTCCCATATACTAACCTATAGGGAGACATACCTAGAGGAGTCTTATAAGCTGTCCTATAAGCCCAAAGAGCCTCATCCAACCTAAAGGACCAATCCTTTCTAGATGGATGGACTACTTTCTCTAAAATAGCTTTAATTTCCCTATTACTAATTTCAGCTTGACCATTTGCTTGTGGGTGATAAGGGGTAGCTATCCTATGCTTAATCCCATACTTAGCTAAAAGCTTAGTTAAGATATTATTAACAAAATGTGTACCCTCATCACTCACTAGAACCCTAGGTGTCCCAAACCACGCAAAGATGTGCGATTGAAGAAACCTTGCTACTGTCTTGGCATCACTCTGATGGCATGCGATGGCCTCCACCCACTTGGACACATAATCAACTGCCAATAAGATAAAAACATTGCCATTAAAAGGGGGAAATGGCCCCATAAAGTCAATACCCCATACATCGAATAATTCAACTTCTAAAATGTAAGTAAGAGGCATTTAATCTCTAGGCCCCAAGTTTCCTCTCCTTTGGCAAGCGTCACATTGCTTGTAGAACCAATGGGCATCCTTAAATAACGTAGGCCAAAAAAATCCGCAATGCAAAATCCTCATAGCCGTCCTCTGTCCGCTGAAATGACCTCCATACGGCGAAGAGTGACATTGCTCCAGGATTTCTTTTGCTTCCGCACCTGAAACACACCTACGAATAATACCGTCAGAGCATTGCTTATACATAAACGGCTCATCCCAAAAGAAAAATTTCGCATCATGCTTAAACTTTTTCTTCTGCCTCCAATCCATATCAATAGGGGTGACTCCCTTTACTAAAAAGTTGGCAATATCAGCATACCAAGGGACATCCCTGACTACCTTTACCTGAACAGCAAAAAGCTGCTCATCTGGAAAAGAATCGGAAATGGCAGATTGCTCCAGCAAAGATGATGATGGATCAAGACGAGATAAATGATCTGCAACAACATTCTCTGATCCCTTCTTGTCTTTTATCTCCAAGTCGAACTCCTGCAGTAATAAAATCCAACGAATTAGTCTCGGCTTTGCATCTTTCTTAGACATTAAATACCTTATTGCTGCATGATCCGTGAACACCGTGACTTTAGATCCAACCAAATATGGCCGAAATTTCTCAAAAGCAAACACAACAGCTAACAACTCCTTTTCAGTAGTTGTGTAGTTGACTTGTGCTTCATTTAAAACCTTGCTTGCATAATATATAGGATGAATAAATTTGCCCTGCTTTTGCCCCAGCATCGCACCTACCGCAACATCACTCGCATCACACATTACCTCGAATGGCAAATTCCAATTAGGCGCGCAGAGAATGGGTGCTAAGATTAAAGCAGCCTTTAATGTTTCAAAAGCCTTCCTACAATCTGCATTAAAGTAAAAAACATGATCAGTGCACAATAAGTTACAAAGAGGTTTACTGATTTTGGAAAAATCCTTTATGAACCTCCTATAAAATCCAGCATGTCCTAAAAAACTCCGAATTCCCTTCACTGAACTCGGTGGCTCTAGTCTTTCGATAACCTCAACTTTTGCTCTATCAACTTCTAGACCATTTTTAGAAATCCTATTACCTAACACTATGCCCTCCTTCACCATGAAGTGGCACTTCTCCCAATTAAGTACTAAATGGGTATCCTCACATCTTTTTAATACCTTCCCTAAATTATCTAAACAACTCTGAAAAGACCCTCCAAACACTGAAAAATCGTCCATAAAGACTTCAACAGTGGACTCAATCATATCAGAAAAAATTGCTAGCATACACCGCTGAAATGTTGCTGGAGCATTGCAAAGGCCGAAAGACATTCTCCTAAAAGCGAATGTCCCATAAGGGCAGGTGAAAGTGGTTTTCTCCTGATCTTCAGGAGCAATAGTAATCTGGTTATACCCAGAATAACCATCCAAGAAACAGTAATAGGCCTGACCAGCCAATCGATCCAACATCTGGTCGATAAATGGTAGAGGGAAATTATCCTTTCGGGTGGCTTTATTAAGCCTTCTGTAATCCATACAAACCCTCCAGCCAGTCACTGTCCTTGTGGGGATCAACTCATTATTTTTATTGCTCACCACAGTGACACCTCCTTTCTTAGGAACACATTGGACAGGGCTTACCCAATTGCTGTCGGCAATCGGATAGATGATCCCAGCATCCAACCATTTAATTACCTCCTTTTTAACAACCTCTTTCATTGCAGGGTTAAGCCTTCTTTGTTGCTCAATACTCCTAAAGGATCCCTCCTCTAGAGTGATTTTGTGCATACAAAAAGATGGGCTAATTCCCTGAATATCAGCCAATGTCTAACCTATAGCTTTGCGGTATTGCTGCAACAATTTTATTAAGGCCTCCTCATGCTCCGGCATTAAATCTGATGCAACAATAATGGGCAACGTCTCACTTTCCCCAAGATACACATACTTTAGATGATCTAGTAAAGGTTTCAAATCTAAAGTGGGTGCCTCAATTAGGGATGGCTTAATTGGGGGAGCATTTATTTGATCTAAATCTAAAGACTCAAAAACATCCTCACACCTAAACAATTCTTTTTCATTTTTTCTATCTAAAGAACAAAACTCAAAATCTTCTATACTAACCTCTCCATGCTTTTCTGAGTGCTTATCAGCCGAATCCCGTATTGCTGTCTCAATAACTGTGCTCTCCAGAATTCTAATGAAGGAGCAATCCTCCATTTCGTCTGGATATTTCATGGCTTTAAACACATTAAATTTCACTTCCTCATTACAAACTCTCATTGTTGATTCTCCTTTTTGAACATCTATTAATGCCCTACCAGTAGCCAAAAATGGACGACCTAGAATAATTGGGATATCTTTATCAGCCTCATAGTCTAAAATAATAAAATCAACAGGAAATATGAATTTATCAACTTTTACTAAGACATCCTCAATTTTACCCTCTGGATATGTGATAGACCTATCAGCTAATTGGAGTGTAACTGTGGTAGGTCTAGCTTCACCAATACCTAACTTCCGATAGACCGAAAGAGGCATAAGGTTAATGCTTGCACCTAAATCACAGAGTGCTCTACCTGATTCCTTTCCACCTATAGACACATGTATAGTAAATGACCCTGGATCCTTAGCCTTGGGGGGTAGCCCATTCTTAAGAATAGCACTACACTCCTCAGTAAGAGATACAGTTTCGAACTCACCTAACCTTTTCTTTTTAGTCAGAATATCCTTCAGAAATTTAGCATAATTAGGCATTTGCTCAATAGCTTCTACTAAAGGGATATTTATATGTAACTGCTTAAGAATCTCTAAAAGCTTTTTAAATTGACCATCCTAATTCTTAGGCTTTTGCCTTTGTGGAAACGGTAGAGGTGGTACATAAGGTGGGGGCGGCACATATGGTGGTTCTACATCTGGCACAGAACCAGATGCTCCAGCATTCTCTTTGCTGCCTCCAGCACCCTGACCAGACTCCAACTCTTTTTCAATAACAAAAATATTATCACTATTACTATTTAAATCCTGGGTCTTTCTAGACTCTTCTAATGGCTTACCACTCCTAAGAGTTACTGCCTTTACCTGCTCCTTACCTTCCCTTCGAGGGTGTTCAGTATCCGATGGAAGTTTCCCTTGAGGCCCCGCCTTTAGCTCATTAGCTAGTTGACCCACTTGCAATTCCAGGGCCCTCATCGAAGCTTGATTACTTTGAATTACGGCGTTTGTGCGAGCCATAAATTCTTTCATCATTGCCTCGAGAGAATTTCCCAAATTTTGTTGGGGCAAAGCCGACTTATTTTGCTGGGGCATTACCTGCACTTTAGCAAATCCTGGCTGGTTCATCTTTTGTTGCGCTTGCATGTTATTTCCTTGACCTCCCCATGAGAAGTTGGGGTGGTTGCGCCAACCTGGATTATAGAAGTTAGAATAAGGGTTGTTCCTCTGATTACCTACAAAAAACACAGAAGCTGGATTGCTGGGGCAAAACTCGTAGTTGTGATCTTCACCGCAATAGACACATGCTTCGTCCGTGACTTGGTTCACCACTGCTGCAGGCTCCATAACTGGTGGCTGCTGATGACTAATCACTGTCACATTCTTAAGAGTGTTAGCAATCATAGCAAGATCGGCCCTAATGGTGGACACACCATCAACCTCTAATACACTCTTAACTTTTTTATTTGTGTCTATAACATCCGACCACTGACAACTATTAATAGATATTCTTTCTAAAATTTCATAGGCTTCATCAAAAGTTTTTGCCAAAAGGGCCCCTCCAGCCAAAGCATCGACCATACCTTGGGTTACTCCATTCAAACCATTGTAAAATGTTTCCATTTGAATACAATGAGGTAACCCATGGTGGGGACACTTTCGCAAAAGCTCCTTAAACCTCTCCCAAGCCTCACTAAAAGTGTCATCTTCAAGTTGCCTAAACCCTACTATTTCACTCCTTAATTTCGCATTTCTATTAGGTGGGAAATATTTACTCAAAAAATTTTCAGCTAACTCATCCCATGTCCTAATTGATCCTGGAGCAAAAGAGTTTAACCATGACTTTGCTCCATCTCTAAGAGAATACGGGAACAAAGTTAATCTAAGAGCATCTCTAGGCACTCCCTGAATTACAAAAGAATCACTAACTCCTAGAAAAGACTTAAGATGTAAATGAGGGTCTTCAGATGACAAACCATGGAATTGCCCCACGGTTTGCAACATCTGAAACATTACCAGTTTCATTTCAAAATTCGCCGCTTGGATTTGGGGACGTGCAATCCCTGGATTCAACTCATTAAACATCGGGACAACATATGCTCGAATGGCTCTGGTCCTATCGTTCGCTATCAAGATAGGATTCTCAGCCTGATTATTTCGCTGCTCATTTTGCTCAAACAGTGGGTTTTACTGCAGCAACGGATTCTGCTGGGGGTTCACTGCTACTGGACCTTCAGGAACCTGCGGGAGTTGCGGCACGTTCTCCATCTGGTTTCTGCGCTGCTCCCTCCTTCTGTTCCTAAATGTCCTTTCAATTTCTGGATCAAGCTCAAACCGTACCCCAGGCGGATCGCTCATGCACCAAAATCACACCTGCAAAAACAAAAGAAACAATCAAAAAGTTCTAGCACCAAACCACTAAAACACATACACAAAACAGATCAAATAAAAACTTATTCAAGTCCCCGACAACGGCGCCAAAAACTTGTTGGGTTCCTAGAGTGAGTAAAAATATGATATGAAATACTCTAGAATTCCTGTGCAAGTATACACAGTCTGCAGCAAGTAATATTATCAATCCAAGGTCTGAATGAGTTTCCACTTTACCTATTTTGTATAACTTTGTAATGGTTTCAAAGATAATAAAAAATGTTTTTATCGGAATAATGCTGAAGCAAAATAAATGACAGAACAACGAGTAAACAAATAGATAGACATATTTAAAGACAGGCGCTGGTTAGGTTTTAGTGATTGTTTTAAAATATGCTCTAGCAATATTATTGATCATGCATTTCCCGCAGTATTATTAGCGGATTCCTCCCGAAACTCCGGATCTTTTGAGATGTGTTTCAACCCCAATGAAGAGCGACCGATCGAGCATTAGGCAACTGGCTATCCCTAGCTCAGTCACTGGCGTTCACCAATACACAATGATCGTAATGTGGAGAATTGCCACACTCTCTAAATCATCCCTGAAACTAGAGAGAGCTATCCATACCGACTGGCCAGGCGGGCATAAAATAAGAATAAACACACAATTAACCAAAATGCTATAGTCAATTTATTACTAGAGATGAAGCACAGTAATCACATTATTCCTAACCAACACCCTAAGCTACTTAGTTCATAATAGGCATGGGAATACGAATTACAATCTGAGTATGCATGTCCATAACCACAAATTAAGAAGGAAAATAAACTCCCTAATCAGCTTGCGGATGATGGTGTACTTGATGATCTTCAATCTCTACACTATTCGGCTTCCAAGGGAAAACATGGAATGACTTTGACTTTGACGGCTACTTCCTTTTATAGAAGGATGGGAGGCTTGAATTAGGTCAACTAGGACACGTGTAAGGCTCTCCTTGATCCTTTATCACGAAAATATCTCAATAGAAGTCGGTTCATGAAGTTGGCTAACGAGCTGTGATGTGGCAGTTTCTGCTCCCAGTTTTGCTGCAGCATAGAATTTGCTCCTTCCAGTCGCTCAGCAGCATAATCTGCACAAAGTGATTTCCAAAGCTTCCATTCTTCTAAATGGGTTAAATCATGTAATATCTCTCTAAAACCAACCCTATTAAGCATTCAAGACACATAAATCCTTATATAAATGAGGCCTAAATAACTACCTTTTGGGCAGTTATCAACGACCTAGACAACTTAGTCTTAATCCTGAGTTGATTATGGACTCCTGCTCATGAGAGATTGTCCTTTGATTTGCATGGGTGAGAGTGGTCAATACGCCGACTCAATAAGCCTACCATTTTGGGGACAAGACCGAATGGGGAGTTGGGAACATAATCGTACAAGATGGAATTCACTCTTTCCCGACTTTAGGGAAGCAGATGAGTGTTCTCTTAAGTGGTTACTCCGAGTCTTGAACAAAGGACCCTACCCTCTCAATGGCACGAGAGGGTTTTCTGTTTGATGGTTGGACCACAAACAGGTTGTTCATTAGAGGAGAACTGGTACTTAAGGAAATAGAAGTAACCCAGGGGTAAAACGGTAATTTGATCCAGCTGGTGTTGCGGACACTCGTGAAGGACTAACTAGTCGATATTGGTCTATATCCGTGGACACAGAAAATATGTTTGCAGTGAGAAGAGTGCAACTCTGAGTCTATAGTGGAATGAACACACATTTAACGAATATTGATTAATGTGGTTAATGTGTTTGACCAATTAATCTCACATCGTTGGAGCTTCTGATCTGCAGGTCCATTAGGTCCCACTGGTAGCTCATAAAGTAATTTGAGGCAACTAAGTAATAAATGTAAATTGAAAATGTTCAATTTACTAAGGGAAACAAATATAATATATATTGATATATTATTATGAGAGAAATTAATATTTGAAGAAATTCAAATATAAATTTATGGAAGTTTGAAAGAGTTCAAATAATGAATTAATTAATTTAAGGCCTAAAATGTGTTTGGGAAAATTAATTAATTCTAGGCCGGGAATTAAATATGTTATATTTAATTGGTGGTTAATTAATTAAAGAATTCATTAACCGGGAATTAATCAATTATGGAAATAATTAATCACTTAAGGAAGTGATTAATCATTTATGGAAATGATCTAATCACTTATGGAAGTAATTAGTCATTTGTGGAAAAGATTAATCAATTATGGAATTGATTGATCATGATTGATTAAATAAGGAATAAGATTGAATCAATTTTGGAAAAGATTGATTTAATTGAATATTTTATTCATGGTCTCTCTTCTATAAATAGAACACTAGACCTAATTGGTCCATGACACTCTGCTCTTGCTCTTAGACTCTCAAGACAAGACCTAGAATTCTTTCTAGCCTCCCTCTTAGAGAAAGACTTCCACAAGTCTTTTGCCTCCTAGACTTAGAGACATACCGGTGTAACCTCTGTGGTTATTGTGTCATTCAAGAAGGATTTTCCAGCGAAGAAACTTAAAAGGGGGTTGTTGCGTTTTGATCGTTGGAGCATCGTTGGCGAAGAACAATCAAGTCTACAACGAAGGTTTGTAACGGTTCTTCCTCTTTTCTTTAGAAAAGCATGAAAATAAATTTAGATTTATTTTTCACCATGTTTAAACTGATTTTCCAGCAACTTTAAAGTATGTTTACAGTTTGTTTGAGTTTTCGTAACAGTATTTTAATGTTAATTAATATACGGCGTAAGATCCAATCGATGCGCTTCCGCTGCGTGGGGACTTTTATTCCCTTCAGAGTCAAGTGCATGGTATGTTGTTTTTTGTCTCTTTTAATCTCAATCCCTTGAATTTTGTTGGTTGCACCGAGATCTTTCATCTCGAACTCTTTATTCAACAACATCTTCAATTCTTAAATCTGTGATATCTCTTGTGAAGCTATCAACATACCATCTACATATAGAAGCAAATACACATACATCTCGTGATACTTGTTTAACATAAACACAATTATCATGATTGCTTCTAAGAAAACTGCATTTTGTAATAAAAGTGTCAAACCTCTTATACCACTATCGAGTAGATTGTTTGAGCCCATAAAGAGAACGTTTCAAATAACATACCTTGTTCTCTTTTCCTTTAACTATAAAGTCGGGTGGTTGGTTCATGAAGATATCCTCTACTAAATCACCATGTAAGAAAGTTGTGGTGACATCTAGCTGCTCAAGTTCTAGATTGAACTGATTTACCAAGGCTAACAACACACAGATTTATGTATGTCTAACAACTGGAGAAAAAATTTAATTATAGTCAATCCCTTCTCGTTGTGTATAACCTTTAGCAACCAATCTCGCTTTATACCTTGGCTGCTCATTTTCTCTTCCAGGTTTGATTTTAAAAATCCAACGACAATCAACTAATTTCTGGTCATTTGGTTTATCAACAATCAAACTAGATGAAAAACTCTCATTGTGACGAACTTTGGGTTCCGAGCTCTCAAACACTTAAACGAAGTAAAGTTTGGACCATGTGTCGTCAAAACCACCTAAATAACTCTCATTCGGACGAACTTTGAGTTCCAAACTCTCTCGAAACTCAAACAGAGCAAAGTTTTAACCAACTTCGTCCAAACTAGATGAAAAACTCTCATTGGGACGAACTTTGGGTTCCGAGCTCTAAAAAACTTAAAGGAAGTAAAGTTTGGACAATGTGTCGTCCAAACCACCTAAAGAACTCTCATTCGGACGAAGTTTGAGTTGCAAACTCTCTCGAAACGCAAACGGAGAAAAGTTTGGACCAACATCGTCCAAACTAGATAAAAAAAACTCTCATTGTGACGAACTTTGGGTTTCGAGCTCTCAAAAACTTCAACGAAGTAAAGTTTAGACCATGTGTCGTCCAAACCACCTAAAGAACTCTCATCCGGACGAACTTTGAGTTCCAAACTCTCTCTAATCTCAAACGGAGCAAAGTTTGGACCAACTTCGTCCAAAATAGATGAAAAACTCCCATTGGGACGAACTTTGGGTTCCGAGCTCTCAAAAACTTAAACGAAGTAAGGTTTGGACCATGTGTTGTCCAAACCACCTAAATAACTCTCATTCGGACGAACTCTGAGTTCCAAACTCTCTAGAAACTCAAACGGAGCATAGTTTGGACCAACTTCGTCAAAATTAGATGAAAAACTCTCATTGCGACGGACTTTGGGTTCCGAGCTCTCAAAAACTTAAACGAAGTAAAGTTTGGACAATGTGTCGTCCAAACCACCTAAATAACTCTCATTCGGACGAACTTTGAGTTCCAAACTCTCTCGAAACTCAAACGGAGCAAAGTTTGGACCAACTTCGTACAAACTAGATGAAAAACTCTCATTGGGACGAACTTTGGGTTCCGAGCTCTCGTAAACTTAAACGAAGTAAAGTTTGGACCATGTGTCGTCCAAACCACCTAAATAACTCTCATTCAAACGAATTTTGAGTTCCAAACTCTCTCGAAACTCAAACGGAGAAGAGTTTGGACAAACTTCGTCCAAACTAGATGAAAAACTCTCATTGGGACGAACTTTGGGTTTCGAGCTCTCAAAAACATAAACGAAGTAAAGTTTGGACCATGTGTCGTCCAAACCACCTAAAGAACTCTCATTCGGACGAACTTTGAGTTCAAAACTCTCTCGAAACTCAAACGGAGCAAAGTTTGGACCAACTTCGTCCAAACTAGATGAAAAACTGCCATTGGGACGAACTTTGGGTTCCGAGCTCTCAAAAACTTAAACGAAGTAAAGTTTGGACCATGTGTGGTCCAAACCACCTAAATAACACTCGTTCGGACGAACTTTTAGTTCCAAACTCTCTCGAAACTCAAACGGAGCAGAGTTTGGACCAACTTCGTCAAAACTATATGAAAAACTCTCATTGGGACGAACTTAGGATTCCGAGCTCTAAAAAACTTAAAGGAAGTAAAGTTTGGACCATGTGTCGTCAAAACCACCTAAAGAACTCTCATTCGGACGAAGTTTGAGTTGCAAACTCTCTCGAAACTCAAACGGAGAAAAGTTTGGACCAACTTCGTCCAAACTAGATGAAAAACTCTCATTGTGACGAACTTTGGGTTCCGAGCTCTCAAAAACTTAAACGAAGTAAAGTTTGGACCATGTGTCATCCAAACCACAAAAATAACTCTCATTCGGACGAACTTTGAGTTCCAAACTCTCTCGAAACTCAAACGAAGCAAAGTTTGGACCCACTTCGTCCAAACTAGATGACAAACTCTCATTGTGACGAACTTTGAGTTCCGAGCTCTCAAAAACTTAAACGAAGTAAAGTTTTGACCATGTGTCGTCCAAACCACCTAAATAACTCTCATTCAAACGAACTTTGAGTTCCAAACTCTCTCGAAACTCAAACGGAGAAGAGTTTGGAAAAACTTCGTCCAAACTAGATGAAAAACTCTCATTGGGACGAACTTTGGGTTTCGAGCTCTCAAAAACTTAAAGGAAGTAAAAGTTTGACCATGTGTCATCAAAACCACCTAAAGAACTCTCATTCGGACGAACTTTGAGTTCCAAACTCTCTCGAAACTCAAACGGAGCAAAGTTTGGACCAACTTCGTCCAAACTAGATGAAAAACTGCCATTGGGACGAACTTTGGGTTCCGAGCTCTCCAAAACTTAAACGAAGAAAAGTTTGGACCATGTGTCGTCCAAACCACCTAAATAACTCTCGTTCGTCGAACTTTGAGTTCCAAACTCTCTCGAAACTCAAACGGAGTAGAGTTTGGACCAACTTCGTCAAAACTATATGAAAAACTCTCATTGGGACGAACTTTGGGTTCCGAGCTCTCAAAAACTTAAAGGAAGTAAAGTTTGGACCATGTGTCGTCAAAACCATCTAAAGAATTCTCATTCGGACGAAGTTTGAGTTCCAAACTCTCTCGAAACTCAAACGGAGCAAAGTTTGGACCAACTTCATCCAAACTAGATGAAAAACTCTCATTGTGACGAACTTTGGGTTCCGAGCTCTCAAAAACTTAAACGAAGTAAAGTTTGGACCATGTGTCATCCAAACCACCCAAATAACTCTCATTCGGACGAACTTTGAGTTCCAAACTCTCTCGAAACTCAAACGAAGCAAAGTTTGGACCCACTTCGTCCAAACTAGATGACAAACTCTCATTGTGACGAACTTTGAGTGCCGAGCTCTAAAAAACTTAAACGAAGTAAAGTTTTGACCATGTGTCGTCCAAACCACCTAAAGAACTCTCATTCGGACGAAGTTTGAGTTGCAAACTCTCTCGAAACGCAAACGGAGAAAAGTTTGGACCAACATCGTCCAAACTAGATAAAAAACTCTCATTGTGACGAACTTTGGGTTTCGAGCTCTCAAAAACTTAAACGAAGTAAAGTTTGGACCATGTGTCGTCCAAACCACCTAAATAACTCTCATTCAGACAAACTTTGAGTTCCAAACTCTCTCGAAACTCAAACGGAGAAAAGTTTGGACAAACTTCGTCCAAACTAGATGAAAAACTCTCATTGGGACGAACTTTGGGTTTTGAGCTCTCAAAAACTTAAACGAAGTAAAGTTTGGACCATGTGTCGTCCAAACCACCTAAAGAACTCTCATTCGGACGAACTTTGAGTTCCAAACTCTCTCGAAACTCAAACGGAGCAAAGTTTGGACCAACTTCGTCCAAACTAGATGAAAAACTCTCATTGTGATGAACTTTGAGTTACGAGCTCTCAAAAACTTAAAGGAAGTAAAAGTTTGACCATGTGTCATCAAAACCACCTAAACAACTCTCATTCGGACGAACTTTGAGTTCCAAACTCTCTCGAAACTCAAACGGAGCAAAGTTTGGACCAACTTCGTCCAAACTAGATGAAAAACTGCCATTGGGACGAACTTTGGGTTCCGAGCTCTCCAAAACTTAAACGAAGAAAAGTTTGGACCATGTGTCGTCCAAACAACCTAAATAACTCTCGTTCGGACGAACTTTTAGTTCCAAACACTCTCGAAACTCAAACGGAGTAGAGTTTGGACCAACTTCGTCAAAACTATATGAAAAACTCTCATTGGGACGAACTTTGGGTTCCGTGCTATCAAAAACATAAAGGAAGTAAAGTTTGGACCATGTGTCGTCAACACCATCTAAAGAATTCTCATTCGGACGAAGTTTGAGTTCCAAACTCTCTCGAAACTCAAACGGAGCAAAGTTTGGACCAACTTCGTCCAAACTAGATGAAAAACTCTCATTATGACGAACTTTGGGTTCCGAGCTCTCAAAAACTTAAACGAAGTAAAGTTTGGACCATGTGTCATCCAAACCACCCAAATAACTCTCATTCGGACGAACTTTGAGTTCCAAACTCTCTCGAAACTCAAACGAAGCAAAGTTTGGACCCACTTCGTCCAAACTAGATGACAAACTCTCATTGTGACGAACTTTGAGTTCCGAGCTCTCAAAAACTTAAACGAAGTAAAGTTTTGACCATGTGTCGTCCAAACCACCTAAAGAACTCTCATTCGGACGAAGTTTGAGTTGCAAACTCTCTCGAAACGCAAACGGAGAAAAGTTTGGACCAACATCGTCCAAACTAGATAAAAAAAACTCTCATTGTGACGAACTTTGGGTTTCGAGCTCTCAAAAACTTAAACGAAGTAAAGTTTGGACCATGTGTCGTCCAAACCACCTAAATAACTCTCATTCAGACGAACTTTGAGTTCCAAACTCTCTCGAAACTCAAACGGAGAAAAGTTTGGACAAACTTCGTCCAAACTAGATGAAAAACTCTCATTGGGACGAACTTTGGGTTCCGAGCTCTCAAAAACTTAAACGAAGTAAAGTTTGGACCATGTGTCGTTCAAACCACCTAAAGAACTCTCATTCGGACGAACTTTGAGTTCCAAACTCTCTCGAAACTCAAACGGAGCAAAGTTTGGACCAACTTCGTCCAAACTAGATGAAAAACTGCCATTGGGACGAACTTTGGGTTCCGAGCTCTAAAAAACTTAAACGAAGTAAAGTTTGGACCATGTGTCGTCCAAACCACCTAAAGAACTCTCATTCGGACGAACTTTGAGTTCCAAACTCTCTCGAAACTCAAACGTAGCAGAGTTTGGACCAACTTCGTCAAAACTAGATGAAAAACTCTCATTGGGACGAACTTTGGGTTCCGACCTCTCAAAAACTTAAACGAAGTAAAGTTTGGACCATGTGTCGTCCAAACCACCTAAAGAACTCTCATTCGGACGAACTTTGAGTTCCAAACTCTCTCGAAACTCAAACGGAGAAAAGTTTGGACCAACTTCGTCCAAACTAGATGAAAAACTGCCATTGGGACGAACTTTGGGTTCCGAGCTCTAAAAAACTTAAACAAAGTAAAGTTTGGACCATGTGTCGTCCAAACCACCTAAATAACTCTCATTCGGACGAACTTTGAGTTCCAAACTCTCTCGAAACTCAAACGTAGCAAAGTTTGGACCAACTTCGTCAAAACTAGATGAAAAACTCTCATTGGGACGAACTTTGGGTTCCGACCTCTCAAAAACTTAAACGAAGTAAAGTTTGGACCATGTGTCGTCCAAACCACCTAAAGAACTCTCATTTGGACGAATTTTGAGTTCCAAACTCTCTCGAAACTCAAACGGAGAAAAGTTTGGACCAACTTCGTCCAAACTAGATGAAAAACTGCCATTGGGACGAACTTTGGGTTCCGACCTCTCAAAAACTTAAACGAAGTAAAGTTTGGACCATGTGTCGTCCAAACCACCTAAAGAACTCTCATTCGGACGAACTTTGAGTTCCAAACTCTCTCGAAACTCAAACGTAGCAGAGTTTGGACCAACTTCGTCAAAACTAGATGAAAAACTCTCATTGGGACGAACTTTGGGTTCCATCCTCTCAAAAACTTAAACGAAGTAAAGTTTGGACCATGTGTCGTCCAAACCACCTAAACAACTCTCATTCGGACGAACTTTCAGTTCCAAACTCTCTCGAAACTCAAACGGAGTAAAGTTTTGACATACTTCGTCCAAACTAGATGAAAAACTGCCATTGGGACGAACTTTGGGTTCCGTGCTCTCTAAAACTTAAACGAAGAAAAGTTTGGACACAATGTTGTCCAAACCACCTAAATAACTCTCGTCCGGACGAACTTTGAGTTCCAAACTCTCTCGAAACTCAAACGGAGTAGAGTTTGGACCAACTTCGTCAAAACTATATGAAAAACTCTCATTGGGACGAACTTTGGGTTCCGAGCTCTCAAAAACTTAAAGGAAGTAAAGTATGGACCATGTGTCGTCAAAACCATCTAAAGAATTCTCGTTCGGACGAAGTTTGAGTTCCAAACTCTCTCGAAACTCAAACGGAGCAAAGTTTGGACCAACTTCGTCCAATCTAGATAAAAAACTTTCATTGTGACGAACTTTGGGTTCCGAGCTCTCAAAAACCTCAACGAAGTAAAGTTTGGACCATGTGTCGTCCAAACAATCTAAAGAACTCTCGTTCGGACGAAGTTTGAGTTCCAAGCTCTGTCGAAACTCAAACGGAGCAAAGTTTGGACAAACTTCGTCCAAACTAGATGAAAAACATTCATTGTGACGAACTTTTTCTTCCGAGCTCTCAAAAACTTAAATGAAGTAAAGTTTGGTCAATGTGTCGTCCAAACCACCTAAAGAACTCTCATTCAGACGAAGTTTGAGTTCCAAACTCTCTCGAAACTCCAACGGAGGAAAGTTTGGACAAACTTCGTCCAAACTAGATGAAAAACTCACATTGTGACGAACTTTGGGTTCCGAGCTCTCAAAAACTTAAACGAAGTAAAGTTTGGACGATGTGTTGTCCAAACCACCTAAAGAACTCTCATTCGGACGAACTTTGAGTTCCAAACTCTCTCGAAACTCAAATGGAGCAAAGTTTGGACCAACTTCTTCCAAACTAGATGAAAAACTCTCATTGGGACAAACTTTGGGTTCCGAGCTCTCAAAAACTTAAACGAAGTAAAGTTTGGACCATGTGTCGTCCAAACCACCTAAATAACTCTCCTTCGGACGAACTTTGAGTTCCAAACTCTCTCGAAACTCAAACGGAGCAAAGTTTGGACCAACTTCGTCCAAACTAGATGAAAAACTCTCATTGTGACGAACTTTGAGTTACGAGCTCTCAAAAACTTAAAGGAAGTAAAATTTTGACCATGTGTCGTCAAAACCACCTAAAGAACTCTCGTTCGGACGAAGGTGAGTTCTAAACTCTCTCAAAAGTTAAACGGATGAAAGTTTCAACCAACTTCGACCAAACTAGATGAACAACTCTCACTGTGACGAACTTTGGGTTCTGAGCTTTCAAATAATTAAACGAAGTAAAGTGTGGACCATGTGTCGTCCAAACCACCTAAAGAACTCTCCTTCGGACGAACTTTGAGTTCCAAACTCTCTCGAAAAACTGTCATTGAGAAGAACTTTGGGTTCCAAGCTCTCAAAAACTTAAAAGAAGTAAAGGTTGGACCATGTGTCGTCAAAACCACCTAAAGAACTCTCGTTCAGATGAAGTTTGAGTTCCACACTCTCTCGAAACTCAAACGGAGCAAGGTTTGGACAAACTTCGTCCAAACTAGATGAAAATCTCTCATTGTGACGAACTTTGGGTTCCTAGCTCTCAAAAACTTAAACGAAGTAAAGTTTGGACCATGTGTCGTCCAAACCACCTAAATAACTCTCATTCGGACGAACTTTCAGTTCCAAACTCTCTCGAAACTCAAACGGAGTAAAGTTTTGACCAACTTCGTCCAAACTAGATGAAAAACTCCCATTGGGACGAACTTTGGGTTCCGAGCTCTCAAAAACTTAAACGAAGTAAAGTTTGGACCATGTGTCGTCCAAACCACCTAAATAACTCTCGTTCGGACGAACTTTGAGTTCCAAACTCTCTCGAAACTCAAACGGAGCAGAGTTTGGACCAACTTCGTCAAAACTAGATGAAAAACTCTCATTGGGACGA
Source organism: Luffa acutangula (assembly GCA_036850905.1). Taxonomy (NCBI): domain Eukaryota; kingdom Viridiplantae; phylum Streptophyta; class Magnoliopsida; order Cucurbitales; family Cucurbitaceae; genus Luffa; species Luffa acutangula. Next base: position 27,485,198 of record CM072090.1, on the reverse strand, counting down.
ACTTTGGGTTCCGAGCTCTCAAAAACTTAAAGGAAGTAAAGTTTGGACCATGTGTCGTCAAAACCACCTAAAGAACTCTCGTTCGGACGAAGTTTGAGTTCCAAACTCTCTCGAAACTCAAACGGATCAAAGTTTGGACCAATTTCGTCCAAACTAGATGTAAAACTCTCATTGTGACGAACTTTGAGTTACGAGCTCTCAAAAACCTTAAAGGAAGTAAAATTTTGACCATGTGTCATCAAAACCACCTAAAGAACTCTCGTTCGGACGAAGTTTGAGTTACAAACTCTCTCAAAAGTCAAACGAAGCAAAGTTTGGACCAACTTCGTCAAAACTAGATGAAAAACTCTCATTGGGACGAACTTTGGGTTCCGAGCTCTCAAAAACTTAAAGGAAGTAAAGTTTGGACCATGTGTCGTCAAAACCATCTAAAGAATTCTCGTTTGGACGTAGTTTGAGTTCCTAACTCTCTCGAAACTCAAAAGGAGAAAAGTTTGCACTTACTTCGTCCAAACTAGATGAAAAACTCTCATTGGGACGAGGTTTGGGTTCTGAGCTCTCAAAAACTTAAAGGAAGTAAGGTTTGGATCATGTGTCGTCAAAACCACCTAAAGAACTCTCGTTAGGACGAAAAATGAGTTCCAAACTCTCTCGAAAGTCAAACGGAGAAAAGTTTGGACCAAATTCGTCCAAACTAGATGAAAAACTCTCATTGGGACGAAATTGGGTTCCGAGCTCTCAAAAACTTAAACGAAGTAAAGTTTGGACCATGTGTCATCCAAACCACCTAAAGAACTCTCATTCGGACGAACTTTGAGTTCCAAACTCTCTCGAAACTCAAACGGAGAAAAGTTTGGACCAACTTCGTCCAAACTAGATGAAAAACTCTCATTGGGACAACTTTGGGTTCCGAGCTCTCAAAAACTTAAACGAAGTAAAGTTATGACCATGTTTCGTCCAAACCACCTAAAGAACTATCATTCGGACGAACTTTGAGTTCCAAACTCTCTCGAAACTCAAACGGAGCAAAGTTTGGACCAACTTCGTCCAAACTAGATGAAAAACTGTCATTGTGACGAACTTTGGGTTCCGAACTCTAAAAAACTTAAAGGAAGTAAAGTTTGGACCATGTGTCGTCAAAACCACCTAAAGAACTCTCGTTCGGACGAAGTTTGGGTTCAAAACTCTCTCGAAACTCAAACGGAGCAAAGTTTGGACCAACTTCGTCCAAACTAGATGAAAAACTCTCATTGGGACGAACTTTGGGTTCCGAGCTCTCAAAAACTTAAACGAAGTAAAGTTTGGACCATGTGTCGTCCAACCACCTAAAGAACTCTCATTAGGACGAACTTATAGTTCCAAACTCTCTCGAAACACAAACGGAGCAAAGTTTGGACCAACTTCGTCCAAACTAGATGAAAAACTCTCATTGGGACAAAGTTTGGGTTTCGAGCTCTCAAAAACTTAAAGGAAGTAACGTTTGAACCATGTGTCGTCCAAACCACCTAAAGAGCTCTCATTCGGATGAACTTTGAGTTCCAAACTCTCTCGAAACTCAAACGGAGAAAAGTTTGGACCAACTTCGTCCAAACTAGATGAAAAACTCTCATTGGGACGAACTTTGGGTTTCGAGCTCTCAAAAACTTAAACGAAGTAAAGTTTGGACCATGTGTCGTCCAAACCACCTAAAGAACTCTCATTCGGACGAACTTTGAGTTCCAAACTCTCTCTAAACTCAAACGGAGGAAAGTTTGGACCAACTTTGTCCAAACTAGATGAAAAACTCTCAATTGGACGAACTTTGGGTTCCGAGCTCTCAAAAACTTAAAGGAAGTAAAGTTTGAACCATGTGTCGTCCAAACCACCTAAAGAACTCTCATTCGGACGAAATTTGAGTTCCAAACTCTCTCGAAACTCAAACGGAGAAAAGTTTGGACCAACTTCGTCCAAACTAGATTAAAAATTCTCATTGGGACGAACTTCTGGTTCCGAGCTCTCAAAAATTTAAACGAAGTAAAGTTTGGACCATGTGTCGTCCAAACCACCTAAAGAACTCTCATTCGGACGAACTTTGAGTTCCAAACTCTCTGGAAACACAAACGGAGCAAAGTTTGGACCAACTTCGTCCAAACTAGATGAAAAACTCTCATTGGGACGAACTTTGGGTTTGAGCTCTCAAAAACTTAAAGGAAGTAAAGTTTGAACCATGTGTCGTCCAAACCACCTAAAGAGCTCTCATTCGGATGAACTTTGAGTTCCAAACTCTCTCGAAACTCAAACGGAGAAAAGTTTGGACCAACTTCGTCCAAACTAGATGAAAAACTCTCATTGGGACGAACTTTGGGTTCCAAGCTCTCAAAAACTTAAACGAAGTAAAGTTTGGACCATGTGTCGTCCAAACCACCTAAAGAACTCTCATTCGGACGAACTTTGAGTTCCAAAATCTGTCGAAACTCAAAGGAAGCAAAGTGTGGACCAACTTCGTCCAAACTAGATGAAAAACTCTCATTGTGACAAACTTTGCGTTCCAAGCTCTCAAAAACTTAAACGAAGTAAAGTTTGGACCATGTGTCGTCCAAACCACCTAAAGAACTCTCATTCGGACGAATTTTGAGTTCCAAACTCTCTCGAAACACAAACGGAGCAAAGTTTGGACCAACTTCGTCCAAACTAGATGAAAAACTCACATTGGGACGAACTTTGGGTTCCGAGCTCTCAAAAACTTAAAGGAAGTAAAGTTTGGACCATGTGTCGTCCAAACAAACTGGAGAACTCTCATTCGGGCGAACTTTTGGTTCCAAACTCTCTCGAAACTCAACGGAGCAAAGTTTGGACCAAATTCGTCCAAACTAGATGTAAAACTCTCATTGGGACGAACTTTGGGTTCCGAGTTCTCAAAAACTTAAAGGAAGTAAAGTTTGGACAATGTGTCGTCCAAACCACCTAAAGACCTCTTGTTCGGACGAACATTGAGTTCCAAACTCACTCAAACCTGAAACGGAGCAAAGTTTGGACCAACTTCGTCCAAACTAAATGAAAAACTCTTATTGTGACGAACTTTGGGTTCCGAGCTCTAAAAAACTTAAACGAAGTAAAGTTTGGACCATGTGTCGTCCAAACCACCTAAAGAACTCTCATTCGGACGAACTTTGAGTTCCAAACTCTCTCTAAACTCAAACGGAGGAAAGTTTGGACCAACTTTGTCCAAACTAGATGAAAAACTCTCAATTGGACGAACTTTGGGTTCCGAGCTCTCAAAAACTTAAAGGAAGTAAAGTTTGAACCATGTGTCGTCCAAACCACCTAAAGAACTCTCATTCGGACGAACTTTGAGTTCCAAACTCTCTGGAAACACAAACGGAGCAAAGTTTGGACCAACTTCGTCCAAACTAGATGAAAAACTCACATTGTGACAAACTTTGCGTTCCAAGCTCTCAAAAACTTAAACGAAGTAAAGTTTGGACGATGTGTCGTCCAAACCACCTAAAGAACTCTCATTCGGACGAACTTTGAGTTCCAAACTCTCTCTAAACTCAAACGGAGGAAAGTTGTGACCAACTTTGTCCAAACTAGATGAAAAACTCTCAATTGGACGAACTTTGGGTTCCGAGCTCTCAAAAACTTAAAGGAAGTAAAGTTTGAACCATGTGTCGTCCAAACCACCTAAAGAACTCTCATTCGGACGAAATTTGAGTTCCAAACTCTCTCGAAACTCAAACGGAGAAAAGTTTGGACCAACTTCGTCCAAACTAGATGAAAAACTCTCATTGGGACGAACTTCTGGTTCCGAGCTCTCAAAAATTTAAACGAAGTAAAGTTTGGACCATGTGTCGTCCAAACCACCTAAAGAACTCTCATTTGGACGAACTTTGAGTTCCAAACTCTCTGGAAACACAAACGGAGCAAAGTGTGGACCAACTTCGTCCAAACTAGATGAAAAATTCTCATTGTGACAAACTTTGCGTTCCAAGCTCTCAAAAACTTAAACGAAGTAAAGTTTGGACCATGTGTCGTCCAAACCACCTAAAGAACTCTCATTTGGACGAATTTTGAGTTCCAAACTCTCTCGAAACACAAACGGAGAAAAGTTTGGACCAACTTCGTCCAAACTAGATGAAAAACTCACATTGGGACGAACTTTGGGTTCCGAGCTCTCAAAAACTTAAAGGAAGTAAAGTTTGGACCATGTGTCGTCCAAACAACCTGGAGAACTCTCATTCGGGTGAACTTTGGGTTCCAAACTCTCTCGAAACTCAACGGAGCAAAGTTTGGACCAAATTCGTCCAAACTAGATGTAAAACTCTCATTGGGACAAACTTTTGGTTCCGAGTTCTCAAAAACTTAAAGGAAGTAAAGTTTGGACAATGTGTCGTCCAAACCACATAAAGACCTCTTGTTCGGACGAACTTTGAGTTCCAAACTCACTCAAACCTGAAACGGAGACATGTTTGGACAAACTTCGTCCAAACTAAATGAAAAACTCTTATTGTGACGAACTTTGGGTTCCGAGCTCTCAAAAACTTAAACGAAGTAAAGTTTGGACCATGTGTCGTCCAAACCACCTAAAGAACTCTTATTTGGACGAATTTTGAGTTCCTAACTCTCTCGAAACACAAACGGAGAAAAGTTTGGACCAACTTCGTCCAAACTAGATGAAAAACTCTCATTGGGACGAACTTTGGGTTTCGAGCTCTCAAAAACTTAAACGAAGTAAAGTTTGGACCATGTGTCGTCCAAACCACCTAAATAACTCTCATTCGGACGAACTTTGAGTTCCAAACTCTCTGGATACTCAAATGGAGCAAAGTTGGGACCAACTTCGTCCAAACTAGATGAAAAACTCTCATTGTGACGAACTTTGGGTTTCCGAGCTCTCAAAAACTTAAACGAAGTAAAGTTTGGACGATGTGTCGTCCAAACCACCTAAAGAACTCTCATTCGGACGAACTTTGAGTTCCAAACTCTCTCTAAACTCAAACGGAGGAAAGTTTGGACCAACTTTGTCCAAACTAGATGAAAAACTCTCATTGGACGAACTTTGGGTTCCGAGCTCTCAAAAACTTAAAGGAAGTAAAGTTTGAACCATGTGTCGTCCAAACCACCTAAAGAACTCTCATTCGGACGAAATTTGAGTTCCAAACTCTCTCGAAACTCAAACGGAGAAAAGTTTGGACCAACTTCGTCCAAACTAGATGAAAAACTCTCATTGGGACGAACTTCTGGTTCCGAGCTCTCAAAAATTTAAACGAAGTAAAGTTTGGACCATGTGTCGTCCAAACCACCTAAAGAACTCTCATTCGGACGAACTTTGAGTTCCAAACTCTCTGGAAACACAAACGGAGCAAAGTGTGGACCAACTTCGTCCAAACTAGATGAAAAACTCTCATTGTGACAAACTTTGCGTTCCAAGCTCTCAAAAACTTAAACGAAGTAAAGTTTGGACCATGTGTCGTCCAAACCACCTAAAGAACTCTCATTTGGACGAATTTTGAGTTCCTAACTCTCTCGAAACACAAACGGAGAAAAGTTTGGACCAACTTCGTCCAAACTAGATGAAAAACTCACATTGGGACGAACTTTGGGTTCCGAGCTCTCAAAAACTTAAAGGAAGTAAAGTTTGGACCATGTGTCGTCCAAACAACCTGGAGAACTCTCATTCGGGTGAACTTTGGGTTCCAAACTCTCTCGAAACTCAACGGAGCAAAGTTTGGACCAAATTCGTCCAAACTAGATGTAAAA